>PYHX02000312.1:85000-612500 GCA_004302925.2 Cochliomyia hominivorax | reverse complement strand
AAGATTTTATATCATCATTTTGCTCTTAGATGGAAGAGGAGTATTTGAAAGTGATTACGCAATCGGTGATCTTGTCATCATAAGACAAGACAATTTAACTCCAAACCAATGGCGGCTTGGCCGCATTGAAAAAGTTATTCACGGGAATGACAATAGAGTGCGAGTCGCCAAAGTTCGAACGGCCAATGGCATAATCACTAGACCAATTGTCATACAAAAAACACTTTTGCTGTGAATTTGGTAGTGAACGGACGTGTTCTGATAAGAATATTTTTGTGATATTGGTGATTAGTGCGGCTTGTGCATCTGATAAGATGTCAGTTGGTGTTTTTGCTGTCATCTACTGTCATACAAAAAACACTTTTGCTGTGAATTTGGTAGTGAACGGACGTGTTTTAATTCGAATGCGGATAAAAAAGTTTGCGAAAAAACAAATAAGTAAAAAGTTGAACAATTTAAAATAGTGTATTAGTTCGCGTGCCTTTTGGTTTTGTTGGTTTTGAGAATCCCCTGGACATTGTCAAAGAAGTCACAAAATCTCCGGCCAAAAGTAAGGTTAGGTACGAACTAACCTGGACAGTTCTGCATGATAGGACTATTTTTGTGATATTGCCATATTGATGATTAGTGCGGCTTGTGCATCTAATAAGGTGTCAGTTGGTGTTTTTGCTGCCATCTATTGTTTACTGATTCAGTTGGACATTTGGTTGGTGACTCTGCTGTCTATTGATTTCTGCTGTTACAAGATAGGTGGAGCTTTTCCATATTTTGAATTTGTGGTTTTTTGGACATCTGAGCCAGACGTTGTCATACAAAGAGCAAACTGAAGTATTCCTCTTGATTCATCTTAATTTTAATTCATTTTAACTTGTATGTAATAGAAAAACTACAAAAGAAAATGTAATTTTGTAGTTTCTCATTGTTTGTAATTGTTATACAAAATATGTTAACCATGTAATGTAGAGAAGAAGAAAAAATGTTAATAAACCTGAAATATAATGGAAAAGGTACGTACCGCATTAAAATTAAATAGTTAAAATTTACCCCGTTAATCCCCGAATATTTTCTGATTAACCTGTCAGTGGAATTATTTCACAACTCCCCCCAACATATACCATTTGGCTCAGAATAATTTTCTGAGTCGCTTAAACGATATCCGTCCGACCGTCCTTCACCTATGTAAATGTTTCTACCGGAATGTGATTTTAGGTACATACAAGTACTATATATAAATCGATTTAAATGAAATTAATGGTGAAGATAACACCATATAATTTTATTATCTTATCCCCTCTATTATAGTAAGGTTTCATCTTATCTTCTGTTTTAATTGGCCAACTTTCTTTAATAAATTTAAGAGCTTAAAACAATAATTTGTCTTTTGTCAGAAAATGAGGATATTTATGTCCTTTTTTCAATTCATTATAAAATTCCGTTACACATTTTCGTGACAATTAGTTGGCTGTATTTAATGTGAAATGTATAATTTGATAAGAATAAAACCCATCCGTTGTTATAAGCGGTGAAAATAATGTATCGGAATCGATTTTTGGGGCTTATATAAATTCAAGCAAGTAAAAAAGTAAATTTTCATTTCTCAAAAAAAAAAATTGTAATATAAATTTTTCTAAATTGCGTAGATGCACCTCATCAATTTTTCTTGTAACCACTATGTCATCTATATAATTCATTCTATATATATCGGAAATTAACTATTTGGGAACGATGACAATTGTAGAAGCCCACAATATGTTATAGGTTTCCAAATTCTAAGCAGTTGGCTTCTTACTTATGAAAAATTCTTTAGATGCAAAAGGAATAGTAAATATATTTACTACTGTAAATCATATCATTATACCAATCAATGTTTTGCAACTAATAATTTCAAAGGCTTTGTTTCAGAATCTAGGATGTGTTTTTCCATGACGAAGGTACGATTGCTGTTGGTGTGGATATAGGATGTTTAAAATAGTTTTTTTAATTATGCATTTGTTTCATTTGTAAATGATAGTGGAATTGCCAGATAAATTATATTTCTGCAAAATAATTTCAAAGTAAGAGAAAATAAGTTTTCTCTTCCGTTTTTAAAATTTCAAGGCCGTATGTATCCTGTATCCTGACTTCGTGCATGAAGATGTAGTAAATGTCACGTTATTCACCAGTTTATTTTTTTTTATTATAATTTTTGTGACATACGCAAAATAAAGATCCGATTGTTGAAATGTATCACATTTTTAATTTATCTCAAATACTTAAAATTGAATAATTGCAATAGAGATTAGCATAAAAATACAATTGAGTTTCTTTAATTAAATTATCCTTTTTTGCTAAACAATGTTTTAAGAAAGGTTTTATTATTTTATTTTTTTAACAGACTGAGGAGAGAAATAGCGTGACGAGACTAGACTAGAATTGATATTATTGTACATTTAAATTTTATGTGGTCTTGAGTTAGTGGCACCACAACCAGAATTTATATGCTGGTAACACTAGAGTGGAAAAACTGACCAGTGTGAAGAAGAAAAGCATTTGGTCAAAATTAAAAGCTCTCACCGATAAAATTGCAAAAGCTTATTTTACAGTCTAAATTTTTATTGTAAAATAGATATGTAGATATATAGTTTTAATATAAATTAGAACCATTAATGAAAATTTAATATACGTTTTTATTAGTTTTGCTATTAAAATTTAAATATTTGTGAAAAGGGACCAGTCTAAATAACAGTATGATTTCAGTAAAGCAAAAAAGCAAAGAAATGCAAACCAGAGAAATTATTTAAACGAATAAAAACAATAATATTATTTTGAGAAAGTTAATTATTATATATTTAAAAGAAAAAGGAACGAATGTGTATCATATATGTGTGTTATGTTTCCTTTTAACTTCCTATAAACTAGAACTTTTTTGCAAAGCAGCTGTTCGAACAATTTTAAGAAACATGTTTAAGGTTAATGCATCATTAATCATCTCATCAATATAATCAATGTCTGTATAGAAAAGAACAATTTCCGACCAAACATTCCAATTTACAAAACCATTATGAATATGCCTCACCTTCGTCCATAAATTGAACCGTACTGCTAATACGTGAACTTTTGATTTGAGACATAATTCTAACTGACATTGGATATGTTAAAAAGTTTTAGTTTAATCCAAATTAATTGCCATCCACGAAATAAAATAAAATTTTATTCGTAGTTGTGCTAAAGTTTTCCATACAACGTGCTAAAAACCAATAAGAACCCAAACTCTTGTAAATATTTTCCTATTTCTTTAAAATTTCTTTTTTATTTTTAAATATTCAATTTTTTAACGTCGCCAAGTATTTTTCACAACTTATTTCAAAATAAGTTTACAAGTCAAAATTAAAAGAATATAATTTCAATTTCATACACACGGAAAAAACAGTGTCAAATTAAGTGAAAAAACTATTCAAAATTTTTTCAGTTAAAATTTGCTTCATAACAAAACACTTTGTTTAAATTAACATAATGAATTTATATTTCTTCTTTTCTTCTTAATTCTTATAATATTAAAATTAAATTAATATGAATTATTAAATTTTGAATTGCATTGTATTATTAGTTTTAAGTATTATTGAATTTGTTTTTATATAATAAAAATCGCGTTATAATGAATTGTAATCTTATTATAAATGAATTGTAAACACTTAATTGACATTGTTTAAAAAATCCATTTAAACCTAACGAAATTGAATTAACCGTTATAACGTTGTGAAAAAAGCCTTAAAATATTTTTATAAATGTTATGTTCATCATCAAAACTCAAAGGGTAAGCATCTCTTGCTTATAATAAATAATAACAATAAACTAATCTCTTTAGTTTTTACCCTTTATTTTACTTCTCTTCCTATTTTCTAGCTAACTACAACTCACATCAATTTATGATTTCTCTTTCCACAGAAATTATAAGTTGCAAAAAATGCATTTTATTTAAAAAAAAATATTTATTTTATTTTTAATAAAATAATTTTATGAAAAATGAAAATTTTGTAAAAGTGCTGAAAAATTCCAAAGAATTTTTTATTAAAAATAAAAAGTTTGTTAATTTTGTAAAAAAATACAATTAAATACAAATTAAAACCAAAAATATTTAGAAAAATTGTTTTTCCCATTAAAATTGCATAAAAATCGGTAATGATAAAGTAAGTAATTTCTTTTATTAAAAAGTGCATAAAATTTGCTTTGAATTTAAGAGTAAATTATGACTAAAAACCACCACATTTTTCACATAAATATGATCATAAAAAAAATTAACTAAAGACAAGTAAAAATGCTACATTCGGCTATGTCGAATCTTAAATACCCTCCACCACAAATTCGTGTAAAGTTAATACGTTAGGTTCCATAGACACACATATACTCACAAATGTATATAACACAGAAATACTTAATTAGTCATAAAATTAGTTACAATTTAGGCTATAAAATTATTCTACTGAACTGCCTTTTTTCTACCAAATTTCATTTAGCTCTGTTAATTTTTGTGGATGTGAGCAGACAAAGAGTTTGACGAAAATCGACTGAGACTTTGACTTGATGCAAGAATATATACATTATGGGGTCTGAAATAATTCATTTTTAGCGTTACACACATAATGACAAAGTTAATATTCCCTCTCTACCACTTGTACTGTGGAGCGTATAAAAACAAAAAATATGCTTGTTATAAACTCAAAACTATTTTCCGGGAAGGGGTCTTATATGGGAGCTACAGCAAAATTTGGACCAAGATTGTTCATATTTATGATATACTTTGATTATGGTTAGAAAAATCATTGTGCTAAATTTTAATGGACTTGATCTTTATTTAAATGTTTTATAAACTCTAATCCGTTTTCCGGGAAATCTCGTTATAAGCGAGCTATAGGAAAATTTGGACCGATATAGGGAAAATTAATATAATATCTTCAGAACAGTTAGCAAAATAATTGTGTCGACATTCAATAGAATTGGTCTTTCTTTACTCGGGAAGGGGCGTTTTAATGGAGTTATATTAAAATATGGACCCATGTTAACAAAATTTATAACAAATATTTATATGTTAATAAAATTTATAACATATATTTAAAATAGCTAGAAAATCAATTGTGATAAATTTCAAAAAAATTGGTTCAAATTTAAAAGTGATATAAGCTATAAATTGTATTCCGGGAAGGGGCATTATATGGGAGCTATATCAAAATATGGACCCATATTAATAAAATTTATAACATATATTTAAAATAGCTAGAAAATTAACTGTGTCAAATTTCAATAGAATTGGTTCAAATCTTAAAGTGTTATAGGCTGTAAATCATATTTCGGGAAGGGGCGTTATATGGGAGCTATATCAAAATATGGACCAATGTTAATAAAATTTATAACATATATTTAAAATAGCTAGAAAATTAACTGTGTCAAATTTCAATAGAATTGGTTCAAATCTTAAAGTGTTATAGGCTGTAAATCATATACCGGGTAAGGGCCTTATATGGGAGCTATATCAAAATATGGATCCATGTTAACAAAATTTATAACACATATTTAAAATAGTTAAAACAATAATTGTGCCAAATTTCAAAAGAATTAGTTCAAATTTAAAAGTTTTATAAGCTATATATCATATTCCGGGAAAGAGCCTTATATGGGAGCTATATCAAAATATGGACCCATGTTAACAAAATTTATAACACATATTTAAAATAGTTAAAAAATTAATTATGCCAAATTTCAATAGAAATGGTTCAAATTTCAAAGTGTTATAAGCTAAAAATCATATTCCGGGAAGGGGCATTATATGGGAGCTATACCAAAATATGGACCCATATTAATAAAATTTATAACATATATTTAAAATAGCTAGAAAATTAACTGTGTCAAATTTCAATAGAATTGGTTCAAATCTTAAAGTGTTATAGGCTGTAAATCATATTTCGGGAAGGGGCGTTATATGGGAGCTATATCAAAATATGGACCAATGTTAATAAAATGTATAACTTATATTAAGAATCGTTAAAAAATTAGTTGTGACAAATTTTAGTAAATTATCTTAAAAATAGCGGCCCATATGGCACAAAGTGTTTGGGGTGTATCTAAATTTTGCATATTATAGCCTATAACTTTTTTCCGGTTAATCAGATTTTGATAATTTTTTGCACGATGATGAAGCACGTGCAATTGTATGCTAAAATTAATTTTTTGTTTAAGTCCAATTACATTTTTAGAAGAAATTATAAGAGTTCATATTCGAAATTTTGAGGTTGTTTCAGATATCGGTCTATAACTTCCTGGCTTATTAACCGATATAGCTGGTTTTAAATAGCAAACTGCTTAGGACAATAACAAACAATGTGGCCAAGTTTTATTGAATTCGGTCAATTATTCTAGGCGTGAGAATGTTTCTAACAGACAGACAGACGGACATAGCTAAATCGACTCAGTTTTTGATTTGATGCAATAATATATATACATTGTTGGGTCTGAGATGATTCCTTCTTGGCGTTACATACAGAATAACAAACTTAATATACCCTCACCACTTGTGGTGGTGGAGGGTATAAAAATAGTCAATGAACAATATATACACACAGTAGCTAAATAACAATATAAAACTCTCATTCATATGCTCTTTATATAATTGTGAAAGAAGAAGAAAACAAAACAACGAAAAACAAGCACAGTGGGCTATATTAATAAAAAAACAAGTAAGAATGCTATATTCGGCTATGCCGAATCTTAAATACCCTCCACCACAAATTCGTGTAAAGTTAATACGTTAGGTTCCATAGACACACATATACTCACAAATGTATATAACACAGAAATACTTAATTAGTCATAAAATTAGTTACAATTTAGGCTATAAAATTATTCTACTGAACTGCCTTTTTTCTACCAAATTTCATTTAGCTCTGTTAATTTTTGCGAATGTGAGCAGACAAAGAGATTGACGAAAATCGATTGAGATTTTGACTTGATGCAAGAATATATACATTATGGGGTCTGAAATAATTCATTCTTAGCGTTACACACAGAATGACAAAGTTAATATTCTCTCTCTACCACTTGTACTGTGGAGCGTATAAAAACAAAAAATATGCTTGTTATAAGCTCAAAACTATTTTCCGGGAAGGGGTCTTATATGTAGCTCCCATATAAGACCCCTTCCCGAAGTTTGGACCAAGATTGTTCATATTTATAATATACTTTGATTATAGTTAGAAAAATCATTGTGCTAAAATTTAATGGAATTGATCTTTATTAAATGTTTTATAAACTCTAATCCGTTTTCCGGAAAATCCCGTTATAAGGGAGCTATAGAAAAATTTGGACCGATACAGAGCAAATTAATATAATATCTTCAGAACAGTTAGCAAAATAGTTGTGTCGACTTTCAGTAGAATTGGTCTTTATTTACTCGAGAAGGGCGTTATAATGGAGCTATATCATAATATGGACCCACAATACAATAGAATTGGTTCAAATCTAAAAGTATTATAAGCTGTAAATCATATTCCGGGAAGGGGCCTTATATGGGAGCTATATCAAAATATGGACCCATGTAAATAAAACTTAATACATATATTTAAAATAGCTAGAAAATTAGTTGTGCCAAATTTCAATAGAATTGGTTCAAATTTAAGAGTTTTATAAGCTATAAATCATATTCCGGGAAGAGGCCTTATATGGGAGCTATATCAAAATATGGACCCATGTAAATAAAATTTATAGTATATTTTTAAAATAATTAAGAGATTAATTGTGCCAAATTTCAAAAGAATTGATTCAAATTAAAGAGTTTTATGAGCTATAAATCACATTCCGGGAAGGGGCCTTATATGGGAGCTATATCAAAATACGGACCCATGTGAATAAAATTTATAGTATATATTTAAAATAATTAAGAGATTAATTGTGCCAAATTTCAAAAGAATTGATTCAAATTAAAGAGTTTTATGAGCTATAAATCACATTCCGGGAAGGGGCCTTATATGGGAGCTATATCAAAATACGGACCCATGTGAATAAAATTTATAGTATATATTTAAAATGGTTAAAAAATTATTTGTGCCAAATTTCAATAGAATTGGTTCCAATTTAAGAGTTTTATGAGCTATAAATCAAATTCCGGGAAGGGGCCTTATATGGGAGCTATATCAAAATATGGATCCATATTAATAAAATTCACAATATATATTTAAAATAGTTGAAACAATAATTGTGCCAAATTTCAAAAGAATTAGTTCAAATTTAAAAGTTTTATAAGCTATAAATCATATTCCGGGAAAGTCCTTATATGGGAGCTATATCAAAATATGGACCCATCTTAATATAATTTATAACATATATTTAAAATAGCTAGGAAATTAGTTGTGCCAAATTTCAAAAGAATTGGTTCAAATTTAAGAGTTTTATGAGCTATAAATCACATTCCGGGAAGGGGCCTTATATGGGAGCTATATCAAAATACGGACCCATGTGAATAAAATTTATAGTATATATTTAAAATAGTTAAACAGTTATTTGTGCCAAATTTCAATAGAATTGGTTCCAATTTAAGAGTTTTATGAGCTATAAATCATATTCCGGGAAATGGCGTTATATGGGAGCTATATCAAAATATGGACCAATGTTAATAAAATTTATAACATATATTAAGAATGGTTTAAAAATTAGTTGTGACAAATTTCAGTAAATTATCTTAAAAATTGCGGTCCATATGACACAAAGAGTTTGGGGTGTATCAAAATTTTGCATATTATAGCCTATAACTTTTTTCCGGTTAATCAGATTTTGATAATTTTTGGCACGATGATGAAGCACGTGTAATTGTATGCTAAAATTAATTTTTTGTTTTAGTCCAATTACATTTTTAGAAGAAATTATAAGAGTTCATTTTTGAAATTTTGAGGTTGTTTCAGATATCGGTCTATAACTTCCTTGCTTATAAACCGATATAGCTGGTTTTAAATAGCAAACTGCTTAGGACAATAACAAATAATGTGGCCAAGTTTTATTGAATTCGGTCAATTATTCTAGGCGTGAGAATGTTTCCAACAGACAGACAGACGGACAGACGGACTCAGTTTTTGATTTGATGCAATAATATATATACATTGTTGGGTCTGAGATGATTCCTTCTTGGCGTTACATACAGAATGACAAACTTAATATACCCTCACCACTTGTGGTGGTGGAGGGTATAATAAATAAATTTACAATGAACAATAAATTATTGAACAAATTTAAATATCATTTTTATGCGAGTTAAATAAATCAAAACATTTAAAATCGATAAAAAATAAGAAAATTAGAACATCAACCAAAAATTAAAAGCGAATTATAATTAAATAAAACTAATAACTTAGTTCAGATAAAGCAGTTAATTATGAGTTCTTTGGTGGTGTATGATGCATTTGTATGTCGATAAGAAAAATAAAAGAAATTATTTACATTTTTTTAAATAACTTTTTCATCCAAATTTCTTTAGTGATTTTGAATGTGAAATATAAGATTAAGCAAATTAAAAAAACACAAAAACAAAAAAAATATATAAAATAAATTACAAAAAACATTGTACAGTGAGCAAAAAAACATATTTTTATAAAAATTTACAAAAAATTTCCTTAAAATTAAAAATAAAGAAATCATGTAAATAAATTGTGGCACTGAAAAAAATCGAAAATAAAAAAATTATAGAAATAAATGTTGGTCAATAAAAAATATATACGCAATTACTTGCTTCTTAATTCATAAATTTGGCAATTAACAAAAAATTACATTATATATAAAAAATTGTTAGCATTTAAAAAATTCTAAAACCATATAAAGCACACATTACAACCACTTAGTGAAATTATAAATTTTAAAATTTTAAAAATTTCCAATTTACATAAACAAATAAAATGGAAAACCTTCAAAATCGATTTGCATTTGATGCGAAAACCTTTATATCACTCTGCAAAAAAAAAATATGATCTTGACCTCGCAAATCCATCGAATTCTGTTTTGGACATCAGAATGAAGGATATTGATTCCCGTTGGGGAAAAGTTTAAAAATCATACTTATGCTCTCTGAGCTAGGCGAAGAGATTAAATCTATTGCACAAGAGCCATACGACTCGTGTGTTGATATATATTATTTAACTATGTCGAAAATTCTCAATCTAATAAAACCTTTAAAAATGAGTATTGATGCTCGTGAAAGTATAAGCCCATTACCTCCTAGTCCCATGAAGAGTATCTGTAGTTCTCGACTGAAGCTCCCACCCTGTGACACACAAATTTTTTCTGGAAGTTATGTGGACTGGCCAGCATTTCGCAATATGTTTACAGCAGTTTACATCAACCAGCCAAGGCTCACAAACGCGGAAGAACTCTATCATCTTAAAAACAAAACTGATGCTGCTGGAGCGATTGTAAGAAGGTTTGCCCCTTCCGATGATAATTTCAATCTCGCCTGGAATGCTCTCAAGTTGCGATATGAAAACGTTGGAGTTTTAGTGGATAATCAAATTCGGAGACGCATCAAAATCCGTCAAATTCTCAGTTAATAACGCAAACTTTGCTACAGACAGTAGAAACATATTATTGAGCACTGCGTTAGTGCACATTGCATCTAGAGGGGAATTGTTCACAATTCCCGGTTCGGAAAGAACTTTTCTCTCAGAAAAAATTCAAAGACGCCTTAATTTACCATCAAGAAAGTCGAATTCGGAAATTGTCGGAATTGGAGGCCAATGTCAAATAGCAAGAAAGGAATGTGACATAGTCTTGATACCTAAAGATAGAAACCGAAAGTGACAAACCAAATTCCTTTTACTTCATTTAATGTAATGTTAATCCATCAGATCTTGATCTAGCCGATCACTTCCTATTGACTTAGTACTGGGAAATGATAGCGAACGCTTTATAAAATCTGGATGCAATTAGAAGAGACGTGTGTGGTTCAGCCATAGCATACAAAACATTATTAGAAAGGGGACTCAGTCAAAACAAAACCTATATTTTCTTTTCATTCAAGTGTCAAATCTGAAGATGATAATTTGGATAAATTGATCCGGAAATTTTGGGAGCAGGAAGAAATACCGGGCCGATCTCTTCTGAAGATGAATATTGCAAAAAATATTACACACAAATGACAAAAAGTAAGAGTAGTGTTTATTGCTTCCTCGCCATTAGAACTTTGCTTCAATTAGCGTCAGATAGCCAATATCAGTTTCCAAAAGCAGCAAAAACACTGCAGAAAGAGACATATGTCGATGATATTCTTACCGGAGGGAGAAAGTGTGTTAGAAGCGCAAAATCAAATTATAAAAACTCTTAACTCTGCTGGTCTTTTACTCAAAAAGATCATTGCAAACAACTCTCAGTTGTTAACTTCTTTTTCCAAAGAAGATTTATTCGATTGTGATTTTCTCAAATTTCACGATGCTAGTAAAATGAAATGCTTCATTGGGAATTCGTTGGAATGCAGTAACTGATTCCTTCAGTTATTTTTTGAGCCGATGCATCAGACTTCACAAATAACAACAAGAAAAATCGTATCATCTGTTGCCAAGTTGTTTGACCCAGCTGGTTGGATATCACCGGTAGTTGTAAAAGAAATAATTCTAATTCAGCAACTTTGGCTAGAGAAAATCGACTGGGATGATTTAGTAAGTTCAGATTCTCTCCGAATTTGGAATGAAATTATAACAGATTTGCAAAAAAATTCCACCAAACCAAACCAAATTCCTCGTTGGATTCAGTTCACTCCGGTGGACAATGTTCAAATACATGGGTTCTGTGACGCCTCTAAATTAGCCTACTGTGCTGTCATATACATACGCATTGAAACGTCCTCCTCTGTGTTTTCGAATCTGTTGGTAGCAAACACTAAAGTAGCCCCATTAGCTTTAATTACTCTACCTAGAATGGAACTTTAAGGTAGTGTTATACTTACAAAATTAGCAAATCACACCATCACTTCACTTAACCTAACTGATACGGAAATTACTTTATGGTGTGACCATCATTTGGAAACAGCTGAAAATTTTTGTGGCAAATTCACACGCTACTTCCAAACGCAAAATGGCGTCATGCACCAACACATAGCAATCCTGACGACCTAGGCTCAAGAGGTTGCAGACTTCAGGATCTTATTGGTAACTCACTTTGGTGGCATAGCCCTGATTGGCTAACAAAACCAAAAACTGAATGGCCACGGAATAACCCATTAAATTCGTTTAAATTTTATGAAGAAAATCTCAAAAGCACTTTGGAAATCACAAAACTTCAGGTTCCCACCAGTAGTTTTCATACTTCGGTTATCCGAGAAGATATACTTAAACGATTCTCATCATACACTGGAGCTTTAAGAGCAAGTAAAAAAATTAAATCTAAAATAAATACATAATAAAACATACAAAATTCTAAAATCCCTATTTCAGCCACTTCTCCATTTTTTACCATTCTAGCAAAGAATATTTAATTTATACATGTTTTTTTTTACAGTATGCCAAATCAACGACCACATGACCCAGCCGTTCATCAGTGCCAATTATGCTACCGCTTCCACTTACACTCTCTCCGATTCTGCAGGAGTCAACTCAACGAAGCCAAGTAGCCCGCAGACTCCGGTACTGTATTAATTGCCTGGCACGCACCCACCTTGTTGCTGAGTGTGATAGCAGTGACACTTGCCTCTATTGCCAACAGCTGCACCATACACTCCTGCAACCTAATAGAAATCGCAACAGCAGTGACACTTGCCTCTATTGCCAATAGCTGCACCATACACTCCTGCAACCTACTAGAAATCGCAACACCAGCAACTGACGACGCCATTCCAACCAACAAAGCGATGCCACCAACAAAAACACCACACCATACATCGCCGTAACAATAACACCAAAACCATCAAAAAAATGAAGCAAACAACGCCAATATCAATACCACAAGCGCCAAACCAGCAAATCCTTTCAGATTCGGTCATTAGCCGAGGTTTTATGTGCTTCATAATCTACAAAAATACAAAAATTTGCACAAGAACAACGAGGGGCGCTATGTTTAAATTAACATAATGAATTTATATTTTTCTTTATATTATAAGTATTAAAATTGAATTAATATGAATTATTAAATTTTGAATTGCATTGTATTATTAGTTTTAAGTATAATTAAATTTGTTTTTTATATAATAAAAATCGCGTTATAATGAATTGTAATTTATATATTTATATTATAATCTTTCCAGAGAAATTATAAGTTTCAAAAAATTTATTTTATTTTCAATAAAATAATTTTATTAACAAAACCCCATTTTGTACACACTTAAAAACCAACATTATTTTATAATAAAATTTTCAATGTTGAATCAGTTTAATACCATACCGATTAGGAATTGCAACAAATTGCAAATTATTTTAGATTTCATGTTGAAATAAGAATTATAAAAAATAATATGATATATTATGTAATGTTACTTAAACTTCTGGATGATATCACGGTCAAGAGCTCGCCATCCATGTTTTATTCTCTCTCAAAACTCGTTGACATTTTTTGTTCGGTTTACATATGATATCAGATTTCTTTTAACGATTGCCTATAAATTTTCTATAGGATTCAGTTCAGGGTTTTTTGCAGGGCAGTCCAATTTCCAAAAGCTTTGTTTATTTTAGCAAGCTTTTAACTATTATAGCAAAATAAATTTGCTTTTAAAATATTCAAATAATTCTCCTTCTTCATTGTACCTTGGATTCTTAACAAAGGTCCAAGTAAAACATCCCCACACTATAATACTGCTTTTCCTTCTCATGCTAATTTTTTTAACTTTCGTTTCATCACTCGATTTCTTGCAAACGTGGCGATATTTTGTCTTTGGCATCCAAAATTTTCAAATGGCGGGATGGCAATTTAACTTTAACTTCTTAATTTATTGATAGAAATTCATAAATTTAAATCTCTGCTATCTCGTATATATTGTGTTATTATTTATTAGTGAATTGCATAATGTCAATAAGAAAAACAATTCATATTTATGGGTTATAAATTTTGTACACTTGCAAAACAATACAAGAACAATATACGGATTGAGTTCTTTTGTGCATTTTGTTGTGAAAATTGATACTGAAAAATGGAATGTGTCCCACATTTTTAATTAATTTTTAATTAATTATTGCGATGCTGCTGTGATATTTAATTTCTATTACGCAACAAAATTCAATATGAACTCTTGGATTCATTAAAAGGAATAATAAGTTATATGAATGTTTATAAAATTTGTTGCAATTTATTTCAGCCTATAAAGAAAATGTTACAAAAGTTTCATTCCAATACAATGTATGATATACGAAGCAGTGAAAATGAACAGAAATAAATGAATTTAGCGACTTTTGACGATTTTTATTTTCAAATGTATACAATTTTATTTAAGCGATTTTGCGTTTTGATTTTAGCAATGGAAGTAAAAAGCAATCTGGCAACCCTGAAGGAAATGAAATAATTTTCAAGAATTTTATTATAAGAAAGAGATGGTCAATTTTTAAAGGATGATGATGAAAATAACATTCAAGAATTTTTTGTTTGTCATGAAAGCTTTTTTTATTGTAAACTTTAAATTAACATTTTATAAAAATCTATGTTAAATTAAACGAAATTTTATGGTAAATTTGTAGAATTTTTTTCATCATCCCTTAAAAATTGAGCTTCTCTTGGTTATAACAATCCTTTTTGCTTAATTTTTTTCTCACCACCATAGGTGATTAGGGTTTTATGCGTTTGTGCAGAAGTTTGTAGTCAGTCAATCCCGACTATTTAATACCTTACATCGAAACGTTGGTTATAAATGGTAGTTACGGAAAATTATAAACGGCCCTCGTGTTACTCTATTTTTGATTTATTCTTAAGTGTAATAATTTTTTGGAATGGTAATAAAGATTTGTTATTGACAAATTTACGAACTTTTTTTGCTTAAACGTAAAGTTTATCTCAAATATCAGTCTATATCTTTTAATATACTCAACTGCTTTTGCTGGTTTTAAATATAAAACTTTTTAGGACTATAACAAGTAATCAGACAAAATTTCATTGAGCTCTGTCAATTATTGCGGACGTGAGCGTACCAACAACAGAGAAATGGGCACAGCTAAATCGTATCAGATTTTGATTTTATGCAAATATATACATACATTATGCGGTCAGTAATAGAGATGAGCAATATTTTCACGACTGTGATTTAATCACTGTTATTGGAATATTACTAGTAGCTACAAAGATAGAAATTATGAAATAACTTTTACTAATAATGTCGTTTTTTTAATTTGTTACATCCTCAAATATGTAGAACCATTTAAAAATTGTGCTGAACGTATACTTCAGACACTTGTTTTTGTTATTTGAACTGCTAACATACGTCATCGAGTCATTTAGATTTTTTGGAAACTTTTGGAATTAACCACTTCCAACCTATGGTGCACATTATTAACTTCAATACAGACTTCTCTATCTCTTGTTGAACCTTTTTTAATAGTACATACCTCGAGGTCTTGGAGAGAAGTAGTTTACTGTGGTTTTCTTTACGATGTTTCTTTACCACGCACCTATATTACAAAGTATTTATTGCTCAAGAGTAGAATTATTGAAAACTTACTATTGAAAGAACAGAAAAAAGTTACGATAAATTAATTACCGTTATTTCGAAGCAAATATCATTGAAATTGATATATACCTGTGTTGCATTTTTGCTACTCGCTGCTGTATGTGAAGAATATATATTGCCGATTTAGTTATTTTTTATTTTTGGAATAAGCATTATTCTTCTGTTTTATTTCTAAATATTGTAATCACTGTCACTGTTTTAAAGAACAGTGATTTAAAAATCAATTTCACAGGGAACGTCGTTATTTGAAAATCACTATAAGTGATTTTAACGATAATTATGTCATACCAGCAAAGAACGAAAATATGCGATCTCTTTACATATTATAATTGGCTCAATCCAAAATATAATCTAATAATTAAAACTGCTTATTTGCGACAGTAAGTTTAAAATGGGCACTTTTCATATTATGATGACCTTCTTACTTCTTATACTACTAGAAGTTATTAATTGCTGTCCCAAACTAATTATCCAACTAAAGGAGATATACAACTATTCAACTTCCTAAAGTTCTGGCTAGTCACTTTGACGTAGACTTGTTCTAGTAATAACTCTATTGTCTTTCCTATATTCTCTTCAATAGAGTCATCATCATTTTAGTGCGCGTGCTGTCTCTCCTCGATACAGCAATAGATCTGTCTTCACTAACTCCTTAGAATACACCTAGTGGCGAGGAAGTATTTAAATGCATTGGAGTATGTTATCAGGTTGTATTTATTGTAACCAAAAATGATGTATGGTATTGCCTAATTTTGTCCAGCTGAAATTTAGCTAAGAGAAAGTCTCACTGTTCCACAACATAGCTTAGAAAAAGGCATCGAAATTCGGATGGAGATACATTCGCAATTTATTATTTGTACTTAGTGCCACTACCTTTATATCGATATTTTTCAAGATGCACTAATAATATTTTTCTTTAATTCTTTGGAAGTCTTCCCCAATTAAAAGGGATGAATCTTACACAAACAACGAAAAAATTTTGTCATTAAAAGGTTACGGAATTGCACCAAAAATCAGTATTAACCTTTGGATATATATTAAAAAGCTGGATAGCATATATTTTAAAAAATTATATATAAGCATTTTTTTTAAGATCAATGTCAAGGGCAATACGATGGTTTCTAAAATGATGATTTTTGAAATCTAATAAGAAACAAAAATTTTACATGCGGTAAAATAACTTAATGACAGAGGTCTCACTTCCCACTGTTGATTTGAACAGTTAAATGCGGGGAAAAATTATGTTGATAATAATATTACAATACTGTTTTGAATATTGTGGCAGTGTGAGTGCTTTTGTTTTTAGTTTTTGAGACTCCCCTGGACAATTTGTCAAGAAGTCTCAAAAACTCTGACTAAAAGCGATTCTCATTTAAACTTGGAAAGTGCTGCCCTTTGCTAGTATTCGTGTTGCCATATTAATTGACTGTACTGGTTGCGGTATTTGCTAGGCTGCTGATTCAGTTCTGACTACCAACTTCCGTTTCTTATTTCTGCTAGTTTTGGTTCCTGCTTCTTATAGTTGTGTTGTTGAATTTTACTACTCAAAGGTAGGCGGCGCTATTACATTTTTAATGCTATTTGTCTTTGGGTTGGACATCTGAGCATGCCTTATGTAGCCAGAACGTCGGTGTAAGAAGGGTATCGTTAAGATTTTCGACAGTGCGCCGACGCCGATGCTGCGCACGATGCTGCGTGTAAGAAACACGGAGAACGAGCTCTCCAGGACGGATGCTGGTGGAAAAGACGGAAAGCGTTTTAAGCCGGATACGTGGCTTGCGATGGGACACGGAAGAAAATCACGTCTAAAACTGGAGTTATTGATGAATTGGAGGTCGTTACGACGGGCACAGCTTTTGCTACCACGAACGCTTGCGAAAATAGACTGCGGAGTATAATGATTTCTGAGCCACCTGGAGGAGGCCATGGTCGATGGTGTCCCTGTTGCTTTGGGAAATATTGATTTGGTGATTTGTGTCGGAACAAATCCCACGTGATGCAATTGTTGGCCGAAAATAAGTGCCTTGGGCTTACCCGTTGGGACCAAACCTAGAAGCTGGCATTACCGATCCTGTGGCAAGCTACAGTTTTTTGATTCTGACCGCTGCGCCAATCATCGACCTGGTCGACCGTCGTTAAGGGAAAGAAGGTGTTACGTCGAAAAAGATGATTTTTAACTTGGGAAGGCGATACGCTACAAGGAAGCAACGTTTGCATAGTAACTTGGCCTCGTTAGAGGATTGCGAATTTATTTTGTAATAGTAACCAACGATGAAGACGTGGACTGTACTGTATGGACTATTGAATGTTCTGTCTCCTTGTTGAAGGACACTTGGTAAGATATTCTTAGTCAGTATCTATAGTAGGTCCCTGGAGGCTCATATTAAATGTATGAATTCAGTGCAGTTCAGTTTTGTGAACAATGTGATTCTCGAAAATGAGAAAGAATGCTCCTGTTCATAAGAACTATGAGCGAGGAGTTATGTTAAGTGAATGGCTGGTCACAAAGTGTCTCGTAGTTCTTAAGTAGGTAAGTGACTTATATACTTTTGGTGGTTCTGGAGCTGACATCAACGTTACAATCGCAGATGAGGTGTCAGATACATCATTTGATTTCAAAAGATGGGAGTGTAGTTATCACAATTTCATTGAGATTGTGTTGTGCTTCAGCAGACGTACTACGGAATTGGACCCTGAAGCATACGGAGGTATGGATACAAAAACTGGAACATTTACTCCGAATTCGTTAGGTTCCAGGCTTAGATTATGCCGTTTGATAAAGTTAGGACACAAACGATTAGTAACCAATTAGAACGAATTAATCTCACAAGGTAGACGTCGCAAGATTAAATCATTAAGGTCATTTGGCGGAAAGAGATGTTAGATCTGCAGGTCCGTCAGCCGTCTGTGGAATCATTTCCAGAGTGCATGTTGTATTGGTTCATCTGATTTATCATCTTGGCAAGCTGACTTACGTTCTGCTTAACGACGTTATAAGGACAGAATCGTTAGGACTAAGGAAGTCGACCAGAAACGTTTTGTACGGGATAATAAAGATGATTCATGGGGTACGGTTTAACTTTTTTGGAGGAACCAATGTATTACTGGGGATTCTTCTTTCCAGTGAGGAACTAATTTACTATTCTCCTCTCAAGAGCAGGAAATCGCCGGGTATTAAAGGTATGACTGGAGAGATGTGTAAAAGCATCTTTAAGGCCATACCTCAATACTTGAAGTATATTAGCGAGTGCCATTTTTCCGAAGCTTAAAGATAGCTTGACTTGTGAACCTCCTTAATCCTTCTAATAGTGTTAGGAGTAAGACACACTCATATCGAGGCATCAGTCTCTCTTCCGACCTCAGAAGCTTTACAATGTGAGTTCTTCTGAGTTTCAGTTTTTTTAAGAAAGGTAGGAGTATAGAGAATGAATGGCTTCATGTTAAGTGTTGGCGGCTCATCTATAAAATATGCTCCTTGAATATTTGTTGATTTTAAAGGTGCGTTTGACTAGCTCTATTGAGATAGCCAGACAAGCCAGATTATATGAAATAGGTGGTAGGAAAATAGATCTATGGAGAAGCTATTTTAGGGACAGGAAAGCTTGTTTGTTAGGTATCAACGACACACGTGGTTGTGTTGTAGATGTATTACGACTGTACCGTAGTTAGGAGTTGTCCGTTGAGGGACACTTGAGTAGTCAATCAGTATATATTGTAGCTCTGAGAGTCACTGGAGACTTATCTTGAATAATACAATGGTGCAAGTTCTTGTGTGTGTTATCATTATCAGCAACGGATGCGTCTGATCACAAAGTGTTTCGTTGTACTTAACGAGATTATATATGAACATATTATAGACATCGACGTGACAGTCGCAAATGAAGTTACGGATACAGCTTTTGATTTCATGTCGAGAGAGTATGACAACTAAGATCACAATCTCATTGAGATTGTGTTTAACCTTACCTGATGTACTTCGGGATGGGACCCTGATCGCAAGAGGAGAATCGATACACGAACTGAAAAGTTTACTTGGATTTTTTTTCGATTATGCCGTTCGTTTTAGTACACTTACGATTAGTGACCAAGTAGAATGGATTGATCAGTGGATATATTCATATAATCACTCTTTACTAGGTAGATGACGCAAGACTAGTTTTACGCGGACTTCGAACGTCGAATTCCGACTTTGGCTTCGCCTTAAGTTTGGGATTTTTGCATATAAGGGGTCTGTTCAACTTCCGGGAATGTGTATGTGGGTCTCAAGTCTGTTGAGCACATCATTAAGGTGTGTTCGTACTATGGGAACATTAAGAGTTTAGAAGTTAAGGGAATATCTCATTTTGGGAATTGGTGGGATTTTAATGGGGCCTTAGTAGACGACCCTACATTAGGGAGATTGGTCGAATTAACTCGGCAGTTTTATACTGATCACTTCTGGATCTTTGGCTTCACTTCGATATTCCTATGTATGCTGCCACCGCCTTCATGCCGATTATTGCCTATCTCTTGCTGCTCGTTTTCGCCGCCTACCTTGCAATGTTGTTTTGTTCTTTTTGTTACGTCGTCTTTGTCCATTCCTAGTGCCGCACAAGCGACCAAAGTCGTCTTCAGTGAGAACGATGTTCAATGTTTGTGTGGTAATTGTTTGTCCAATGTTGGACAATAAAAATCGTTGTGGTATTATATTGAAACCCGTGTCAAAACAAGGCAGTACATCTGTATAGATCTGTAAAGATCGTGATGTCGATATGGCACTGCGTTTATAAAGCAGTAATAAACCACATTGCTAAGCATCTATAAACATTGAATGGTACATCCGATTTTCAATATTGTTAAGGCAGGACAGGCTTGCATTACCGATCAGAGTTTATAGTGTTGTTGGTGACTGTCAGTTACGTTTTGCTGTTTGAAATTTTCTGCAATTTTAGTTTCCATACATTTCGTTTTGCTCATGTACAACTAAGATGGATTTTTTTACTTTGTTGATTATTCTTTGGTCCGGTTGGCACCAGTGGGGTAAGGGAAAAGGGCAAAACATCTGATCTATCTGAAGTTCAGATGGTTGATACAGAAACCCCTGCTCCCGTATCAACCATTCGTGGACTAGACGCAAACGTATGCCCTTCAATGTAGTTCTCGAGAATGAGGAACCCATGCTCCTGTATCAACCATTCGTGGAATAGATGCAAACGTATGTTCTTCAATGTAGTTTTCGAAATTGAAGAGGAATGCTCCTGCTAATAAGAACCATCGGCGAGGAGTTATACAGCTTTAGATTTTAGTTGAAGGCTGTGTTACAATTTGGGCGTTGCGGACGACCTTCGAGATTGTACACTAATCGCAAGTGTAGGAATCGATACGGGAACTGTAACATTTACTCGGAATTTGTAAGCACTATCCTTCAATTATGCTATTTGATGACTTTGGGACAATTGCGATAAGTGACCAAATATAATTGATTAATCAGTAGATGTGTTCGGCTAATGACTTCTATCTGGGTAGACGTCGCAAGACTAAACCGAGGAAAATCATTTCACGAACATAGGAATAGGATCAGATGTATAGATACATCCGGAATATTTTCCAGAGCGCCCGTCGTACTGGTTCTGCTGATGTAGCATCTGTGGAAATCAACTTTCTTTCTGTTTTACGACGTTATAAGATTAAAGTCATTAGGGCAAAGAAGGAGTTTCATACGAGACAGTAAAAATATGTTGTGATCTATAAAATACAATTACATCGTATGATTGAATACCTGAACTTCGCAGCTTGACGTGGACCCTTAGGGAGCATCTCGTACTCTAGTTTAAATCCAATGCTAGTTGTGGAGCTATTTTATGGAATTTTTGGCAATTTGCAGTTCTTTTTTTCGTTATTTAGTATGAGTTTTTCTTGCAAATCAATGGACCTTTCAATAATGTCTTTAAGACTTACACTTATAAAGTCAGTAGTGACTTAGGGACATCAATTTACAAGGAATACTTCTATGTCAAATTTTTAACATATTTTTTGCGAACATTTATTTGATACTTCTCAAAGTATGTATTTTTTTCTTTTTATAGTTGAGTTGTTATCTGGTCATCTATTTAGAGATTTGCCGTCTTATTGTTGTAAACAGGTAAAGCAACGAGATGCTTATGGAACATATAGATAAGTAAAGGGTTTGTAGTTTAAAATTCATTATTAAAGTAAATTTTTTTTCATATTTTTTATGATTGCAAAGATATATTTGACAAAGTATACACATGTATGAAATGAAATTCAATATTTCAAACATATAAATGGAATTTGGTTAAAATTATTAAAATAAATTACGTGGCCATGTGTAATAGAAATAAAAATGTTTTAACTGTTACTTGAAACAGGAGCAAAGAAATTTACAGAGTGAGAATTAAAAACACTTGTGCCGTGGATAATTTAAAACCTTTCAATATTTTTTTTCGTAAGCTCCAGCTTATTAACATACGCAACTCTCGTTCGCTGTATTGTGAGCGAACGAGAGTTTGCCCCGGAGTAAAGCAACAAAAACATTTATGGCTAATGAATTATAAAAAGATTTGTAATTGTCGAACTAAGTGTGTATTCAAGGTAAAAGACAACTTACCGCTAATCTAAAATGATATACAACAATCGTGTATACAATCGTGTGCTTCCTTCTAAATGATATACGTACAATAACAACAATTACCACTGTAATTGTAGAACGTAGGTGTGTTTTTGATCTAAAAAAGAGTATTACAAATGTTTTTTTTGCACCATATAGTGAGTTATGATTTTTTCAATGTTCTTCTTTTGTGTTCCTGATACAATAAAATGTATCATAAACTTTGTTAAATATAACTTTGTATAAATAAAAATTATAACAATTTTTAACATTATTAATGAACAACAACAATAAAAGGAGAAATTTTGTCATTTTGAAATGTGTGAAAGAAATATTTGCAAAAAGGAACATTGAAAATTTATAATTTTTCGGCGTTTTTTGCAGTTTCTTTTCTTTCATAAATGGAACATAATTTTTAAGGAATAAGAAAGTATTTCTTGTAAACAATGGGAGTTTGAACGGGGTTTCTCATGTCGATATTATAGTGTATGATGTCTTGTACGACATTAATGACCTCGTACTGACATTTGTGTATTCACAGTAGTAACATTTATTTACGATTCGCCATTTTAAGGACATCAGATTTTTTAAATTGACATGATCGCAAAGGATGATCACGATTACACAAACGACAATCCTGAAGTTTACTTTGCGTAATTATGTTTGCGTAATTATGTTTTGTTGTCACCGGGGTGTAATTTTACTTTACGTCATCCATGAGGGGGAAACTTTTCTTGTATCATACTAAAAGTCACCAATTTCATCATTTCGTTGTGAATATTTCCATTTCATACGCTTATGCAACTTTTGTATGTATTCGTGTTTCCATCTACGAGCAAACTGGTAATGAAGAATTTTAAATTTTTTCCAATGGTTGTGAGATTGATTGGTTACTTATGTCAAGCTTAGGGGGTGAAAATCCTATTAGGATATGACCTAGAGTGAGTGCAAATAAGTATTCATGGGAATTCCTCGAATAAAAAATTGTGGCTTTTTTGAATTGGGCTTTAAAACTTTTGACACCTGTTTCCCAAAGACCTCCCTTATTAGGGGCGCCATCAGGAATTAAATGCCATTCAATATTTTGGAATGACTAGTGGGATAAATGTTTTTACTCCAATTCATGAGAGACGGCTCATGCATTGAATTCAACGTGAAGTTTGGTAGTTGTAATTTTAGGTTTTTATAACAGCGTGGTGAGAAAAGTAGTACAATGAAAAGCGGTTAGTAGCTAGTGTAGCGGATACCTAGAGCAACGCATTCTTCCAATACATGATCATGTTCAGCCTTAAGAAATAATTTTTTGAGACAACAGGTTTCATTACTGTTGATGCCAAAAGTCGTTCCTTAACTTTGTTCCATCTTAACACCTAAGGTGAATAATGTACTTCCACCTCAGATAAAAAGTATGCATTTTCACGTTAAAACCTATCTATATTTAAACTGAATGCTACGCAAATATTGCTTTCTATTTCTTTCAGAAACCCCTAAACGATCTGTCATTCTGGTCAAAATGTCCTCTATGTTATTTCCGTAAAATAAACTTCTTTATTCTTTCTTAAGTTTTTTAAAGTCCAAATGAAAGGTAACGAAAATCCAATTCCAAAATATATATTTTTTATCTAAAATCCTAATTCCTGTCATTTAGTTATTTTTTATTATTTTTCATACGATTGTCTTTTGGGATTTTAATGAGTCATTGGAAATAAACAAAATAAAATTATTTATTTTGTTTATCATTCCGTGGTTTTATTATTCAGACTAACTATTACCAAGAAACTGGGAAAATACTAGATTTCTAGATTGACCAAAGGATATAGATAACCTTAAATGGGAGACTAACAACAAGTCGAAATCGTGTGCTTCTCCTTCTGTCTTTTTCATAAGACGACATAGTTTTTCAATATTGGTAAATCTTGGGTTATTTCCGTAAAAAAACTTCGCTTCTCATGGTGGAAGACTGATATTGAGAACATTGAATGGGTAATTTCTTAGCTTGATTGTGAATTTTTCCTGAAAAGTGAATACAAATTCTCCTTGGCTTTTGAAGAATACGTCTTATTAAAACTATTATATTTTTCTCACGTTTATTTGTTTTTGGTAAAAGAAATATAAAGCAAGAATATAATTTTAAATTTTGATTTATTTATAGTATATGGGATCACCTTTTGATTATTCGAGAACTGACTGTTTAGTTTTTTCTCAAGACAAAATGTGAAGCGGAAAAAATCAAGGGAAGAGGTAGCTCTCATACAAAGCAAATTTTGATCATTGAATATGTAAAGAACTATTACAGCGAGAATTTTCAAATTTGGTCCCAAATACTTTATCAAGGAACTGTTTTACCATACAAGGAAAATGTTGATAATTAAATGTCTAAAAAACCACTACAACGAGAGTTTTTTTATTTGGTCCCAAAAAGTTTTTGAAGTGACGGTTTTACTGGGGACAGAATGAAGGAACTATTTTAGTGAACAAAATGTAGGACCAGGGTGAGGGATACACCCATACAAAGGAAATAATGATTTTCGAATATCTTAACAACTAATAATTTATTTTAAACAGTTTCACTGGGCAAAACTTAGGACGTAATTCAAATATTTTATAAAATTTTAGAACGGACAAGGCAAGGGGGATTTGGAAAAATGTCTATTGCATAAAACATGTTGTGATTAGTGAATTTTCTTTCGAGATCTTGGACTGAGAAGAATGTCTGTGCAGCAAAGCGCAACAGGTAAAAGCTAATAATTTTATAAAAAGAGCAATAAATTTCATTGATTTCCAATACAGGGTAGCAAAATGTTACCATAGCAAAATGTTTGCATCGCGGTTCGAGGCACATTCTATTCGTGGCAATTTTCAGAATTGGCTGTTACATGAAGGCTATATAAAATAAAGGTCTGAACTTCACAAATTTTGTTTTGGTCATTTCTGCTAGTATCATCACAATACTAAAAATTATTTCAGACTTTAAAATGATTTTCTGATTTAATTAAAATACCTTATTTTTGTGAGTTTAGAACCCCATTACGGAAGGGCATGTGCAAGTGATTCTGATCCAAATGGTACAGTTAAAAGTGATTATAACATTATTTTTTCTCTACATTACAAACATCATTCCAAACGAGTAATACCTTAACCACTCATTATGGTGTAAGTTACAAAAATAGTATAAAAAATAAATATGTAAAATTATGTCTTTAAGACAAACATAAAGAAAGAGTTTAACAATTCGAAATTCTACATTTTCCATAAAATTATCCTAAAAGTATAAAAATATAGTATGAATACACTATTAAGTAGGTATTGCACCAGAACTGCTACCAAATAAGATAAAATATGCCATCAAATATTACATTCAAACTGCGGGGAAGAGTAACATTATTATTTTCCAAAGTATCAAATTGTTTGATCATTAATTTGTTTAATCAATATGTTCTTAATTTCAGCTAATTATGATATTAATTTTAAAATTTGGTGTATTTAAATTAAAAGTCGATTCATACTTTCAAACGAATGTCATATATTTTCTGTCAAACATTTTTCATATACCTAAACAGAATGGTCAAAATACTGTGGAGTGGGCACATTGTTCCAAATGAAAACTAAAGAAATAAAGTTTGGTAAAATATATATTTTGCAAATTATTAATTTTGGTTATCAAAAAAATTTTTTGTAAGTCCGTCTTTCTTAATGAAACTTTTACCATATTTATCTCCACCCGATATAGGGATGCAGAACTTTATATTGCCAAAAATTTCAACACATCAAGTTACGCGAAAAACATACATTACATACATGTTATATTTAATCAAAAATATCGTCTTAATTCCTACATTTTTACTATTTTATAAAACTACTTATCAAAATTTGTGAAAAAAAGATTAAAAATCCTTTTTAATAATTTAACAAAGATAATAAAGGTATAATAAAATTGGTACCCTTGAATAAAATTTAAAAAATTGTTTGTTGACGTATTTTTATATTTCGTATTTTTATATTTTTATGTGAGTGACATTCACTCACATCAAACAAAAATCCCTACATTGATGAAAATATTATGAGAAAGCGGACAGAATTTGCAACTACACATAAATCGAGGGCGAATGAATTTTGAGACATAGTTATTATTTCAGATTAGCCTAAATTTAATAATTTTGGCTCTAATGGCGTGTCATGAAGAACTTAATCCCCAGTCATGGTAAAAAATTATGTATCAAAATATTTTTAAAAATAATTTTAGTCAAAGCACTAAAAAATTCAAATTAGCAACGACTATTACTTTTAACTCTTCAGCTGATGTTAAAATGTGGTTTGAGTAAACCAACCGGATTTGCTAAAGCCCAAATTCAAACTTAACTGAGCACTTGTGGGATTATTTAGAAACAATCATCACATTTCTAGTGAAAATAAATTTAAAATCTTGCTTATGATAACTCTCAAATTATTTTTATCATGGATAAAAGTAATAATATGTACTATTTGAATCTTCTGAACGATTTATCAACATAATTAATGCAAAAATAGAAAATATAGGATATATATTGCACTCAATTTAGTTAGAATCGACAATATTTAATTTAGTGGTACTTTTTGTATTTTCCAAAGATACTTTTTATATAATTTGTAAAAATTAATTTATATAAGAAGTTGATTGATTTAACTAAATTTGATAGAAATAAGTTTTATATTAGTTCAAATCTACATGCCTAATAAAGTCCATCCATTCAAGATTTATAGACCAGAAAATACATCAGAAACTTTTTGAGGATCGATCACACAATTTTCTATAGTTCTCATTAACTCCACTTCCAATACTAACTTTTTTATAACATATAATATTCTTCTTCAGGACTGCCAAAAGTTTTTTTCCCAAAAAAAAAAGACTATCGATCTCTTACAACTTAATCTAATACATTGGAATTTTATGTACAATAATTTCCGAGATATCGAGCACTAGAAATCAGACTTATGAAAAATTAGGTGCAAACATTTTGGCAGGATACAAAAGTTGAAATCAGTTGAAAGTTTCAAAAATTTCTTTTTTGCATTGAAAGCGACATTTTAGGCAGCGAAAAGTCCCAATTTTCCAGTATGTTTGCGCAATGCTTATATATTTGCGGCAAACAGTTATTATAATTGTTGAATTAATGTTATTTTGACAATAATTTTTTTGTTGTAATCCGCACAGAATAAGAACACTTTTTCGTGGTGATAACAGTAATTTTAGTGGTAATAACAATACTATTAGTAGCAATTGCAATAACTATTGTTTAAATGCAAAATTACAATGGGAATAAACAAGTTTTAAGTTGCAATAACAATACTTAATAACAATAGTATCATATTTCTAGTTATTTATGGTTACTTCAAACATATTATTTTTCTGCATGTAGATATATAACGCATTATGGTGCTCCTTATAAGAAATTAATTATATTATGTGTAAACTCATTGGACAACTGTTGCAAAAACGCTACAGTGATATATGGTTAAAATATACTTGAATCTATGTAGCTCTTTTTTGTATCTACACAAAAGCAATTTGAACTGTTTTATTTCAAGAAATTTTTAGAATGAAGAATTCAATCTTAAAACTCTTATATAAGAAAACGCCGAAAAAATGTTTTATTAAGATGTGGAAGTATCATGATATATAAAAATATTTTTTTTATTAAATAAAACTACAAACAAGTGGTAATTTTGTTCACAAATAGCTTTTGTAAAGAATTGTAAATTTATTTAGAAAGAATTACACACATTTTTTTAATTTATTAATTTTTCTCTTTTCTTTAATTTTCTCGGGTTAGATTTTCTTTCCAAGACAAATTGAGAATTAATTATTAACATTAATCTAAAACTTTATTTTCAATAAATTTTATTTTTTAATTAATTTTTAAATTTATTTTCTTTTTAAATTTTAAGTTTTGCCCAAACAAAAAAAAACGGCAAATCTGGCAGGCCTGCACTTGTTTATTTATGTTATTAGTTGTTGACTTTTTTTATCGAATATAAGAACACTTAAAAATGATTGAAAAATTTTCAAATTTTAACATTATGTCTTCCTGAGGACACTATTCAGTCAGTGAACAACGTTTATGTTTGCTTAACACAGCTTGGATATTTGTATGTATACATGTGTTTATCAACAATTTTGATGAAGTACTTCAAGTGGAACACATTGGTAAATAAAAATAAACATCATGTTGCTGAGTATTTGCTTTTCCTATTTAATTTTGTATCGCTTTATGCTTTATTCTTAAATTCATTATAAAGTCGAAAGCGTTACAAAACTATTGAAATTTATATATTTTTCCATTATACAATGTTTACACTTGACATACATCAACAAAAACAATAATAACTTGTTACCAAGTTCTTGAGACTTTTGACATTTGTTTGCAACCCTTAGAAGTTAAATATGCGTTGGGTTTGAGTATTTATGAAGCAATAACCAATGTGTTAAACAAAATTTTACATTTAAGGGGTTGAAAATTATGATTTATTGTAGTGTTAAATTTTATTATGCATTTAATGTAAATCACCAAAATACTATAATATTTATCTACCCTATTCCTTAAAAAAGATGATTATTTTGTACAGCTAGGCGAGCTGTTCAAACAATAACTTTGTTAAGGGTTTAATGACAATTATTACAAGTGATTTTAACGTTTTGAAAGTTCGTAATATTTTACGTTTTTTTTTTAATATCTCAATTAGGGGTCTATACAAAGATGATATTCAAGTTGAAGATATTCAATGAAGATGAAGAGTTTCAAATAAAATTTAACATAATTTTATTATAAAATAATAACATTGAAATCTTATTAAAAACAAAAATAATATAAATTTAAAATAAGTCAATATTAGAAATATTCCATTAAAATCAATAAAACATATTTTTTGTATTTTTAGAAGAAAAAAAATACCATTAATTTGTTTATTCTCTTATAATAATTTTGATCAGAATATTATATAATGTAAATATTGCAGGACTTGTACCCCAAAAGTGAAGTATCTCTCAGCAGTTTAGTTGCCATATAATTTATGTCGAAACAGAAAACATAAACTTTTTTCGGCTGCCTTAGCACTTCGACAGAAATTTCTTTTCGACATAAGAGTCTCAAATCACATAAAAACAAATAAGAATGTTGTACTGATTTTTGAACAACTTTCAACACTACTAGTTTGGAAAAAATATTTACTTTGTAACAGAAAATATTTGTTTATATGTTTTCCTGAAAAGTTTGCATGCCAATTCATGAAATTCTTTAATATGTCTTTGTATCAAATTTCTTGAAATTTGTAACAATTTCAGGATATGTAGTTTGGCACCATTGTTCTTATCCAATTTTTTTTCAAATATATTTTGTTTTATTAAGATGAGAAAATTTGCCAAAGAAAGAATTTGATTTAAATTTGAATTAAAAAAAAAAAAGAAAAAAAAATATATATATATATATATATATATATATATATATATATATATATATATATATATATATATATATATATATATATATATATATATATATATATATATATATATATATATATATATATATATATATATATATATATATATATATATATATATATATATATATATATATATTTATATTTATATATATTCCAGCAAAACTGGAATTTTTATGAAAGTTATGTTTTTTTTTTTTCAAAGCTTTATATATTTTAACATTTTTGGTAAAATTAATTTTGCTTCCGGATATAAGTTATCTTTCCAACTTATCAAAAAATTTTAAAGAAACCATTTTTTTGTTGGTGCCAAAAATACATACCAACTGAACTAATGCTTCGATTGATTCGGGTAACATTTAGATATACATTTCTTGTTTTCGAAATTTTCGTTAAAGATTTTAAAGATCAGGGATTTCTGAGGGTTCAAAAGAGGAAATTAAAGTTTTAATACTTTGTAAATTTATGGAATTACTAAACCGAAATTGCGTTATCTTCACAATAAGTAAATTTGTAAAATAAGTGCATCGAACTGATTATTCGTGAAGATCTAAGTAATTTAGTTGATATAAAATGAAAAATTCGAAATTAGGAAAATAATTGTTACTGTATGAGACTTGAAAAAATTTTTAATTTATTTGTATTTGAAATATTACAGGAAAAAACTTAAGTTTTTCATGCTCTCGTAAATGGGGGCGTTAACACTGTTCTCTTAAAATCAGGGATCCTAAAAAAAGATAACGCAATACTTAATCGCCCTCGATTTAGTAAAAGAAAATCATTAATCGCAAAGTATATTAAGAAATATTTGTATGGGGCCTAACACTCTCACTGGTTCAATCCACACTACCTTTTTCCAGCAAAATTGTTACTTAAGAAAGTAAATTGTTACTAAAAAGCAGAATTTTGCAAAACAGCTGGTATCAAGTTTTCCAAATTTCCTTTTTTGCCATATATGCAATAAAATAATGCATTCTTTGTTCTACATAAGATAAGAATTCCATAAGACTTAAATTGGTTAAATTTAGATTCAACATTTTTAGCATATAACTATAAATTATAGTTCAGAATTTGTTTTTAATTAGATAAATAGTTTATGAAAAATTAACAAAAAATTTTTGACCGAATATCGGAGTTATATCAAACATCGGACTATAACTTTTTTGTTACTATATTGAATTTGATAGTTTTAAATAGTTAGGAATTTTTCTGGGGGTAGTTGTATGGGGGCTACAAGAAATTATGAACCCACCCTCGTATAATTTTGCACGTTGCTTTATGTGAGATTTTTTATTATTTTCCGGGAATTACATCTGTATGGAAGGTACCTGAAGTATTGAACATGGTGAATTTAAAATTTCATCGCGATATTTCAAAAATTTATACCTTTAGAGTGTCCACAACGTTTTAGAAAGTGATTCTGAGTCGAACGGTATACTTAAAGGTTTTTTTCTGCATGTTACAAATATCAACACAAACGCATAATATCCCAACCATCTTTGGTGGTGTAGGGTATAACAAGTTTCTATATTTTAATTATAATTGATTCAATCATATTAATCTTTTAAAAGTAGCAACAATAACAGTATTCTAAAGGTGGAAATTAAGAAATAATTAATATATCTATAAGGAGATGTGTATTAAAGCTGGCTCTACACAAGTCAGTTTGCTGGATAAGTACATAGAACTTCGAATTGTTGAATACAAGAATAATCTTTATTCACAAATTCATCAAAACCAGGCAAAACAAAACTAGATAAATTAATTAATTTTATTTTCATCTTATAAGAGCAAGGAAAAGGGAGAATGGTTAGCCCCAACTTCATAAATTAAAGAAGTTAAAGTGTTAAGTTCGGCCTTGCCAAATTTTCTATACCCTTCACTTTTACTTATATGAAATCTTTTGTTTTTTTAAGCAACTGATTTAAAATTTAAAGTAAAGACCCTGTTATAAATAGGCTTTAATAATATCATCACTTATAGAAGAAGGAGTAAATTTCAGCCATTACTATAGCCTTTATATGAGTCAACATAGATTCTCTACAACACTCAATATGCATTCACAATTTTATTCACGAGTAATTTTTGCTTTCACTAAAACAATTCTAGTATTAAAATACAAGAGTAATTAATAACTCTGCTTTTTATAGGTCGATTTCGAAAATTTAAGTCAAAATTCAGAAAAAATTAGATATTTTTATTTATCAGAATTTTGTTCATAGACCCCATAGGAGGTTCAAAATATCGGAAAATGCATTTTTGCTTATAACTCAGAAACTAATGGACCGATTACTCAAAATGTCGAAAACATTACTTAGTCTTACATTGTTTTTGTTTTCAGTACTATATCGAACAACAACCATATGAAAAATAAAGAATTGTTAATATCTTGGCTATTTATGAACCTAATCCAGTACATGTCTTCTCGTGAAAAATCCACAAAAATATTACTGACCCATTAGTAAAAAAGAGTATTTTTCTAGCATTAATAGAATGTTTTTCTTTAGTTATAAACAACCAAAAATAAAAAATTTGTAATCAATCAGTGCCATGACCAAGTCCATAGGTTTCATAGGGGGTTAAAAATATAGGAAAACATTATTCATTTCATGTCTTCAGTGTATAGATCCGCTAAATTAATTAAAATCTTTGTGTGAAAAATAAGTTTCTAACTATTGAAAATTCTTCAGAAAACAAAAAAAAAACAAAATTATAAACCAATTTCCCTGGTTTTCAATAGCAAAATTCTTGAGAGAATTTCCAATCGTTTGATATACATGTCATATATGTTAACTATAGGTCGCCTTCATAAACTTGATTTCAATTTCTTTCAGAATATAATTACTTTTGGGGGTTTAAGTCGAAAATTGTGGAAATTACAAACGGAATGACACCTTCTCACCTAGTTAAGTGCAAGGTATAAAATAATAAATAAAAATCAACATAGGTTATATATATATATATATATATATATATATATATATATATATATATATATATATATATATATTATATATATATATATATATATATATATATAATATATATATATATATATATATATATATATATATATATATATATATATATATATATATATATATATATATATATATATATATATATATATATATATATATATATATATATATATATATATATATATATATATATATATATATATTTTTTTTTTTTTTTTCGGTAGTTTTGGGTTACAAAAACTTCCTTCAGTAATTTATAACGTTCTTATATTTTCAAAAACGCTATTTTATGGAACTTTGTGTAATGCCAAAAAATATATAATAAAAAACTTATAATTTGGGAGAACCAGAGTTTCTCAAATTCGACTTATTTTTTCCAAACACACTAGTTCCTGACCTAATTCCTCAAATAGCGAAGCTGGAATCTTTATGGAACTTATGTTTTCTTCAAAGCTTGATATGTTTTAACATTTTTAGTAAAATTAATTTTTGCTTTCGGATATAAGTTGGAAAGATATAGCAAAAAATTTGAAAGAAACCATTTGGGGATTTTTTGAATTCTGTTAAGAAATTCAAAATTTAATAACTTTTCAAAAAAAAAAAAAATAGTAATAAAATAAAAAAATTAAATAAATAAAAAAACATTTTTATATCACTTTTCATCCAAAAGCGTGCAATTCAATAATATCAATAATATTATACATTTTTGAAAATGTGCCCTCTCCGAAATAGTCTACAATATTTCGCTATAAATGTTTTTTACATCTGCCATACTTAACTTAATTTCGGATATATGTGATATTAAATATTTCTTTTAAATAGGGCATGGAGAACCTTATCCAAACATTAAATAGAATTGAATGTTTAAAATTCTTCAGTTCTTTAAAATATTTATTTTATAAAAGCACATATGTTAACATTATATGAGGGTCAGTCTATAATTTGTCTTACCCATGTTGATTTTTATATATGATTTTTATACATTTCCAATTTCCACAATTTTCGACTTAAACCCCCAAAAGTAATTATATTCTGAAAGAAATTGAAATCAAGTTTATGAAGGCGACCTATAGTTAACATATATGTGGGATAGTTTTATTACAAAGTTTGATGACTTTGATTAAAACACAATTCTTTAATAGAATTTAGTTTATTATATAATATATATTAGGCTTAAGTCTAGGGTATTTAAAGTTTTAATTAAATAATCAAATAAACTTATTCACTTTATAAGACACTTTCACAACTTAAATTTACCACTTGACTTTCTACAACTTTACAACTTTACAACTTAACAACTTAACTCTTTCAACTTTAGACTACGACTGCCCTGGACCAGTGCTCAAACTCAACTATAGACGGAATTGACCGTCTATTGAGATCTAATCGTTACTCGTCAGTTTTTGTCGATTCTAGAATATTCTTGTCATATACTGTCATCTCTCTTCGTCCTATTCTGTCAAATACAACGGTCGTTTTAATATTAGTTTTAACTGCCATCAGTCTTAACCCTTAGTAGGGTCTACCCGATCGTGTGCGACCAGGCTCCAATCCCACATATATGACATGTATATCAAACGATTGGAAATACTCTCAAGAATTTTGCTATTGAAAACCAGGGAAATTGGTTTATAATTGACTCAGATGTTAGCAAAAAACTGAAGGTACCTAAAACTTATTTTGGTTTTTTGTTTACTGAAGAATTTTCAATAGTTAGAAACTTATTTTATCACACAAAGATTTTAATAAATTTAGCGGATCTATACACTGAAGACATGAAATGAATAATGTTTTCCTATATTTTTAACCCCCTATGAAACCTATGGACTTGGTCATGGCACTGATTGATTACAATTTTTTTATTTTTGGTTGTTTATAACTAAAGAAAAACATTCTATTAATGCTAGAAAAATACTCTTTTTTACTAATGGGTCAGTAATATTTTTGTTGATTTTTCACGAGAAGACATGTACTCGATTAGGTTCATAAATAGCCAAGATATTAACATTTCTTTATTTTTCATATGGTTGTTGTTCGATATAGTACTGAAAACAAAAACAATGTAATGTTTTCGACATTTTGAGTAATCGGTCCATTAGTTTCTGAGTTATAAGCAAAAATGCATTTTCCGATATTTTGAACCTCCTATGGGGTCTGTGAACAAAATTCTGATAAATAAAAATATCTAATTTTTTCTGAATTTTGACTTAAATTTTCGAAATCGACCTATAAAAAGCAGAGTTATTAATTACTCTTGTATTTTAATACTAGAATTGTTTTAGTGAAAGCAAAAATTACTCGTGAATAAAATTGTGCATGCATATTGAGTGTTGTAGAGAATCTATGTTGACTCATATAAAGGCTATAGTAATGGCTGAAATTTACTCCTTCTTCTACAAGTGATGATATTATGAAAGCCTATTTATAACAGGGTCTTTACTTTAAATTTTAAGTCAGTTGCTTAAAAAAACAAAAGATTTCATATAAGTAAAAGTGAAGGGTATAGAAAATTTGGCAAGGCCGAACTTAACACTTTAACTTCTTTAATTTATGAAGTTGGGGCTAACCATTCGCCCTTTTCCTTGCTCTTATAAGATGAAAATAAAATGAATTAATTTATCTAGTTTTGTTTTGTCCAGTTTTGATGAATTTGTGAATAAAGATTATTCTTGTATTCAACAATTCGAAGTTCTATGTACTTATTCAGTAAACTGACTTGTGTAGAGTCAGCTTTAATACACATCTCCTTAAAGATATATTAATTATTTTTTAATTTCCACCTTTAGAATACTGTTATTGTTGCTATATTTAAAAGATTAATATGATTGAATCAATTATAGTTAAAATATAAAAACTTGTTATACCCTACACCACCAAAGATGGTTGGGATATTATGCGTTTGCGCTGATATTTGTAACATGCAGAAAAAAACCTTTAAGTATACCGTTCGACTCAGAATCACTTTCTAAAACGTTGTGGACACTCTAAAGGTAGAAATTTTTGAAATATCGCGATGAAATTTGAAATTCACCATGTTCAATACTTCAGGTACCTTCCATACAGATGTAATTCCCGGAATGGAGCTTTAAATTTATAAATATAATAAATACAATAAGTCTTATAATATTATAAAATGATGTGCCAAAATATGCGAAGGTCGGTTTATTATTTCTCATAGTTTCCGTACAAACCTCTTTCCAAATATCACTTTTAACGGAAAAAAATAAAAAATCTCACATAAATCAATGTGCAAAATTATACGAGGGTGGGTTCATAATTTCTTGTAGCCCCCATAAAACTACCCGCAGAAAAATTCCTAAGTATTTAAAACTATCAAATTCAATATAGTAACAAAAAAGTTATAGTTCGATGTTTGATATAACTCCGATATTCGGTCAAAAATTTTTTGTTAATTTTTCATAAACTATTTATCTAATTAAAAACAAATTCTGAACTATAATTTATAGTTATATGCTAAAAATGTTGAATCTAAATTTAACCAATTTAAGTCTTATTGTCAAGCAAGTAGAACAAAGAAAGCATTATTTTGTTGCATATATGGCAAAAAAGGAAATTTGGAAAACTTGATACCAGCTGTTTTGCAAAATTCTGCTTTTTAGAGGGCTTGAAGAAGGGTAAAGGAATAACTATTCAGTTACGAATACGAGAATATTGAAACGAGGGTATTAAGATTTCATTCCAGTTACTTTCTCAAGTAACAATTTTGCTGGAAAGGTGTGGATTGAACCAGTGAGAGTGTTAGGCCCCATACAAATATTTCTTAATATACTTTGCAATTAATGATTTTCTTTTACTAAATCGAGGGCGATTTAGTATTGTGTTATCTTTTTTTAGGATCCCTGATTTTAAGAGAACAGTGTTAACGCCCCCATTTACGAGGGCATGAAAAACTTAAGTTTCTTCCTGTAAGATTTCAAATACAAATAAATTAAAAGTTTTTTTTTCAAGTTACCTTTATTTTGTCTCACAGAGTAACAATTATTTTCCTAATTTCGAATTTTTCATTTTATATTAACTAAATTACTTAGATATTCACGAATCATCCAATTTAACAAGTTTAACTTGTATATTACGCGAATTTTCAGTTCGATGCACTTAACAAATTAACTTATTGTGAAGATAACGCAATTTCGGTTTAGTAATTCCATAAATTTACAAAGTATTAAAACTTTAATTTCCTCTTTTGAACCCTCAGAAATCCCTGATCATTAAAATCTTTAACGAAAATTTCGAAAACAAGAAAAGTCTATAAATGATAATCAAAAATTATAAAATGTTGCCCGAATCAATCGAAGCATTAGTTCAGGTGGTATGTATTTTTGGCACCAACAATTCTATTGGTAGAAGTCATGATCGCACATAATGATAAATAACCTGAAAACTTGGCGAGAATTTATAAAAGTATTCTTATTACAAAAAGTGCGATTTTTGTTGAAATCGGTCCATGATTTTGTCTAGCCCTTGCCTATACTATGACGAATATTAATTAAAAACCGAGTTAAAAAAATCCAAAGGTTAATTCAAGCAAGTAATATTTTTAATCTTTTACATTATAGATACAAATGGAGGAGAATTTACAGTGAAAACTTACTATGGGCAAGGTGTACAACACATATACGGAAGAATTCAGAAAAAGCTTAACAACACTTTATAAACCAAAATTTCTTAAAATTTATATTCCAAATAAAATTTTATAATCGAATTAATTTTATATAATTGATTCTTTGTACTTTTTGAATTTAATTTATTACTTAATATAAAATTTCGAAAATAATTGATTTTATAAACAAAATTTAAAAAATACTTTTAAATTTAAACTACTCGGATGAAATTTCAGTCGATAGTTTGAAGTTCTAATTCAAAAGAGGGGAAAAAATTGAGAGTATTGCCAGATTTAGAATACGATTTTTAACTGAGGCTTAATGCGATAGTATATTATAGCAAAATTTTTTCAAAATCAGTCCATAACTTCTACCTTTGTCTGCTTAGGACAATAACAAACAATCTGATCAAATCTTATTAAATTCGGATTATTGTGACCGTGAAAATGTCTCCAACAGGCAGACGGATATCGTTACACTATCTGAGGCAAGAATATATATGCTTAAAAGGTCTTTGATTATTCTTTCTTGGCGTTACACACTGAATGTCAAAGGTATTACCCCCTATCATAACTTGTGTTGGTTGAAATATAAAATAAAAATAGAGGTGCATATATGAACAGACTTTTTTTCAAAATAGGGATTTCAAATGTTATTGTGGAATGTTACACTAAAGCAGATATAATGCGATGATCAACAAAACTCTCGGCTTTGTGAATAAAGCAAAGAATTTTTTTCAATTACATCCTAACTTTCAACAAAGCAGGTTGATGTCGCATATATTTTTTAATGGATGTACACTGCAAAAATAAATAACTGTTACAAAAAATTTGGAATATAGAAATGTATTTATTTTCTATAAATTGTTTTAATGAATCTGAGTGTCTTTATGGTATAAACTTAAAATGCAGAATTAATAACAATAACATACATAAATTTCGTTCTGTGTAATAAAAAAATATTTCAATTAATTAAGAGTAAGACACTAATACATTGACATTATTTGTTTTTTTATCCCTCTCTTTTTGGATGTCCGTGTGAAACGCTAAGAAGGAATCATTTAAGACCCTGTAATGTATGTATATTCTTGCATCAAATCTAAATCTTTTACTATTTAAAACTAGCAAATTCAGTTTAGTATGTTAAGAGATATAGATCGATATCTGAGACAATCTTTATATTAAAACGAAAAACTTTCGTAAAATTGTCATTAATAAAGTGGCAAATTAGAATAAATTTAATTAAAATAAATTACCATAATAACAACAAATATGTACCTCAGACTATTCCATTCGGTTCAGTAGAAGAAATGTTATATATAAGAAATACATTCATATATTGTATGCGTTTGTGAGTATATATGATAGTTTGTATGTGCGTATAATGTACATGTACGAAACATAATTTATTTATTTTTTTAGGCATTTGTGGTGAGTAACATTGGTAACATTAGGATGTTGGTGAATTTTATGGTTTTGAAAAGCTAAGAAAATTGCGAAGCTAATTTAATAAAAAAATTAAATCGTTTCATTTGTTAACAACAAATGGCGCTAAGATCATACAAAATTGATAAAAATGTGAGTATATAAAAATTGTGCCTTTTATGCTTTCAGAAATTTAAATTCCATATTTAAAGATTTTGATCTAAATTATTTAAAAAATTTTACCGCAACTTTTAAATTCTTATATTCGATTAGATATCTATATTACAAAAGTCTGAAAATATAAATTTTCAACTATTACTAAACTACGTATTTTTCAACGCAAATCAAAAAATAATGAAAATTATTTTTTTATTCATGATATTGGAAACCTTATTAATATTCTACACTGGTAAAAATAATATTTAAAAATCTGATCATTTTTTAAGTTTTCTTGTGGACTTTTCTTGTCGATATATATGTGCATTACTAAGATATTTGTATATAGTAAATGTTTTGCGAGATTCCCTTTTTGACTTTAACATTTTAAAATTATTTATTTATATATAATATATAATAATAATATATGAGATATATGAGAGGTGGGTGTGTTTTTTCACCGATTTTGATAAAATTCACAAATTTTAAATGTATTATGACAAAAATTGTAGTTTTTTATAATCTTTTGTCGATTAAGGACATTGTTCCGATTACAATAAAACTCACAGTGTAGTTGTACAACATAAGTACATGATAACAGACAAATATTGTTACGATAATTTTAGCCAAAATTACATTTTAAAAATTTACGATATATGGAAAATGGGCATGTCCTTAGTTCAATTTGACTGAAAATTTGTTTTTTTTTCTTAATATTTCTATGATAATTTACCTATACAAATACAGTGCGGTGATGCAGATTCATTAGAAAACAAGAAACCAAAAGGCAATTTAATTGTGATTAATTCAGATTAATATTACTTTTTAACGGATTCATATATTTATGAGGTCTTTGCAGTATTTTTTAGAACTTTATAGGATTTTACTGAAAATGTAAGTGATAACCACATATGATTTTTTCGGGAATTTTGAAATAATCAGTATACCCAAGATGGCAATCCTTTAAATAAAGTGGAAAACACCTCAAATAAGTATAACTAGCAATATTAAGATCATTGTATAATATGGATGGTCATTATCGCCTACCTCTTTCTATATTTTTGTCTTTTTTTAATGATAATGCAATTAAACAACAAAGTTTTATTTGAAAAAGGTCAGAACCATCAGATACATTTTATTGTTTCGCTTATATTTAATAATAATTATAATATATATGTATATACATATTCAGTAAGTACTAAGTGTATGAATATTGAACTATTTCTATACTCGTATGCGTATATGTTGGTATGTATATGTAAAGATTTGTTACATACATTATTAATTTGTATATATATGTATATATATATATATATATATATATATATATATATATATATATATATATATATATATATATATATATATATATATATATATATATATATATATATATATATATATATATATATATATATATATATATATATATATATATATATATATATATATATATATATATATATATATATATATATATATATATATATATATATATATATACATTTTTTGTTTCGTATATTAATTTTCGTTGAGTTCCTAAAGACTTAATTTGTCTGAAAAACAATGCATTCGTTTCACTCTTTTTTATACTAATAAGTCAATACTTATGTCAAAAGTTATAAATAAATACACAAATCGTTCCTGCTTTTTTTAAGTTTCCTTTCTGAAAGAAATAATGATAAAAATGAGTATCTAGTGTCAAAATATACTATATGTTTTAAATATTTTTAAACAGTCCTGCTGTCAAATTGTCATTGATAATATTTGACACTGGACTATTGGAATTGCATTGCCCACAGTTTTGTCTACAACTACAATTCATTAAGAATGTATTTAGATTCGTGTTATACATTTTATATTTTTATGAAACGTGAATTGACTTTAAAATCAATGATTTTTAACGACTAAGTTCTTGCAGGACTTTTTAACTGAATGTCCACATATAATTTTTAGAAAACATTATATGGTATTTCAGAGACATCTGCATAACAATGTGTTGTGTATAAACCGCTACCCGCACTTTAGTAAGTTAGTCTGTTGTTAGCTGAACTTAGAATTGTTCTGTGAATTGTTGTTGTAATTTGAAAAACTGTTTGACGTGTTTTTAATATTTGCAACCGAAAAAATCCTGGGTAATTGCTAAGGCAATAAGCCAACGTTTTTGAAAGGTTAACACGTAACATTGTTTTGTAACACGTTCTTTTTTAACTATATCTTTATGTTTATGGATTAACTGTAGCCGATATATATTTAATCGGGTAGGGTAATTGTGCGTGATGCTTAACTATTGTTTTATAAGTTGAAATATTTTGTGTTATTGTTGATGGTGCTGTCGTAACGTTCTAGAACATAAATCAATATTATTACTGTTATTGGTGTTACTGTTATTGTTGTTGCTAATATTTTGATGGTCATTGGAAAGATGTTGTGAGTGATGGTGATGATGATGCAGATAGTGATGATGGTGATACTGGGCATGTATCTGTTGTGACAGTCGCTGCTCTACAGACTTAGACGTTGGAGATGGTTCAAAAGTTTTTGTAAATCCCTGTTGTTCCAAGGAATTATCGAGATCATTTGCATGTGCTGACAGATGCTGTTGTTGATTGGTATTCGTCAACATGAGGGGAGATGATGAAGTTCTTTCTTCATATATACTTGATGTTACTTGATGTGAATGTATAGGTACATCGCTATTTGCTATGCTAGCTGCAGCTTCCAATGCTACAGCAGCTGCTGCAACAGCTACTGAGGCTGCTGCAGTAGCGCTTGTACTGGTAATATCAATGTTTTCAGTGCAGGATGATGGGACAACAATAGACGACTGTGTAACTGTTATTGGGCTATTATTATGTGACACGGCAGCAGCCTTTGTGAGCAATTGTGGTGTCAAGTCAAAGAACGTTGATCACTGAAGACGCGGCCAATAATTAGCTCCTGCCAAATCACTGCTACTTTGTGTTGAAATTTGTACTGGTACAGATACTCCAGCAGAAATAACACCTGCAAATGTATGATTATCTGAAAATAAAAAATACATGTTAAAAACCTGTATAAATTTAATACTATTTAACAATATTTTTAAATTATTTTGTATTATTTTCTTTTAGATTTAGTTTATTTTACCCTACACCATCATAGGTGGTTAGGGTATTACGCGTTTGTGCAGAAGTTTGAAACGGTCAAAAATTGTGTTACCACCATTCCTGCTGGACTAGTGTTCACTTTCTAAGGCGATTTAACGATATCCGTCGGTCTATCTGGCTGTCATTGTAAACGTTGTGAACCAAATGTAGATCACAGTTTTAATGATGATGAAATTTGGCACGTGTCATTAAATTGAATTGATGATAGGTCCATTATTTATATTATTATATAAATATTTTTAACAATATTTAACAAAAATAAGTCTTGTTGCAAATTATACGAGGATCGTTCCATAACTTCTCATTGGTAACATACAATCCTTCTTCAAATATCACTTTGAGGTGCATAAATCTTACATACGTGTTGGTATTGTAATAATATTTGGTCAAATTAAGAAAAATATGAGAAAAACTGCATATGCGAAATTACACGAGAGTCAGTCCATTATTTCTCCTAGCTTTTATGTAATCCCCTAAAAAATAAACCATTCACAAAGCTTGAATTTCACATAATAAATGCACAAAAGCATAAATAGGAGAAATAAATATAGGGTATTACATAGTTTTACTTGAACGACTATAAAAGTTTTACTTGTTTTTAATGGAAATTATTTCTCGCTTTCATTACCTACAAAAGCATAAAAAATTTTCACTTTATATTATTCTTCCCATATCGCACAGTGTTGCATATGAAAAATGAAATAAGGGAATTTAAGTTAAAATAACCTTGTGGTATGGGTATAGTTTAAGAGATATTAAGTTTTTTAGTTAATCAGATTTTTTTCAAATCCGAAACTTAAACTCGCCAACACCTTTTGACACTGCGAGAAATTTCATTGAAATCGTTTCGAAGTATCAGATTTATTTCCATTTCATTCTCATATAAAACACTGTTGTTGCAAATGTTTTTTCTATTCTATTTTCTTAAATATGTTTACAATATTTAAAATAATAATTAAAAACAAGAACTCTTAAAAAATAATATAATAATAGAAAATCGATTCAACAAATACTTCCAAGAGCTTGTCTAAATACCCATGTTATATTATTAATTTTAATAATATAAGTAATTTGCGTTTGTTCATAAGTTTGTAACCTTATAAAAATGCAGGTCGCATTTTTAATGATATCTTGATGGAACTTGCACGTATCGTTATTTTTGCCAAGCACGATGCCTATTGAAATTGGTGATGGCGGGTTTTAAAGGCTTAACCAAGGTAAATCTTATAATATACTAAAATGTTGTGCAAATTATACTACAATCGATTTATTATTTCTCATGGTTCCATACAACCCCCCCCCTTAATAATATAACTTTCAAAAGTTTTAATCTCACATATAACTTGGTATTGTGATAACAATTGGCAAAATTTTTTTATTTTTCTAACTCAAATGCACAAATCTCACGTAAATGTTAGTATCGATAAAATACAAAATTTTAAACATAATTTAGCAAATAAATTAAATTAGGGTCGTTCAATTATTTATGTAGGCTATTAAATAGTCGTTCTTGAACGAACTTTCTTTCTCTTAAGGTTTCTCTAAACTTTGTATTACCTTTTTCGACAGTAAAAAAACGTTAACTGAAAAACCGTTTTTTTTTTTGGATTTTTACACCTGGGAATATTTTAAGAATTTACTTACCGGTATTATTTGATCCAGCACTTGAACTACTACCATAAACACTATGCTGGGTAGTTTGTTGATGTGCCGTTGAAGGGTTGCACGAGTTTCGCGTGTGAGCAGCATATGGAGAGCTCAATGATAAAGGATCATGAAACATATATGTGTAGCTTTCACGTTGTTGTAAACATGGTGATGGCATTGAACTAAGCGATGATGTCATAGAGCTAAAATTTGACATTATTTTATTAGTGTTACAATTTCCATAAAATATATTAATAAAAAGTAAATAAGGTGAGATTTAATAAGTTCCTTAGAGGTTAATTTCAATATCAAAAAAGTAATAAAGATGAAATTAATACAAACGATGAAAAATTTTGTTATAATGTTATGTTGTAATTATTTTTATTACGCCCCATCACCCCCATTACTTGAAAGACTTTAAAACCCAAAAAAGAATCATCTAAGCCGCAAAATAAATCTGTGTATCTGTCCAAACAATTGTTTTTATTCAATAAATTGCAGCCGTGCAAATTACTTGATTAAAATTATCCAAAAGCACAATTCAAAAACAGGAACGAGTTTTATCCATATTCTGGTAATACCCCTATTTTGTTACCATCTTTGTTATTTGTGCTTTAAACGGCCGTAATGGAGTATTTAGTTTTTAATGAAAATAAATTATTTTTGTAATAACATTGTTATTATCAAGTAAAATGAACAAAAATGTTAATAATGTACATCACTAAATCATTCTGTTAAAATTAAATACTTTTCAATAATTTTTTTTACATTTTATTTTTTTTTCGTACATTTTTAACTGGAATGGAATATGCGAATGTTCAGAAATCTTGAAATCAAGTTGGAAAAAGTATAAGTTTTTATCTAAAATTATAAAGTCGAAAAATATTTTTGGTACAACTTTAATTAAAACCCGTTTATAAATCATTTTATAATACGAATTATTTAATAAGAATTATTTAATAGAAAATGAATGGTTGTGGTAACCATAATCGAGAGAGAACATGTTTTGGTTAATTGCCATGCTTGTGGTTTCGCCATAATATTTTGAAAGAAACCAACACAATATGGTTGTTTGACCATAAAATATGGTCGTGCCACCACAAAATGTAGTTGTGGACGCTGATGTACCCACAACATGGTTATGAGGAAACAAAATATAATTGCGGCAGTGTGTCTATCATACTCATTAAATGTTTGTGAATGTGAACGTGCCAAGAACAACAGACAGACAAAAGAATAAAGCTAAATTGACTCAGATTTTGATTTGATGGAAGAATAGTATATGTATATAGTGGGGTATGAGATGACACTTTATTTGCGTTACACACGGAATGACAATGTTAATATACCCTGTTTTCCGCTTGTGGTGGTGGAGGCTATAAAAATTTAAAACTTTTTCTTTTCTAATTGCAAAAAGGGCCTAAGACCAATAATTGTGCTCAATTTCAAAAGATTTGATTTAAGTTTAAAAATCTTATATAGACCGAAATTCGCCAAGAAATACCAAGAAAAATAATATTGTGGAACTTCTATTGAATTCCTTATTTACTAATTTTATAAGTTCAAAACTGTTTTCCGGGAAGCGGCCTTATATGGGGCTACAACAAAATATATACCATTATTGTTCATATTTATAATATACTTTGATTATAGTTGGAAAAGTCATTGTGCTAAATTTCAATGGAATTAATCTTACAATTTTACAAACTCAAACTAGTTCACCGGAAAAGCGCGTTATAAGGAAGTTAAAAGAAAATATGGACCAATATCGACCAAATTAATATAATATCCTCAGAACAGTTACAAAAAAATTGTGTCGAATTTCAATAAAATTGGTCTTTATTTACTAGTTTTATAAGCTGCTTTCGGTAGGGGGCCTGATTTGGAAGCTACATCAAATCCATTCTTTTATTTATCATTGTTCTAATTTAAAAAATACATTAAAAATAGTTAAAAAAATCATTGTACTGAATTCCAATGGAATTAGTTTTTTTCAATATTTGTTTTATGGGACCTATATCATAATATGGACTCATGTTAATAAAATTTATAAAATATATTCAAAATAGTTAGAAAATTAATTGTTCAAATTTAAGAGTTTTATAAGCTATAAACCATATTCCGGGAAGGGTCCCTTTATGGGAGCTGGGTCAAATAATGACCCCAGAACAATATGCATAATGATGGAGTACGTACAATTGTGTGTTAAAGTTTAAAGTTTTTTAAGTCCAATTACATTTTTTAGAAGATTTTGGAAAAGTTCTTTTTCGGAATTTTTAGGTTGTTTTATATATCGGTCTATAACTTCCTTGTTAATAAACTGATATAGCTGATTTTAATAGAAAACTCCTTAGGGCAATAACAAACAATGTGGACAAATTTCAATGAATTTGGGCTATTATTCTAGGTGTGAAAATGTTTTCAACATACGAACAGACAAACAGACAGACAGACAAAATATATTTACCCTCATTCACCACTTTCACCACCATGGTAGTGGAGGGTATAAAATTGTTGTCGTCGTAATATGTTTGACTGATCACAAATTAAAAAAAACTATTTATTTAAACCATATATTATTTCCAGATTACTGACAACTGAATATGAACAAATATATTTTACAATTTATTTCAACTTATTAGAATCAAATTTTGCTGAATTTATTTGTGTTACCCAATAAAATAATACATATTTAAATTAATATTGTCAATAATTATACATTTGAAATAATGCTTTCATTTTTTCTAATTGTTTATATAAAATGAATGATAACTATATTTTTAGTGGCGATAACAATAACTATTGTTATTGATGCAATATATTAATCGAATAAAAATACTTTAACTGCCAATAACAATAACTATTGTTATCAAAACAAAACAATGCAAATAAATAAGTCTCGTGTTGACTGGTTAAAAATGAAAGCATTAACAATTGTTGCCCACTCAACAATTAGCAAAGAAGAAAAAACTTAAATTCGAAATTTTTATTTTCATAGCAATTTCTGGAATTCCCCCCGAAAATTCCTGAACACCAATCTCTAATTAAGACCCAAGTCATAACCTACCACTTACTTGTAAGTTTCTGCCATTGTTGCAATTGGCTGGGATATCGGTGAATACATTGAATTAAATCCAGAGTTCAATGATAATCTGGATGTGACAGTTTGTAAAGGCGGACTAACTGAATTAACGTGACCAACGACACTGTTTCCACCATTGTTTTCCGGTATATTGGGTGCTCCGTTTGTACTATTTGTAGGTACACTTGATGCCGCTGCCGTTGTTGGTGCTGAGTCACTGGTTGTGTTACTACTATTTGAATTGGGTGTGTGACTAGATGTATTGCTGTCGACTAAAGATGCTGCATTATTCACGCTGCTTATAACAGAGTTTGTGCCACTTGGATTTGTTGCACTGGTTCTGCCACTATGAACGATATTATCATTCGAACGTCGTTGAGTTCTTAACTTTTCCTCTCGTCGCCATTTTGCTCGTCTATTTGAAAACCATACCTATTGTATGATACATGTAAAATATTGGAAACTTTTAGATTATTTAATTCCTTTTCTTAACACTCAAATAAAAATATATCAAAATGAAATTAAAAAAAATATATATAAATTAGAATAATAATTTTAATACAAATTAAAAAAAAATAAATACATACATATATGCTTTTGCATATATTGTAATAAAGTAAACAACTAAATAAATAAATTAATTAAAAAAAAAGTATTCCAAATAAATAATGTTCCTTTTACATAGAAATAAGTTGTATAACCGACCAACGCCAATAAATTAAGATTTAGTTATATCCAATGAAATTCTCGAATAACCGCGTTTTGCTCATCTGGCATTTTGGTTTGATAAAAATACTCTTTTTTGCATTTGGTAGTTGGCATTCAGAATGGGCATCATCAGAATGTCAAAATAAAATTATATATGTAAATATTAAAAAAGTTACTTCGTACTTACTTTGGTACTTAATTTTAATAACGATAAAAAATGATCGTCTTAAAAAAAAAAACTATTTGTTTGAAATATTCCAAATATAAAATTCAGAAATTTTATAGTATTTCAAATTTGTAGCAACTAAATAAGAAAAATGAAAATCGTATTCCCAATTTTATAATTTAAACGATAAAAATATGTTAAAAGAAGATTTATTTTTAGCTGAAATTTAATTTGTTTTAACTGTTATTTTCAATTGTTAATTAACTTTTTCGCGTATGATCATGTTATGCACATAAGTTAGAGACGGTATTATTATTAAATAATTAATTTATACGTAATTCGTAAAATGTCCCTTTAACAAAAATATATTTTATTGAAACGTAAAAAAAATGAAACTAAAAAAACAAATAAAAGACAAACCTGAATACGTGCCTCTGGTAAACCTATTTTTTCGGCCAGTCTTTCTCTAGCAAATACGTCTGGGTAGTGAGTCCTTTCGAATTCTGTTTTTTTTTTTTTTTTTTTTTTAATAAAATAATTATAAATTACATGATTTGAGTAATTTCATCACTGATATAGATAAAAATCTAAATTGTGTAATATTTTAACGGAATTAATTAAGGAATACATACCTTTTTCCAAACTGTCTATCTGTTCGTTGGTAAATGAAGTTCGATTACGTTGTAATTTTCGTTTTAAACGCAATCGCATTTGAGAATCTTCATCGCCTGAAGAATTATGATCGGAATTCCCGTCTGAGGTACTTTCATGAGAATTAGCGTGTGATATATCACCAGAAAATACATCTAAAATTGAAATTAAAAGCAATAAGTAAATTATGTATTGTGTGTGTGGGGTCGTCCGAATTTTTACGGAAAATAAGTAATGTTCGTTGGATTTTGAAAAAATTCATTTAATTGGAAATTCAATAAAATAACCGTTAGTCGGTTATTCGTAGTAGTTCCAATAAACTTAAAATTTTCATTTTTTTCATAAATTGAAGTACTTTTGAATATATGTTGCAAAAAGTTCCATTTTTGACCAGCTTAATACATACATATGATTGCTAAACAATCATAATTATAACGATTAATACAGTTGTAGTCGAAATATATATGATTATGTTTGTATGTCTAATGTTGGTCTTGTATGATATTCACAAGAAATTGTGAGCTGATCATCATAAAATATTTGGCACTTAGTTTTAGAGGAGTTACAAAAGTTAGTTCAAAATGTTTACATGTTTAGGGTAGGATAAGATATGTAGGTACAGTAAAAGTGATTTAAGTCCGCAGGAAATGTCAACGGCTACTAAAGAACGGAAAAATAACTGATAAAACATGTATATTAACTATTTTACTCCTTTGAGCGATAATATGATAATGTAAATCACCACCATTATATCTTTGTGAGCCCAGGTCCAATATTTTAGAAGTATATTATTGGGAAGAACAATTTTCAAGTTGTAGCAATAAGAAAAGGTGGCGTAAATGATATTAAAGTAGTGGTGTACACTGAGGATTGTTATAGAAAAATCTCTCACACTCCCTAAATGAAAGCAAGAAGATTTTTTTACAGATAAAAGTTGTTTTGAATATTTTTAATGGAGAAAAAATAGCACAACCTATATTTCGAGTTAAACTAGAACTAAACGATTTGAAAGTGAAGAAAAACAAGGCAAACGATAGAGACTATAGAGGGACAAACATGAAAATACTTAAAAGATATCTGAAAAGACATCTACACAATTTGGTTGGATGCTGGAAGGAAATCTGACAACTGCAATATATGCAAAATACAATACAAGAGCTTTTAAGAACGCAAAACCAAATGATTCAAATCCTCTGAAGAAAATAGTTATTTGAAAATAGGTTTCTGGAATACTTACAGTCTACACCAGCATAAATCGGAAATATAATTCCAATTGATGTGATGTTTATTTTAGAGTACTAATCATCGCGATGGTAAGGTGCATGGTGGTATATTATTGGCTGCCGAGAGATTCAATAACTAAAGAACAGTTTGGAATTTGGCGACAATAACTCCAAGCATACACACTGAGGTACTTGATTGATACTATTCTCTTATACTTGTTAATGATAACAGAAAATTGAGATGCGAATGGCAACATACGAAGGCACAAGCTGCGTAGCTAAGACTGCAAGGGAAAACTTAGAATAATAATTCAAAAAGCCTTTCGGTAACAAGTACTCTAATTTTTAATTATGGAAGGTAGCAAAAAATGTTAAGCCACCGGTAGAGGCAAAAAGTCCACTAAGGGAAGCTGACGGTATCTGAGCAAGTAGTTCATTAACTTATTTGCAAACTTTTTAAGTGAAGTTTTTCAACCGAATTCTCCTAAAAAAATATTAATTGTTGTTCTATATTCAAAAAAAAAAAAAAAAAAAAAAATAATAATAATAATAAATAACAAGTTAAGCCCTTAAGCTAAAAATAACAATAATAGAATCGAGTTTTACAAAAATTGCCAGTGAAATAATTTCATTAAATTATGTCTGTTACAGCGATGGTTTCATGAGAGTATAATTATATGAGTCTAGTGATTAAATTATGTTCAAAACTGTACCACAACACATTTCAGCCCATTACCAAACTTTATTAGCAATTTGTGTAATATGTGATAAAAAGTTTTTCGTTGGTTTTATTTGATTAAATTTGGTACATTTTAAAAATTCGTATCGGTAAAAATATATTATTTTATTGATTGAGTAAATATCGTAGTTATATATATAAGAACTTTAAATTTAACATTTGTTAATTTGAAGTGGGATCTTTCAATTTTTGTTCAGGGACAAAGTGAGAGTCTTAGAGTTTTGCATGGCTTAATATGGAACCGCCATATAAAGTCAATTTTATTTGCCGAAAATCTTAAGTACTATTACAAAAAGTGTTTTTAAATTTGGTCCCCAATCATATTCTCTAGGAACTGTCCATATACAAAAAAGATTTTAACTCCACATAATGTACAACGGATATGTCCATGAGGAGTGGTATTTTCAATACAATATTAATATTAATTGGTGAATATTTATTAAACTTTTACAGCAAGATTTCACAAATTTAATCCTTATTATTTTTCTGTGAAATAGTTTAATTTGAAAAAATGGATGGTAGATATGGTCAGAGGAAAATGTACCTACCATATAAAGAAAAAATGAGCTGCTTTCTATTTAGACCAAAAGTTTCAAATTATTTCACTTACTTGTGAAACGGTATTACTATGCTAATGTATAGAGTAAAGGAGAAATGTAACCTCAATTCAAGGGCAAATATTAGTAATTTAAATATCTGAGAAGCTTTAAACGATAAAATGCAATAATTTATAAATTTAATTTTTGCTGTGAACAACATTTTATTCAAATTGAATAAAATTCAATTTGAATAAAAAAAATTTTCAATTTCGTAAATTTAGCATTTATAGATTTGTTTGTCAATTTGAATAATTTATAATTCAAATTCAAAAATAATTCTTCAAATTAACCGCGTCTTTACAAATCCGCGAATTCATGTTGACAATGTTTTGTCAATTTGAAGAATTTAAGAAAAATTTTCGATTATTTTCGTTATGATGAATATAAGTTTCGTTGCATATTATATAACCTACTTTTCTACAATTCTTTCTACATTTTCAGTTTATCATTTAATGTTATTATTATTTATATTTAGTCCTTTTTGGAGGAGGTTTTCCAATAGTAGTTTATATTAACAGTTTTCAGGTCATAGGACTACCTATTTCATGTAGCCAGACGAATGATTTAACTTGGTTTATTCTTCGTTTTCGACATGGGATACGATATTGCATACAATACTGGCTGTGGAAGTTCTCCAACAATTGTTTATATTTCAATAGAGAACATGATTGATAATTAAATGATTTTTCGTTAGAATTACTTAAAAACTTGTGTATTTTTATGAATGCAAATAGATTTTTGACAAAGTGTATATTACTGAAATGGGAGCCACTGTACTTAATTTAAACAACCACAGTGTTTCTCATCGCTTAAAAAAAAATCACAAATAAAAAAATCAAATAACAAATTCAGGAAAATTTTTACAAGTGTGAAAATTATTTAAAGGCAAATTTAAAAAAGAAACGCGCGTCGGTCTATTTGCGTTAAAAAAACATTTGTGTATACATGTTTAGTAACAACCAATCAAAATTATATGGTTAACCAATAAAAGGAAACTATTGAACTTGTTTAGGTTTGTTTGGTTATTTAAAAATGTTAATAACATTTTGGACACACCTTCAAAAGCAACCAATAATATTTTATCCCTCTGTACGAAAGAGACGACAACAATATATTCAACTTATGGCTCTACAGACGTATGTATTGTATATGATTTTTTACGCATGCCTATATAAATGTTACATATAGGCAAATAAATATATATGTGTGTGTGTGATGTTTCTTAAAAGTTGTAGAAATCACACCATAATTCTATGAATAAAAAATTTTCAAATAATTTAAGGTGTATAATATTTGTAATATTAAAAAATGAAATTAAGAAAATTAAATTTAATAAACTGTATTTCACAAATGTTTATACAATTTTTTCGAGATAAAAGATCCATAGCAATACATTATATACAGCTCCTCAATAAACTCAGTTTATGGAGCTTTAACTTGCGTCTTTCTTTAGTTCCGGTATGGGATATTTTGTTGGATAGATTACTGAATTTGCAAGATAACACATCATCGATTTACTTACCAGATATACACTTATTATAATTGAAATGTACAAATATTTTGAAACTTGTTTCCAAGCACTTTTTACAACCAAATATGAAGGGTCTAGTGGCTCTATGATATTAATTTTACAATTAACACCTTCCTTCCTTCAATAAATTCCAAAAAGAAAATTGCCAAAAAATATTAATCCAAATATTTATAGTTTTCATATTTTTTGACATTTTTCAAAATGATTTTATATCCTTTATGTTGATGTATTATGTCCGACAATTAGGAAAAAAATTCTGTCTTAATCGTAAACAAGTATAACATCTTCATATATACAGAATAAATTTAAAATAAAAAATATTTTGTAATTCATGAATGAAATAAACATTTTTTATTTCTTATGATTGCTGACATACAGTTTGTCAAAAATATCTTTACAATCATCAAAAGTGAGAAAAAAACTAACTTTATTAATGAATTCCAATTAAAAATCCATTATAAATAAATTTTTTTCTGTACACATTTCATTACTATACCTGTTTATGACTATACGACGTCAATAACTTTCATATAGACCTACAGATAACAACAACAATAATAAACGAATTTACCCACTTTGAAAAGTGACAAATAAATGTTTGCAAAAAATATTTAAACCTTGGAATTGCGAAATTCCTCGGCGATTATTTTTGCAGTTTTTTTCTTTAATAAATGGAGTGCAATTTTTAAGGAATAAGGAAGTAACATTAATGTCTTTAAACACACTTGTAGCCTTATAAGTGGATGTAGAAAGTGGTTAAATGTCAAATTGCAAAGAAAACACTTGGGAAACTAATTTTTTTTAAGGGCCGCTTCAATTTTTATAGTCTGAATTCATTAAAGAAGTAAAAATTATTCATATTCTTTATGATTTAAACAAATTTACAAACTGTATGTATACTTTGTCATAACAAATTGCAAAAAGTACTTTAGATTTTATAGATATTTTATTTTTATAGACATAAATTTGACAATTCAAGAGAGTATGTTTTAGGTATTCCTTTCTAGAAACAGGAAAAAAAGACTTATTGATCTTTCTAATTGTAATGACAGCATGTACACGTTTTTTGTCGATATTTTGTCATAGTAAATAAATTATTAGTTTCCAACACCTAGAACAGACATACAGGCCTATACTCTTACCGAACCATCACCGCATTTTACCGTTGCTTTTGTGTTACTCAATTTCGCTTCTCAATATTTGCCACAAATCTGTTTTAAAAATATCACGGGTTTCACCTAAATTAACCGAAGTATTTTAACTTAAAAGCGTATGTCAAATGTGAATAGTTTAATATACATAATCAATAGTATAAAATAACAAATAGTATACAATAAAAAACAATAAAAATGTTAGTGTCGGTCAAGGCCGACTATTCAATACCCTATACGACATTGTTGGTTGTAAATGACAGCTACGAGAAAGTTTTTAACGGCCCTCGCATAATTTGCCCTTCTTATAACACATGCCTTTTAAACCACTTGTAACATTGCAACCATTAAAAGGACAAATTCGTCATCTTTCATATTTTAGATTGTAAACATTGCAATATTCTAGGACAAAAATTAAGAAACCTTAATAAAAACCATTCACAGTCTGGTTGAAGTAAGTAACGCTGCGAATTGAAAGTAATATTATTGAAACTGTTCATCTTCCAGCGAAGTACGATTAAAGGTTTCAAGACTGACTAGCAAAATAACCCTGCTGTCATATTCGCTTTCAGCAGAACAATGTTGTTGTTTTTTTAATGTCATCCAAGCATTTCACAATGAAACGTGAAACGAGCTTAATATTTCTCATCGTTATGAAATAAGTGCTGCATTAACATTAGTGGAAAATATAACAATTTTTCTTTGGATTTAAGTGACGCACCTAATCCGTAGTAATTTTTCAATGGAAATGCTACTTCACTTATATTTATTAGGTACAGGTTTATTTAATATTATTAAAAATTCGCACGGTTATCTTCTTCAGCTAGCCAGTGGATGGTTTAACTCGGGAATTTCTTATATATAATACTGACTATGGAAAAACATGAGATTGTTTTCTATAATGGATTTGTCCATAAAACTTTAATTCCAAGCATATTTAACATTCTGATAAGAGGTTACTAATGGCTTTTAAGACATTAATTTTACAAGGAATACTATGAATTTTTAGTTGGAATTCATAAATGATATTAAAATTTGTCATATTTTTTATGATTGAAAGGGCATATTTTACAAAAAGGCAATGACCCAATCTAATTATGATATGTCAAATATCTGCACATATCGCACAACTATTAGAAGAGATGTAGAAAAAATACTATTTATAAAAAAGCAAATATCGATTTTTTTCGAATAAAAAGTTTAAACTTTACCACAGATTGACTGTTCAAGAAGATGGAACTCATTTCGATAATATTATTAAGCCTTTATGAATGGCTTAAGATTATTATTTGTAATATTAAAATGAATTAAAAATAAAATTTTAAACTATTAGGACTTTTGTAAAAGGATATTACATGGAACGAACAATAATTAAATTTCAAAAGGAACACTTGAAAAATAGAAATTTCTTCCCAAATGGAGTAAATGCACACATTGAGGTAAAGTTGAAGTAAAACAATAAAATCTTTTTAACAACGAAAATTTTATTTTGTGTCTATATCTCGTACACCAAATGAAAAACATGGACAGCAAATTATGTGGAAAACTATTAAGAAATATTATATTATATTATATAAACATTTTATTATTGTTAACATTAGAACATGTAACAGGAACTATTGTCAACATCTCAGAAAGGAATTGATGGTTAAAATTAATTTAAAACCGACGAATTAAATAATATATTTACAATAGTACACGGATGTTACATAATATGTTGAGTATATGTTTTTATATTTCAGTAACAATTTCGCAAGCCATTTCATCGCACAGTGGTTCAAAAACAAATTTTAATATGATTATATGTTTTCGACTTTATTTCCGAGAGTCTAAAAAAATACAGAAATCCAATTTTGTATGAAAAACTTTGTATTCGTTTGTCTCATTGTTCGCATAGATGACAGTTATATGAATTTGTAGAAACCCAAATCAGGTTTCTTTCGTATACAAAGCGAACGAAAGCTTTCGTTCGACATAATAATGAATTTGTGTGTATAATTTAAATTGAAATTTTAATTATATTATATTATTATTTTTAGCATTTAATTGTTTGAAAAGTACTTTATACTCATTTATATTTTTACTTTAAAATATTTTTTTATTTAATTAACAAGGAGCAATAAATTAGAAATAAAATCAATGAAATTGCTTTTGATCCCTTTTGACCCCATCTAGTATTTATTCGGTTACTATCAATGAACGACCGAATTGCTTTTCGAACTGTATCGCTAGTAGCCAATTATAATAAATATATACACTGTGTATACAAAAACAAACAAACAAACATTATTTTCACAGATGTTGCGTATATAAATTGTAACAGTAATATATATATATTTTTTTGCAAGAAGAAACACACATACACATATTCAGATTAAGAGTTTACATTCCATATGTAATATATGGGAAGTTAATTTGATGACTTCGATTTACATCATCATTATTAAAGGCAATTCATTTAGTTAGTTATTTAATTATAAATGACAAGAACAAAAATGTCGTAAACAAAACAACAACAATAATAATGACAAAAAAGACACAATGAAATAAAAATAAACAGAATGAAATAAACTGAATTGAATTAATATGGGTAGATATAACATAACATAACATAACAGAAAGGAGGGGAAAATAGAGAAACATATCAAAGCTGTCATCAAATGTTTGCCAACAATGTGTATAGATTTGTTAGTATGTCATTGACAAATTGTCCATGAAATTCATCCAACCATTCATACAATAATCAAAAGCAAAAATATACAAATAAAATCGACAGAAAAACAAATAAAACAGAAACAAATAAGGGAAATTTTGTAATGTGTGTATACATACGGTAGAAAAAAAATAGATTCGAACTTAGTTTTAAACTAATTCATAGTTTTATTTATTAGTAATTTTATATAAAATTATTAAACTATTCCAACAGATTTTGATATTAAGCAAATGCGTGGACTATTGGCGTTTTACTCTTTTTAAAGATTTTACTTAAAAGCAAGAATAACATTGATTATTAAATTAATTAATTTACTAATTTTATCTATATATGCATTGAGGCATCATTTAGTAATATATTTCAAGTATTTTCAAATTCAAATTTTGATGATTTTCTAATCTGAATAAGGACACTTTGAACATCAGCCAACGTAAATTTATAAGTGTTATTGTAATGAATTTTTTTTTATAATGACAGTATAGTATAGAATATTCTTTAAGATCTTGCAAAAAAATTCTTCAGTTTTAATGCAAATTTTACCGAGAAATGAATGAAATCAGATGACAATAAGTGTGGCCATAACTGGTTCTATTATATATATGTTACATATATTATGTCTGTTCTGTATGAATTTATGTATGTCTATAAGCTGTGAAGGAAATGATTCAATAACAGATTCTTAGGATTCATGGGTAGTTAAATTATTTTGTTGCCACACAACACCTATCACTAAATGATTTGATGCGTACATAAGTCTTCATTTTTAACGTATTTCATAAGATTTAACAGTAATTATGCTGTAAACATGGTAATAATATTTACCTCGCTTAAGTAGTTCTTCGCGCGTTATTTGGCTTGTGAGGGTTGCGCCAGCAGGTGTTGGAGGTAAGGCTAAATGAGCAGTTGTCGTGTTACCTGGATACCACGCCCAACCACCAGATTGTCCGTTGAACATTCGTAGTTTTTCATAAACTGATTCACTTTGTTGCTGAGCTTGCTGTTCTTTTTGTGATGCCAAGTTCCTTAAAACGCGGTTGATAGATGACACCTGCAACAAAAAGAATTTTATACTTGTAACAGTCATTTAAAATGTTATTTATAAATTCAGTTGCGAACATAAAAACGCAATGTTTTGGCATATAAACGTTGATAACGTCTGTGTAAAATAATGATTTTTCATCAAATTCTTTCAATGATAAGTTTTCGAATTACGTACACTTTCTTTAAAGATTTTTTTAAACATAAATTATCATAGAATTGAAATTTTTTAAAAGATTCTAAAAATCTCGTAACACGTATTATGTTAAAGGGCAGTTATCAACTGATTACAAAAAGCAACCATCAAAGAGAAAAGAAATCCGTGGGTGACTTTGGACACAGTTTTGGTGTAAATCAATAACTGTAAGATCTTTTAATCCCCATTTTTTTGATTGGAAAATAAAGTGGGGGAATTGGAAAAAAAGCAATATGCTAATGTTTATCTACCAAAAACTAAATCTCGCCTAGATCCCTAATAATATCATTGGTCATAAATGGGCAAAATCTTGGATTTTATATTATGTGGTGTAGGTTGAAGAAGGCTAATTTGTATGTTAGATGACCTAAAATATAATCTCTTATCAGTTAAATGAATAAAAATAAGTTTCAGGATTAAATAGTGAAGTGAAGTGTTTGTCTTTTGCAAATAAACAGATTCGTTTATTTGATTAGTATAGTTTGGTTTGAGTATCGCTATGGATGAGGCTGTTACGTCATGACAATTTAAAAATATTATTATTGAGTATCACTGGTGCGAATGGTGCACAACTTTCTTTGAAAATTTGTTGTTCAATAGTAACCCTATTCAAAAAGTAATGTTTTATGCTAAATAAATTTGATTTTTCCGAAAATCGGATAAACTGTATGCTATATGCGTATCGTATCGTTCTGGATTTTCTATATTTTTACCTGTATGCAGGCAAATTTTGTCGTCTTTTCTCTAAACTTGTCTTTACTTTAAAACTTGTCCATTTCATATGGAGCTTGGACAATGTTTGGTAAGCTGTTTAAGGATGTTTGTGTAAATTTACAATCAAGGGATTTTTAATAAATTTAATAAATTTAATATGTAACACTTAATATATAATAAGCTAAAAAGCGACACATATAAATTACTGTTTTCCCAAAAACATCAGAGAGAGCGGCCTTTTTTCTAACGATTGTTTGTAAAGTGTTTTCATCAAAGTGAATAAAGGAGAAATTGAAGCAATTCATTTGGCCACATAATTGATGTATTTTTTTTTGTGTGCGTGCAGAGTATCCATGAGAATATGAGTTTTATCGTCATTAATCATTAACATACAAATTGTCACTTTTATGTATTAATAACACAATGTACAATACTCATCGGCACGTGCCACCGCGTGTTGAATAGAACGATAGAGATTTTCAATTGCTGATCCTCAATGGCTCCAAACAGTAGCGGCAATAAGAGTAACTGAAATTGTAAATTCAAGACCCCTTCACCTAACAGTAGCAGCCACAAATAAAAAAGTACAATTTTGAGATACAAATTACATCAAAGAACATCAAAGCAACAATATAATTTCTTTTGTTGTAAAAATTGAGTTACTGGTTAGACAGGCGGGCGGACGTTTGAATGAATATTCGTTTGTTTGGTTGACAGAAACATATGTACATAAAACAGTTTATAGCATCCCTTAAATGTTTTCAAGTATCTACAAGTTCGTATGGCACATACAAACATATAAATAAAAGAAAAATATATCAATCAATACGCCCCTTGCACTTCTATGCTACGTTTTGATACGATTGTATGCAATTAAAATAAACAAAAAAAAAAACTTTTTTAGGATTTTATTGTATATAAATTAAATATCTTATTAAACAATATTTACTATTTGTCATAAATGCTTTATAGTAATTAAAAATTACGTTAAAATAACGATTAAAATAAGAACAAATAATATTTATCATTAACGAGATATTGAAAGTCATACATCCGTATGTTCGTCATTACCATAAATAAATATATCATTAATTAAAAACTGTGGCATGAACACAAGTTAAAGAATTTTTTGTATGTATTAGTGTTTGTAAGTTAAAATTACACATTCTATTGACGATTGTGCCAGCCGTGTCAGTCAGTCCGCCTTAATAAAATATCTAATTTTTAAAGAGTGAACAAAATAAACTTACAAAGTTACTTAATTAAAAAACCTGCCAAGCGCAATTTTAATGAAAAAGTTTGAATAAGTTCTCCAGTTTTAAATTTTTAGCTAATGCATACAACTGATAAAAAGTTACAGATTTATTTCCAACAATAAAAATCCATTCTGCCCCACTGTATATTGTTAGATTTTCGCAGCTTATTAATCACAGTTTGTATGTTACTAATCTTCGGGGTACAGTAGAGAATCTAAAGAAGTGTTTTATTAAGATTCAAGCTCATAATTCACATAAACACAATTTATTATTAGTGATTAAAACTAAAAAGAAATAAATACTAAGTCAATATTAATTTTAATTAGATATGAAAAGAAGACATTTATATTAACTCAGGGGCGGTTGTTACAAAATTTAAAATATTTTTTACTACAAAGAAAAAATATTTGACTACTTTTAACACTTTGTGGCCGTAATGGGCGTTATATTGTATTAGTAAAAATTAAAAATAGTGGTTACACTGGGTTGATCTTGAAAACTTCATATATGTATTTTTAATTATTTCCAAACATTTATAACAAGAAGTGGGAAGATATACATGTAATCTAATTGTGCTATATACACGCAGAGAAAAAACATGTTTGCGGTAAACTTAAACGAAAAGAAACTATTGTTAGTAGGTATTGTTACTGCAACTTAACAACTTGATTAATGGCATTGTGATTTTGCAGTGCTGACAATCGTTATTGCCTTCGCTACTAAACATATGTTATCGTCACTAAAAATATTGCTATTCTAATAAATAATTTTTGGTTTATTTGTATTATTATCAAATGGAAAAATAATTTTTCTCTGCGTGTACATGTGTAAATTTTAAAATGAGTTGATAAAAAATTCTGTGAATAATTTGTTATAACCAATAAAGGCAAACAAAATGAAATGATTGGCTTTTAAAGGGTAATGAAAATATAGGTATTTATATAGGTTTTGGTACTTTGATTTTCTCGTCCGTCCGTCCGACTCGTCTGTCAACTGTGTGTTTGTGATTGTATTTGCGTATGTAAACAATGTTACGCAAATATCGGTTTTAACTTACTGTATTGATTTTTCGTATCGTACATTTCTATTATTTGAAAAAAAAGAAAACCCTTATGAAAGTAAATATTTTTTTTTGGCCAAAGAAAAAAAAACGAACAAAGGAGTGAATGATTTAGCGAACAAGTTTAATTAAGTCTGTCAAATAATAAAATTTCACAAATTAGTTGTTTAATTTTCATTAGGAATATCAAAATCATTCAAAAACAACAAATTTATAGACCAATGCGTTTGTAACAGAAACAACCCCAAATTTTTTTTCCTTTAGTATTTAAAGTTTAAGTAACTAAAAATCAACGCTCTCACTCATTCATTCAGTCATTTTTATAACTTCCATCCCAATACATCACATGACTAGAAAACAATAGCGAAAATTGCACAACATATGGCATTAAAACCTATTTAACTTTAATGCTCTTACAAAACCCATTGTGTATGACTGTAAATTTTTTCTTGTATCTGAAACTGAGTTCTCAATGAATGAATGAATGTATGTTTAGAATTCAAATATACTTATTCTTACAACAAACATACTTTTGTATTTATTATAAAAAATTAATACGCTACAACAATAACAAGAATAAATGAATGAAAGAAGTCACTTCCTGCGTTGAGGTATATTTTTTATCTTTCATTATTTGTTTAGTTTGTAATAAATAATCGTACTCACGCCCATAGTTTTTACATTTACATCCAACAACAATGAAACACAACATAAAAATGTGATACAGATCGAACCGCAAAGGATAATAATGTAAATAAATAATATACAAATGTTAGAAACAATAACTACACAATAAAGTCATTTTCATAAGGCATAAGGCAATATATAGACACAATGTAAAATTATATTGCTGGGGTCAAGTCCAAGACACTTTTGCACACTTGGGTGCTAATTAAAAGAAAACGTCATTGGAAATTTACTTATTATAAAATTACAATTTGTTTGTGCAAATTTTCCTGGGAATGGTATTCAAAAATTACGAAATTAATAATTCTGTCTCATGTCACAAATACATTTTTGGTAACTTTTCAAATTCAAGATATTTGAGATGGCCACCCCTGCAATACTTTAAATCAAATAGAAAAGATTTCATCTATAACAATGTTAAATTCTATTAATATATCCCGTATCCGTATTATAATTTAAAGTACTTTAGTGATATTCGGTAGTGGGTCTTGTATGGGAGCTATTGGATATTATAAAACCATCCGCCTAAAATTGAGAATATGGGATTAGCTAGTCTACTGCTGTTTGCAAACTAAAAAGTCATTTTTCCTATATGTTCGTTACAACACTAATATATTCGCGTCAAAGATTTACTGTTATTGCCAATATGTAAATTGTTGAATTAATTTTATTTTGGCAACAATTTTGTTATTGTAATGAAAAATTTTTTATTATATAAAAAATATTGTGGCCATAATAAGTTTGACTGATCACAATTTTATTGTTATTTAACAGTCCCTTATATAAAAACTACAACTGACAGCAATAAGCGTAGACTAAGTCACCTTAGGTGTCTACATAAAGAGAGTCTTAATATTAATTTTACATTGTTATTTATAAAAGCTTGTGAGAAAAAAACCAAGTTCTTTTTTAAATTAAATATGATTAAATTTATAGCAATAAAATATATAAGATGAAACAGAAGTTTTGTGAGCAATTTTTAATAACACAGATGATTACAAAGTGCTACTAACTTCAGGTAAATGTAAATATTATTTTTTAACATTATTTATGTTTAATTTTTTTTAAGTTATATGTAAAATGAGACATATATTAAAATAATTCATACGTATTTATTTTTATTAAATAATAAAATAATGTATTATACTAACAATATTTTTATTCAGATAACAATATTTTTATTGGCAATATCAATAGCTATTATTATCAGTCCAAAATTATAAAGCGAATAAACAAAAATTCTTATTGGAATAACAATATTTATATAGCAATAATAATGATTATTATTGGTGCAAAATCACAATGTGAATTAACAAGTTTAGTTTTTTAAGTTGCAGTAACAATATATAACAGCATTTGTATGTTGTATTATTAGTACGGCAAACTTCTATTGCTTGCCATAGTAATAACCACACAATATAATAGATCCATATTTCGAAGCTCTAAAATCCAAAAATCAGCAGAAACTTCTGTTAGCACACAAAATAATTTTATTTATAAAATCAAATTTATTTCTTTTATAGCAATTTGTTAAAAAGAAGAAAAAAATGGAGTATAAACCAACTACAAACATATTAAAGAGATGATGGGAAGTTTAACGAATTGTAACCACAAAAAATTATATAAACATATTAAGTAGGTAATGCAAAAAAGAAAATAATTATAATAATCTTAAATAAATTGCATTGTAATTGAATTTCGAACAAATCAGGTTTTGAAGTGTTTTTCTCTTAAACACAAAAAAGTATACAGTATTAGAAACTGTGAAACAATAACAATAACAACAAGAGCAGAAAAAATAAAGTAAATAAAATTTTTCAAAAGATAATGAAATCAGGGGTTGCCTGGATGAATTTAGTATTTCAAATTCAGCCACAGCACAGCTGGATACTTTAAGAATCTTATAAAGTGCAACGAAGCGGCAAATAAGTGATGCTATCTGTGATGACTGCAGCTAAAGATTAGAAATTCTCGCACACAAATTCAACAACAACAACAACAACGAAACCAATTGTTCTCTTCTTTTAAGGTCTTAATGTTTTGTATATAAATACATAGATTTAAACTTTTATTGTATGTACAAACCAAAAATGTATTTAAATATATATACATATATGTGTGCATGTTGTTGTTGCTTTTTTTGTACGGATTAGTCGATGTTGAAGTATCAGCACATTTAATGTAATCACTTATGACATATATATATATAGATATATATATATATATATATATATATATATATATATATATATATATATATATATATATATATATATATATATATATATATATATATATATATATATATATATATATATATATATATATATATATATATATATATATATATATATATACAAATGTAGGAAGGTTCGCTTGCTGCAATTATTACATTAATGTAAAAGTTGACTTCTTAAAGTTAAATACAAATGTGAAATTCAAACATGTAAGATTTACATATTCGGCGATGCAGAAGCTTCAATACCCTCCACCAGAACTGCGTGATCATATCGGAAACGCTTCCATTTACGTTTTCATTTAACTTATTGTGACTGTACTCGATCAGATAGTCTGCCTCAATTTAAAATCGACCACAATTTTAAAACACCATATTATGAATTCTTATGAATGTAATCAGCCTTCCTTTTTAAAAATCTTGGTATTTATAGAGTCCGTTGTAGTAAATGATTGGCTTCTATTGCTTGCCATACTAGGACTTGTTGGTGAATTTTGACAGCTTTTGGGTTTTAATTTTTTCAACATAACATCAGCACTAGTGTATTCAAAAACCGAAACCGGTTAACCGGTTTTTGCATTTTAGAACCGGTATTTAATAAAAGTCACTTTCACTAAAATTCACCTTCATTTTTGTATATTCAGCCATGAATGCGTATGCATTCTTAGACATCATATTTTGTATCGATTTTGATTTATATATAATCACGCCAATAGACATAATTAAAAAAGGTTCTGTAAGATTTTCTATTCAGCAATATAAATTTTGTAGGTAAAGAGATATAGATCTGTAATATAGATATATTCAGAAATTAAACAATTATTTCTGTAAAGCAAAAATAATGGACCATGGTATCTCGTCACATTATTTAAATACGATACCGAAAAACACTTACAAAAACTTTCATATCCCACTCATTTAGGTCATTATTCAGTGTAAAGATAATTTGATGCAATGTGTTACAAATTGTTATTTAGATTTGGAACCATAATTTTTACTTCATTTCATATAAAGATTATTACACGATACGGGTTTTAACTGGTTAAAGACTAGATTTCTATTAAATAATAATTATTTTCCATAAATTTATAATAACGAACAAAACCTGGTTAACCGATTTTTCAACATAAAACCGTATTCGAAACCAGTTTTTTTGAAAAGCACAATTTTCGAATAACTCGATAACCGGTTTTCTGAAAATATCGGTTTTTTTAATACACTAATCAGCACATATGATTTTTGGTTATGAAGTTGCAAAAAATCTGACAGAATACACATTTCGTCACTTTACTTCAATTGTATTTAGTTTTTAAATTTTTTAACAGTGAACACTGATCTAGCTCGGCTGCTTTCCTACCGAACGTGTTGGAAGCTCTTTTAAAAATGCTTTCTCCTCTGTTGTCTTTATGTATATTTACATATATAAAACGCTATAAAACTCACATTAGCTATAATCATATAATCACTTCTAGGAGGATCGTTTCATAAATTTTCACATTGCGCCTTTACCTCTTTTTATACTCTTATTTTTCTTTTTACGATGAACATTATATATCACATCAACTTTAATAAATTGTTTCTAATATTTTTTCTCGGTACGATTAAAACTTTTATCGCACCTAATCATTTATTGCTATATATAATATATGATTATCATCGACAATATTATATATTTCCAAGTATAGAATTTCAATTTTTAAATTATTATCGTATTTTATTTTACATTTTTAGTTAATTCTTTTCACAGTTATTGTTAAATGATTTTATAATCATTATACTCACACTAGGTATATTATCACTATTGCATACTTGTTCCGAAAGCAGCCGATCTCGTATTTCCCATGCAAAAATGCTGGGACATTCGCGTTTATAGTCTGCTATTTTTTGTACAACTGGTGTGGTGGCAACTCGAGGTTTGGAACCACCAATGGCACGAGGTTTAATTGACCCAGTTTCATAATACCTGAAAATAATATGAAAATTTCATTATAATTTACATATAATTTGAAAATAGTTCATTTTAAAGTTAATATTTATAATTCTTTGGTATAAAAAATTTGGTTACCTGGTATTAAATGCAAATTTAAACATCTTAAAATTATTCGATTTTAACCTCATAAAATTTATACACCTAAAAATCATTCGAAATAGATATTAGCTTCATTCTACAACATTTCGTTCGATCTGTTATTGTACAGAAACGAAACGTTTATCTTTTTTTATTCGGTATTATTTAACATTAATGAGATACGTTGCTGTACGGTTTTATATTAACAAAAAAATCTATAATTTTCTGGTTTATGGTTGATTTAAAAATGACGATATTATGACGATTGAAACAAAAAATTAATAAATACAAAAATAAAAATTAAACAATAATAAGAAAAACTGTTTGTAAGGGATAGGAAAATAGTGCTACCACCTGAGTCCATTTAAAAATGTTCATCCGCCTTCTGGCTGTCCATATAAAATCTGTACTCAAGTTGTCAAACGAAGTTTTAAATACATCTTGTTTGAGCTTTTTTAGTTCAAGCACAATATTTTGTTTATGTTGGTAGTGACCGGTGATTTATTTCACATATCCAACATACAAATTCATAACAAAATGGAGTGTTTAACTGCTAAAGGTTCAAAATCCAAAACAATTACAAAAAAAATTGTAAAATTTTTCCCTTATTTTCCGAAAGGGTTATGTAATCTCATGAAATGTTAATAATGTATTAGTATTGAACTATAAAGGAGAAATAAAAATAGATTATAGAATGTTATTTGCATAATTTTTGGAGGCGACCTCTTGTAACCAACAATATGATTGGTGTGCTCTACCGACTACTACTAGCTTGCATCAATACTTTTTTTTTTGAATTTTATAGGAAATCTGACACGTGTTTTGAAAAAAAAAAATTAGGACCTTTATTATGCCCACTAACTTAAAAAAGTTCAGGGTAAAAAATGGAACAAGCACTTATAACTTACACATTTGCGAGATTTTTGTAGAGATTAAAGTGTATATATATATATATATATATATATATATATATATATATATATATATATATATATATATATATATATATATATATATATATATATATATATATATATATATATATATATATATATATATATATACAAATTTACGGCAAAAGCAGATTATACAATCCACAATTTTCATAGTCAGGCTTGACCGACTTTTGCTTTCTTGCTTAATATCGTTTTTATCTATTTATTTATGTATTTATCTATTCACTGTTATAAAAAATAAATATATTATTCAAAATATGTATGTTAAAATATTTTCTAGTATTTATGAAATAATAATTTTACTATCTTCTTTGACAATTTTTACTATTTTTCTTTTTAAGAGCAAAGTGTTCCATTATCTATAAAATACCTAACGTTGAATTAAACATAAATATGGGATTTTACATTGCTTTTAAAGCAAAAATGTATGTTACGATTACTTATGTTAAAAACATTTATAGAATGTTTCTGTAAGTCCAACGTGTTGTTTTCTTTCTAAGCGAAAGAAAACACATTTAGGTTTTTTTGACTGTCATCTATGAGCACAATGAGTCGAACGAAAACGTAAGAGTTTTCATACAAAATTGAGTTTCTGTATCTCGAACTACTCGAACTGAAATATCAAAATCAGTCACTTGCTATTTAGCTTTCGCCTGACGAAATTTTTAAATGAAAAACTATACAAATACATACCATATATTTAAGTTCTGCTTATCAATCCTAAAAAAATTCTTTGTTATCGAAATAATGACCGATTTCTTTTTATTTTTCAATATTTTGTTAAAATAAAATTATTATTCCAAAATTGTTGTTGTTTTTGTTTCGTTTATTATTTTTTGTATTTTATTTGTTCAACATTGTTGCATTTTTACTACATTTAATAAAAATGACAAAAAAAAACTGAACATTTAATAATTTTGTATTAATTTAATTTCCGAAAACGTAGCAAATAACTTAAGTTGAAGCGAATGAAAGTTTCATAGATAGAGAAACCCAATTTTACACGAATTCGAGTAACTGGCTTTTGTCGCTTGAGTTTTTGTTCGACATAGAGAAACAGGCTATTAATGAACCCAAGACGTTTTTTTTTTTTGAAATAATTGTGTAAATACTGAATATTTCACATGAACATTCTGGAGGTGTTTTTTAAGAAGGAGATATTTCTGGGATCAGGAAGTGGATCTCCAAAATTAGTCACCTCGGGCATGACGGATTTTCAAAAAATCTCCAACATTTTATTTCTGATTCGAATGAAAAAATATTTTACATACATATAGCATTACATATAGCTGTTATTACTCTCTACAAAAAATATAATTACATGTGTGAAATAACTCTTACAGTAGAGATATAAAGACCAAACTAAAATAAATTGTTATAACTCTCTACAAAAAATGTGATTATATGTGTGGGATAACTCTTATAGTTTAAGAGATGTAGACCAAAGTAAACTTTTTACCCATTTTTGGACATTTTAGTATTATGAATTTCGGGTCCAAAATAATTTCTGAACTCTATAAAAAGATATATTATTTCGAAATAGAAATTTGAAAAAAACGGTATTTTTTCAATTATAAAAGAAATTGTTGAACATGTTGAAATTGCTTTTCAATTATTACATAGCATGCTGTAGCACATATAAAAAAAATATTTTCGATTCACTTATGTAAAAAAATTGTAATATTTGACATTAAACAAGACAAGTGAGAATTAAGATGTTATTATGAAATTATAATATAATAAGAACAAAGTTATCCTTAATGTAGGAGTATAAAAAGATTCCCACTTTTTCATCCCAAAATACCTAAAATTCCAATGCGGGAAAAACTTGGTTATAATAATTTTTAGTAAATGTCTAACCCTTTTTTCCATTACAGATTTCTTGAGTGACTAATAAATGTAGCTATATAATTAAGGTATTTTTTTGACGATTTTAGCTTTGACATTTTCTTTCTCCACAAAAAAACTAACTAAAAGTAGTTAAAAATTAATGAAATTCCGATAGGGTTTGCTGGGTTATTAGTTCCACTAATGTCCTAAGATGTGCTTTATATGCGTTATCGTTAGAAAAAAAAGAGAAAAGTTAACACTTTTTTTGAAAAAAAAAAAAAAAAAGTCTTAAAAAAATATTTTTTTCTAAATTTCTATCACAAAAGGAGTCCACATAGGTATACGAATCTTACAAAAAATATTTAGATTTTTTAACAGAATTTAGACAATAGTTCAGTTTTTTTTGGTTTATAAAGACACAGTGATTTACAATATACTTATTGAATATTATGATTATGTTTATGAATATATGAATGAAAATCCCGGTATATATAACTATAAACTTCTGGTATATAGAATGTATTATAAATGTAGGTTGTTTCTATATTTTTTTCACAAATAATAAAGACATTCTAATTTCAGATTTGAAATCTAAACTGAAATGCATGTAAAGTAAATCTTGATAAACTGGGGGCAATTATCTGCCCTACACAATATTTGTTTATTTTGAAAAATAAAAAATATTATTTGTTAGCTTTTCAAATCGAATCATATTTATTATTTTAAAGTTAACAACCAATATTATTTTTTGTAGGGTCTATCTTAATAATTTCCCAAGCTTTATTATAGGTTAAGAATATATATTGTGTCCCAAATTCGTTGAATGTTCACAACTGCCTTTCAAATATATTTCACTGTGAAATTCTTTAATGACGTGTTTAATATTTAATCTGTACCGCAACACCGCAACTTTTTTAAGTTAACTAACGATATCGAAAATGTGGGTAGCAAATTGAAAACGTCAATATTTAAAATAAATTCATTTTCAAATAAAATAAAACTTTTTTTAATATATGTTTTTGAATTTATGAATGAAAATATCAACTTTTCGCTCACCTATGAATATCCCAAAAATGCTAACTATACGAAAATGGATTCAACGGGAATTATTCGATTTTAACATTGAAGAATTTGTTAAAAACATATTCATATTTTTATGTTTGATTCAGACCAAAATTTTTTCAAGTTATAAAACTTTGCTTTTGCGGTAGTATGTTAATATTGGCATGATTGTTAGAGTAAATAGCATCATATGTATGCACTTAATGTCTCCCCACGATGCACATTGTGGCGATAAAGTGATTAAACTCATTGTGTCTTACCAATTTTTTACTACCAATTTTGGAGACGTAGAGGACAATTGCTCGTTCAGTAACTTCTTACGTGACTCTGTGCCGCAATTCCCAAAAATATAGTTGGAACTAGTGTATTCACAAAAACCGGTTAACATTATAGAAAACCGACCGGTATCGAATAATTTCAATTGTCGAACTATTCGATATGATGCTTTTTTGTAGATTACCCGGTTTTTAATTGAAGGTATTTTAAACTTTTCTGTATAAAACTTTACTTCATATATTTTCTATATTCCGCCATTACTGAGAAAATACAACCTTTTTGCATTTCGAGAGTTACAAAAGCAAAGTACTAAATACATTCTTATTCCGTATTCAAACGGTTTTTATGAAAAATCCATTTTTCTTTTTGGAATACACTAGTTGGCACACTTTATCCCACTTATTAACTCAGTTTATGTTAAAATCAGAAAAATAATATAAACATGTGATACTGATGGTAATGCAGTGTGTAGATGGGAAAAAGGAAAAAAGAACATAAAATAGTTAAAGACACAAATACGCGCAAACTTTTTATTCTGTTCCAAAAAATGCATTTCAAATATTAATCTGTTATTTAATACTTAACTATTTATAACTAAATTATATTTTTATACCCTTCACTACGCCAGGTAACGCTAAGGAGGAATCGTCTAAGATCCCTCTATGTTTATATATTCTTGCATCCGTCTGTCTGTCTGTCTATTTTTGACACGCTCACATCCACAGTACTTGACAGAGCTTTATGAAATGTGGCCTGAGTACTTTTTATTATGCTAAAAAGTTTCCTATTTTAAACCGACAAAATCGATTTAGTACGTAAACTGTATGTGCGAAACAACGTATTTACTTTTTATGCATATGTGGTGAATGAAGTAAATTATTATGTTACTAAAATTTATGTGAATAAATAAAAAATCGAACATTCATTTTTGACCAAATTTTATTGCAATGTCAACGTATATGTGAAGAGGGTTGTATGAAGCTTATGAGAAATTATTTACCGATTTTCGTATAACTTGGAATATTTTTTTAAATATTATATGTCTTATTTGTGCCAAATTTCATTAAAAACGAAAAAGGGTGTAGAATTGAACAAAAATAGGTTATATATCAGTCAACGAAACCATTATTCATCAAAAGGAAAATTTTCCTTAAATTTACAATATGACTATTTTTTCATTAGTAAAAATGCAGTTAATTTAAATTTAAATTATTCTATTAAAATACCATATTTAAGTTAAATTTACAAAAATTTTAGTTGAATTGAGAAACGAATTATGTTAAATTATTGTAATAAATTAAAACATAAAATATTAATCCAATAAGCAAAATCCAAAAATTAAATTTCAAGTATTAATAACTTTGTTTGAATTCAACTTAAATTCCAGTTTAATTCCAAGTATTTTGGAAGTGACTTTTAAATTTTTATTCAAATATTTTTTTTGTCAAACAAATTCAAAAAATATATGGAAAATGTTCTTGTGAAATAAAAAATATATATTAAGACGATATTACTTGAGAAAGGAGTGTATTTTGGCGAAAAATAAAGTAAACAATTATTAGATTAATTTAGAATATATTTTTAATCCATATTTTTTGTAGAAATTCGAGAATTGGTTCCTATTTTCTGAAAAACGAAATTCAAGATTCGGGATTAATTTGGAATGAAGCACATAAAAATGTCTTCAAACAATTAAACCAAAATTTTATTGTGCAATAAATAAATTTCAATGTTTTTTTTTTTTTTTTTTTTTTGCTTGAATTGTGTAAAGGTTGATATCAGCTTTCCAAACTCTGTTATGTTCGACTTGAATTCAGGTTTCCTTTTCACTGGAATATGGTATTGAAATAAAGTCTAACACAAGTGTGTTTCAACACTTGAAATTTGAAGTTGGAAACTCATTGTTCTTATACTGGAATTCCAGGAAAAAAAGTTTATTAGGAAGTAATTGAATATTTCGTGAATAAGTCTGATATGATCAGTCAAGGAGTACTCCCCATACAAATACTGATTATAGTATATCTAAAGAACTGTAACAGCGAGAATTTTCAAATTTGGTTTCAATGACTTCTTCAAGGAACTGTACCGTTTTTACTAAATATCTGTTGATATAACATAGTTTTCGTTAATTTTTTAACATTTTTTTTTAATTTTTTAATTAACATCTTTTACTCTAAAATTTTTCTATTTCTTTAGTTTATTTGAGGAGAATTCTTCAATTTGAAATTCTGTTAATTAGAATAGAAATCTGTTTATTTAATACGTCTTTTTTACGTTAAAGTTTTACGAAAATTTTTAAATTAAATTTGGACAATATATCATATTAATATATTTTCGTTCATAATGTAATCAGGTAATGTAATACACTTCAAAATAATACAATTTTTTGTCCTTTAAGCGAATATATATCCTACAAATATAAAATTTAGAATACAAATTTCAATTTAAATTATTTTTAATTTCAAATACATATATAAGTTTCATATATTATATCTTTCTTCGCAAGTCACTAGAACGCAAATCAAATGCGAAGATGTCTATTAATTGGTAAAGAAAGCAATATCTTCTTCTTTATTCTATTGGCCTCTTTTAACTAAAACAATCATCTTGCAGTCTAGGTGAGTGGTAGTTTACCATTATCCGGTTTGCTTTCACATGTGGCGATGGAGGGTATAAAAGTGGCACAATTAATTTTTTAACTATTCTGAATACATGTTATAAATTTTATTAACATGGGTCCATATTTTGATATAGCTCCCATATAACACCCCTTCCCGGAATATGATTTATAGCTTATAAAACTTTTAAATTTTGAAAATTCTATTGAAATTTAGCACAATTAATTTTGTAAATATTTTAAATATATGTTACGAACTTTATTAACATGGGTCCATATTTTGATATAGCTCCCATATAAAACCCCTTCCCGGAATATGATTAATAGCTTATAAAACACAAAAATTTACAGAGCTCAATGAAATCTGGCCTTATAGAAAAACGGCAGTCAGTAGAAAAAAATTATTGCTAAAATTATAACTATATACATTTGTGAGTTTATGTGAGTTTATATATTTATATCTGTAGAACCTAACGTATTAACTATAACTATTAACTATTAACACGAATTTGTGGTGGAGGGTATTGAAGATTCAGCATAGTCGAATATAGCATTCTTACTTTTTGTTTGTATATAATTTAAATTGTGATGTTCATTTTAAAATGATAAAAACTTATATATAAATGCTTAAGTTGGTCTAATACATCAAGTGCATGAAATATGTCTTTAGAAATTGTTAGAAATGCTTTATTGTAGTTCTATAGAACTTTTACAAAGGTTTTTATTTTGAAGATATGGAACTGATATTAGATCGGCAAATGTCGTAGGAAGTATTGCTATTAGTATATTTATAATTGCTGATGAATTCCGAGATTCAAAGGAAGAGTAACATTTGTCGAGAACCAGCTAATTATATACTTCTTAGATGTGTACCAGATTTAGAAAAATCTATGAGCAAATCACTATTTTGGTCCATTGGCATGTTCTCTATTGAAATTCTCATTGATGGTTCCCTTTTTCAACTAGCCTCCATACAATGGTTCCTCTGTTCTTTTAAGCTCATGAAAGTTCTAAATATAAAGCGATTTTAACATAATTTGGTAATTTATATTTTATAACATAAAACGACTACAATATTTCTCATAAAAATTCGAGGTATGAAAATTGAGTTAAATTATGATATATTGTGTTCGAAGTTTTACAAGGTCAGTCTACAAATTGCAATAGTTTTCTTATATTTCCATCAAAAAAAAGTCATCTTAAAACACCTTAATATTCCTTAAATGGTATTAATTAATAATGTACTCACACTTCTTTATTTTTTTTTAATTTTTTAACTAACTATATAATCAATTTATCACTTCAATCTGATTTATTGTTATTTTGCACTTTTTTACAATTGCAATTGGATAATATACCGTTCATAAATTTCCATACACCTGTGAAGTTTGAAACAATATGACGTACTGTGTTAGAAAATTGGAATTCTGTGAATTATTTATTACTGTTAAGAGTGATGGTTAACTCCAATGTAATTATAAATCTGTAAGTTTGTAATTGAAAATTCTACGTTGGAACTTTAAGGTTGTCTTATAAATGGGTCTATATCAATATTCGTAAAAAAATTATCGTCATAAATGGTAATTTAATTAAATATTTAAGATTGAACAACCAGAAAATACTCGTACAACTATCACTTTCGAAAATCTCCTCAAACGACATTACTCTATCACATAAGTGAGTATAATAAATATGTTATATAGAATAACTTTATTAAATAATAATATATATATATATATATATATATATATATATATATATATATATATATATATATATATATATATAAATTCCAATTGGGCTAGCGGGGAAATTCATCCCCCTAATGTCCTCGGATTAGCTTTGTTTGCATTTACATTAGAAATTTTTTCAGAATTGAAAGAAATATTTTATAGTCCAGTAGGATACAGTTTATTTCAAAGTTAAGAAAATATTTTCGCCTTTTTTAAAAAAAAATCTATTGAATCCAATTCGGTCTATGATTCTTGCGCAAAAATTATTTAGAGTTCTGCACGAATAGAGCCCATCAAGTTGAAAAAAAAAAACTAAAAAACATGCCCAAAAATGGGTCAACATATAACTTTGGTCTAAACATCTCTTAAACTATAAGAGATATCCAAATGTATGTAAAATATTATTCCAATTAAATCATAAATCAAATTTTCGCGACTAAAAAAAATCGTCATACCTGAGGTGACCAATTTTGGAGATTCACTTTAAATCGCCTTCTTTAAATCAATTTGAAAACACCTCTAGAATGACTTTGTGAAATTTCGTTATAAAATATTAAATAGTTCCAAAGTTAGAGAATTATTTCCAAAAAAGCGTTTTAGGGCGATGTTTATATGTAAGATAGCACATATCTTACCACAACATTCGCAGTCTCTGGAACAAGAATTGGATCGAAGAGCACTTATTCTAATGATGTAATGCAAAAATGATTTGAAATCAGCATTACTAGAAGAAAAGTATCATAACAAAGTCTGTACATTCCATGTCAATATGACTGATAGAAGTTATGAAACAAAATAGATTATGAACTAAATGTTAAATCAATGTTTTAACAAAAACATACAGAAAAATATTGCTACTACCAATTCTAAGTATAACTTTCGTATCAGAATCACTTTCTGAGTCGATTTAGCGATGTCCGTCCGTCCGTCTGGCTGTCCATGTTAACCTTGTGAACAAAATGCAGGTCGCAATTTTTGAGAAACCTTGATGATACATAATAGACGATGCCTATTGAAATTGGTGATAATGGGTCCATTATTTCACTTAGTCCCCATACAAATGTTTCTCCCGGAATAGGGTTTAAGGATATAAAAGTGCCGAGTATAAAATGATTTAACGAAATTTGGCCCAAACAAATCTAATAATAATCTAAAATGATGTGCCATATTATACGAGGATCGGTCCATTATTTCTCATAGCTCCCATATAACTCCCCTTAAAAATATATCTCTGAAGGGCAGAAATCTCATATATACGCAAGTATTGTAATAAGAATTGTTAAAATTAAGATAAATGTAAACAAAAATCGATGTACGAAATTTTACAATGGTCGGTACATATATTCATCTAGCTCCCGTATTGCCCCCCTTTAAGAAGTCCTTTCAAAGCGCACAAACCATACATATATATTAGTACCATAATTAGTGTATTAAAAAACCGCAACCGGAAACCGGTTAAGTGGTTTTTTGCATTTCAGGAAAGTGACCGGTTTCGCATAGTTTATATTTTCAAAGTATTCGACATGCCGGTTTTTTCAGTCGATTAACCGGTTTTTATTGAAAGTCACTTTTACACTTTTTACTATTATATTCGGCTTCATTTTTGTATATTCCGTATGACTGTGTTAATATATAACATTCTTCATTCCGTATGTTATACGAGTTAAGTAAGTATGTATATATATACATCATATTCTGAATCGTCAATAAAAACAATTAAATAAGATTCAGCAAGTTTTTTTGTTCAACAATATATATTTTTAGGTAAAGAGATATAGACCTATAATTTAGTCATATTCAGAAATTAAAGAAAAAGTTTCTCTAAAGCAAACATAATGGATTCAAATAAAATCATGATATCTTGAAACATTATTTTAAATACGATGCCAAAAAAACTTTCTTCGTTATACAGTGTAAGAATTATTTGATGAAGTTTGTTACAAACTGCTATTTCGATAAAGAACCATTTTTTATTTCATTTCATAAAAAGGTCACTACACGTTATGGTTAAACTCTAGATTTCAATTAAATGATATTTTTTATATAAATTTTAAATTATCAAACATAAACCGGTTAAGCTTTTTTAACATAAAACCGTTTTTGAAACCGTATTTGAAAGCGGTTTTTTGAAAATCCTATTTTCGAATAACTCGAAACCCGATTTCCTGAAAATGTCCTTTTTTTTAATACACTAAACATAATATACTGCACTTTTAACACAAATTAAAAATTTATACCACCGTCGAACATTAATTTTTGATAGATACCATTAATAACCAACAATGTGATGTAGGGTATTAAATAGTCTGGTTAATTGTCTGTCAATAAAATATTTAATTTGAATTTCGCAATATTTTAAATTACATTTGATGGCACTTTTCATTTTGTTCATATAAAAAATAATTGATTGATTGATTGATTTGGTGTTACATGGACAATTTACATACCCTAATACAGTTAAGATATTGATAGAAGACTTTGTGGAAAACTTCAAAGTGACAAAAATTATGTTTACATGCTGAGATATACACAAGCACACATTTAAATTTTTTACCGTTATAAATATTACTGTTCTGGTTTCACATTAAAACTATATATAACTTTTTTGACTATTACAAACGATTTCATGGCCATTTGTTCGGATTATTTAAATTTAATTGTTCACTTGATTTTTTCGATTTTCAATTCTTTATTTTTATTAATTTTTAAAAACAACAAATAAGAATGATATATTCGGCTATGTGTATTATGTTTCGTACATGTGTATTTTACGCACATACAAACTCACATAAACACTCACAAAGAAACCTAAATTAATTATATTTTTGCTATAACTTCTTTTATACTGAACCGATTTTGGAATAGTAATGAGGTGCATATTTTTTTACATTTTGGTAATTTATTTAAATTAATTCTATTCTAATTTGTTGAATTATAATTGATAATTTTACGAAAGTTCTTTTTAATTTAGAGATTGTCTCAGATATCGTTCTATATCTCTTAACATACTTAACCGATTTTGCTGATTTTAAATAGGAAACTTCTTAGGACTATAATAAATACTCAGACCAAATTTCATTGAGCTCTCAATTTTTGCGAATGTGAGAGTGCCAACAACAGACAGACGGACATAAATAAATCGACTAAGATTTTGATGTGATGCAAGAACAAAATTAATATATCCTCTTCACCACCTGTGGTAGTGGATGGTATCAAAATATACAAACATATTTTTAATAAATACAATTTAATTCCCAGCATTATCTGTAAAGCGTAGATTTTCTTAGTCTTATCATATTATCTAATAGAACATGAAAATATGATGAATATATATTTTTGCCATAACTGTATTTATGCAACATTTTATATTCTCTTAATATTTCACTTATGTATTCAGATTACTGAAAGGTTAACAAAAAATACTTTCTCATTATTCAGATTATATGTCTATTTATAATGATGAGAGTATTTTCTGTTAACGTGTTATTGTCACTAACATATATAGATTTCATCAAATGTTTGATCTTTTATAAGCCATATTTTCTATCAAACTGGAATAGGTTATGAACATAGTTAAACAATTTGATTGGAAACTGGCTGTTGATCTATTTTAAAAAACAATTTAATAGTGGTATTGGTGTGCATTAAAACTTACCTGCCTAAAATTTTACTGACGCAGCCATTTGAAACTTGTAGAATACGCGATATATCACAGGGACGAGCACCAGAGTGGGCGAGCTCAACGATTTTCTGACGTGTGGAATCTGGTAGCGGTCGTCCATTTACATAGACACCGCCCAGCTGATTGATGCCACTGTGACCAGCGGTTGAACAACCGAATAATGCAGTTTGACTAACCGATGAGGCATGGCCATGCATGATGTGTTCTGTTGTTAGCATCATCATTTGATGGAATTATTTTTTATAATTTTTTGCTTTATTATTTTGGAGGGATTTTAGTTTTATTTTTTTCAATTGTTTATTATTGGTTATTTAATTAAATAAAGTTTAATTACAAAAATATGTTGTTTTCCAATTATTTTTTTTTTTTGCGTAAATTTTTTTAATGTAATACACACAATTGTTATTGTAAAATTTCTCAAATATATTATTTTCTATTAAGTTTTTATATACATTTGTCACACCATATATATATATATATATATATATATATATATATATATATATATATATATATATATATATATATATATATATATATATATATATATATATATATATATATATATATATATATATATCCAAAATTATTATTTCAATTCAATTTTTATTCCAATTTCTTTTCACTTAACATGTTACATATTAATTTATTTAATTAAAGTTTAAAAACACAAATTTTTTTTAAACTTTTTCATGTTAAGTGCATAACGACAAAATATGGAGAAAAGTCGCAGTAGACCAAATACAATAATTCCTAAATCACATCTCTTTGCTACAGTGGTGATTTCGTCAAAGGCTCTTTAAAAAATGTTAAATATTTCGTTGAAATTAAATAATACTTACTACTTTAACTAAAAAGGAATACTTTAATAGTTTTTTCAGCTTTTATTACACATTTAATCATAAATTTTTAAAAATTAGTACCGTTTAAAATGTTTTAATTTAAGATGTTTTTATTTTGAACAGGTGTATACATATGTATTTATTTATTAATTTTATTACTTGTTTATATTCTTTGTTATATTTTAGTGTAAATATTTGGTGATATTATTTAGATTCAAACATAAAAATCACAATCATATACAACATTTTTATTGTTGTTATTATTTTAATATTATTTTAACTTTATTATGAAGTTACGGCGGGTTTGTTGGTTTGTTTTAAATAACTATTTATAAAATATAATAAATTGATTCATAACTTTTTGTATTTTTATTTGTTTTGTACACACGCGCTTTTTTTCTTTTCTTTTTTATTTTTTTGTAAATTTTTTTATTTTTATTTTATATTTACTTCCTACAATTAACTAGATTTTGTTTAATGTATTATCTTTTCATTTTTTTGTTTTATGTTATATTACTTTTTTCATTTATTTACTATCCTGTATTTTGGGTTTATGTAATTTTAATTAATTGCTCGATTTTGTGCTTCATGCTCGATTAGCGATAATGCAAATTAGAAGAATACACGCCATACGAATACGAACGTCGATCGTCGTCCGTTTGTGTATGAGTTTGAACAAAAAATCAACACCAACAACAACTGAGCATATACACGGTTTATGAGGTTCGTTGCTTAAAACAGCTCCTGGAATACGGTGAAAATTAGTAGAGATCAAAAATGTATTTACTCCTACTTAAACCGGGCAGGCTGGTGCAAATGCACTTGATGGTGTTTTAAAATCCAGTTCAACTTATACATACGAAACACATGTGTGACTAACAAACAAAATAACTAACTGACTGACTCGTGCTCTGACCGCTAGTCTTACGATATATCGGAAGGCACGACTTTTTTTAAATTAAAATATTACTCTAAATTCTGGTTTTGCGGCAGTTGATTTTCGGTTTCTTGTATTTATTTCTTTTTTATTTATTTATTTATTTTATTTTTTTGTTGTGTAGATTTTTTTCCACAACAAAAAACACATCAACAACATTCAATGAATGCGAGTGTACAGTGCACTTAGCGAAGCGAAACGTTAATGAGCTCTCATGCGAAAAAATATCCCAACAAACGTGCCAAAAAGTACTTCATATACCGGAGCACGGTTAAAATAACTAAACAACATAAAATCCAACAACAACAACAGCAGCAAAGAAAATAAAAACAAAAAATCTCACACAAACAACAAGAACGACAAAAACAGCAACAACAACAGCTGCTACACATAGCTATATAAATTCAACCGAAAAAACAAGACGATGAATGGAACAACATCATCATTTTTCAGCTTTATACACACATATACATACTTACATACATACCCACAGTCAGTCAAATACACAACATTGTTCCTAACCAACCAAACAGCTTACAAACATGCATACATAAAAAAGTGAAATGCTCAAACGAATAAGCAAGCATGAATGGCTGTCTACAACAACAACAACAATAAAAGCAAAAAAAGCAAATGTCCATACATACAACCGTACGTAGAGATGTATGTACAAAAATAAGTTTGTAAATAGAAATGTGTGTAATACATTAAACCTGCCCTGCATTATTAAGAATACGAAAGAAATTTAATGGGTTTTTTTCTATTTACATAAAAAACCAAACACAACGGCAGACGTAGAAGGATGATGATAAAACCAATTGGAAAATTAAAATTTGTTTCTAAAATTATTTTCGAAATTATAAAGTGTTTATTTTCGGAAATAAAAAATAGATATATATGTTTTTTATTTTTTTTTTAATTTTAAAAATGTAACCAGTAAGACTGCTTTACAGTTTAAAAAGGCTTCATATAAAAACTGAAGTATCGATCCATGTTTTCAATGAAATCATTTCATATTTAAGTACCTTTCGTACGCTAAGATTTAACCTATATCAAAACATGGTCCGATATCGGTTAAACTGATAACATTTATTCAAGACAGTTTCAAAAATAACTCTGTCGAATTTCAATAAGATTTTCCTATATTTAACACTTTTATAAGCATAAACCCATATTCCGGAAGGGACCCATGTTTATCAAAACATACGATACATCAAATTAACTATATGTGGAAATTTCAGAAAATTATCTTTAAAACTGGTTTTGAGGTGTATCAAAATTTTGAATATTCTAGTCTAAAATCTCCATTCCATTGATATGATTTAATTGTTTATTGTACGATCATATTTTATGGTTAAATACGTTTTCAATCCAGGTATGTTTCGTTGAAGAATTTAGAAAAGTTCTTCTTCGGAATTTTGAAGTCGTATCAGATATCGGCCTATAACTTTCTTACTAACTGACCGATTGGTTCTAGCAAACTGCTTAAGACATCAACAAACAATGTTTCAAAATTTCATTGACCTCACAGAATGTTTCTAGTCGTGAGGATGTTTATATTAATTTAAAAAGTACTTGGTAGGCAATTTTCAAAGGATTGGAACATTTCAACTATTATAATCCGTTTAGAAAATCGATGATATTTTATCATACTTACTCAGGATTGTATACGTTGGAGTAACTAACTCTGCGAAATGAAAGCAATATTATTGAAACTGTTTATAACAAGTATAAAAAGAGGATTCCTAGCAGCGAATAAGATTTATAGGTTAAGGGTTTCCAATGAAGATATTTTAAATATGTTACAAAATCTCAAATATTTTTCATTAAATTGAAAAAAAAATAAATAAATTTTGCAAAGAGTCACAATTTTGCGCTCAACAAGCATTGTATTTTTTGAAAAAAAAAAAAAAAAAAAAAAAAAAAAACAAAAAGAACATAAACATCTATTCCGGCTTCCAAAATGAAGTTTAATATTTTTCTGAAAAACATTTCACAGTAAGTTAAACTTGCTTGATGATAACATGGTAGTTTTTCTTGACGGATTTACCTTTGTAATAATTGTAATTTACCATTCCTTTTGAACTTGCCTTCCAAGCAATTTTTAAATCCAAATATAAGATCACCAGTGGCATTCCATACATTTATTTTGCAAGGAGTATTTTCTTATTCCTTAAAAATGCATTAAATTCACAAGAGAAAAAGAACTGCTAAATTACACATTATTAATTTTTTTATATTAAAAAAATAATAATTAAATGATTTTTAGTTGGTGTTTATTAATGAATTTGAAACTTGTAATATTTTTATGATATCAATGATATATTTTACAAACTGCATCTACTCTATGGAGTCTTAGATGATTCCTTCTTATCGTTACACATGGAATGACAAAGTTAAGTTAGTGGTGGAGGGTAAAAATTCACACATACAGTGTATCACATACATATATTTACAAATCTAGATTTTTGTGCAAATTACGAGATATTTTGTGTTGTATTTTTAAGTTACATCAACTTTTATGCATTAGTAATGTTTCTTTTGAAAAATAGTGTGCTAATTTCATAAATTTGAAACCCATATGTAGCTTTATATTGTTTAGTATTTTTTTAAACTTGTGGGCTCAATACAGCTTCATTTTTTTAAATGTATCAGATTTCTTATAAAACTCCAAATAATATTGACGCAAGAATTTTGTAAATATTTGAATCCGTCACAAAGTTATGTTTATCTGAACATGGAATTTAAAAAAAATGTGTTATTATTTTTTTGTTTTCTTTTTCATAATTTTAAGTTCGCCATAAATTGTTGACATCAAATGATACTCCAGTATTTTTTTCAAATTGCGAATCTCTATCTCATATTTTCAATATATTAATTTGAGATGCCAAATTTTGGGCGCAACCCATTACTCCCCTGACGAGCCTGTAAATTTTAAATTAACCCAAGAACAATGCAGCTATATTAACGTCAATACCTCTAGTGGTTACAGAATTACTTCCAAGAAAATCATTTTGGAAGCACCATGGTTATTTGACAAATGTTTGTAAATATAGAAAAGCCCTTTTAGCCTTAACTATTATTTTTTTCATTTTTTAACACAAATCATTCAAGAGATCGATATTATAAAAACGACTGAATTAAATATAAGGACCTCTAGCTACTTTCACTTTTGGAAAAACCACTAAAAATTTCAGAAAATTGCAAAATTTTTCCTCTAAAAGTTGTCACTATTATTGGAGCAGTTTAATATTTTGTATCTCGAATATAATGTTAATCTTAAACATAATGGTTTAAAAGGTTAAAATCAAAACGTAAGTTTCTGGGCAAATACGTAAATTTGATACAAATATGGAGTATCGAAATTGAACAATTTTAAACCAAAAGTTCAGAGAGGTGGTAACCAAAACCAAAAAATTTAAAAAAAGAAAATTCATCGGTTAAAATTTAATACCAAGTGACAATTAATGGTCGCATTTGGTAAAAGCAATCAGGAATCACACACCCTAGAACACTACATCTATTGTGAAATCAATCCTACATCGTTTGAAAGCTGATACTTAACCTGTAGTCATAATAAAAAATATATTTTATTTATTTGTATTTATTTCTAAATTAGCTTCAGTCAAAGTTAAAATATTGAAAAACTGAACAAAGTTTGTGATTTATAATTTAAAGAACTTTTTAATTTAACTTTTCGTTTTATAGCATAAAACGAAATATATATTTGTTTTAGGTTTTTCCAAAAAGTGTCATATTTGTAAACATTTGAGACATATTGTACGCATATAGAGACATTATTTAGAAACCTTTAATTATATTAATTGTGTAAATGAATTCGTACTGGTTTCACAAAAATCTATTTTAGGAGCGGCCTAATGTAAGAAAAACTATATGAAATGTACATATTTGCGTGGTAGAATCATTTTACAGAGTCGAACGGAATTGTTTTCTATTAAAAAAATCAATCATGGAAATTTATTTCCTACAGTGAACAAAGAATTGTTTTTAATGTTATATAACAATTTTTAAGAGGAGATGCAGTGTTGAACAAAACCCTTTTGGAAAAGTGTCATAAATTTTCATTTAGTTTGTGGTACAAGTTGTACACTATATTTTGGAAATTGTTTTCAGATTTTTCTGAGCCGAATTTTCGGATTTTTGCCGAGAAGAAAATACAATGGGTTCTATTAGGGAACATTGCATTATCCCCAAGACCTTGTGCACCCAACGAATCCCGCGAGGAACCATATATATATATATATATATATATATATATATATATATATATATATATATATATATATATATATATATATATATTTATATTACAAGTCAAATTTCATGCAAAAAAAACTAACCCACAAATTTACCAACCATTATAACTAACAATAAGATACAAAAAAAATTGTCCGGATTTCAGTGTTTAATACTCGCACGAATGAACGTACGCATTTTTACACTACTGTCATCCCTTTTCTTTACATTCATAATTTACACCAACAAGCAACGGAATGAAACAGCATAATAGTACGAATTTCATAAAAAGAATCAAGAGAACACAAAAGAACGCTATTTGTTAGACAGAGACAGTTGTCGAAATATATGTACTGAGCATTACAATTGGTGTGTAATTCACATGATGCAAATACGCAATACACAATTATACATTTCTACATATTCATGTACATTACTTCATGGCAGAACAAGCACAAGCCCGCAAACATTTTCACTTACGAAGATGGGTTAAAAGAATCTAACACAAGTTGAAATTAATCACCAAAGTTATCATCTAAAAAACATTATGATGAAAATTTGTTATGAAAAACAAACCACTCTGAAAATCTTCCAACAATCTTCCAGATGTGACTAAGAAGTCCACAACAAATTTAATTTCTAAATGTTTGAAGAGAACACATACGTATGTAAATGCACTCGTATTGTGTGTATGAATTTTTTTTAGTATGCCGTGTATAAAATGAAAGAGAAATTTATTCAGTTCTCTATTGTCTCCCAAACCAGGATTATTGAAAATGAATTTTTATAATTTGTTTGCAAAACATATACTTATCACTATTTTGAAATAAAAATTACATTTCATACGTACCGTACCATCGAATTAGTTGAAGTACTTTATGACCATTCTAACCGGTCCAAGAGACAAAACTCAAACGGTCTAAGAAAGCATAAAAAATTAAAAAACAAAGGAAGGAATATGAAATTAAAAGGGTCTCGGTTTTTGGATATTTGAAAAATTATATTAAAAGATAGTGAGATCTCCGTGTAACAAGTTAAACAAAATTTACAAACGTCAATATATAAGTGAAATTTTATATAACACTTTAAATATATCGGGGAATAGTTTATTACATTTCAAGGAATATAAATAATACAATTAGAGTTTGGGGTTAAAAAATTTCCAGGCGAGAAATTTCGGTACTTTGCAAGAAAAATGATCGAGATATTCAGGAAAATTTTTCCAATTTAAAATAAAAACGAGACATTTTGGAATAATGGGTGACTATTAGTTAAATGTGTGATTATTAGAAGATTAACCTCAGGCTGAAGTCCACATTAGTGTGAATCGAACAAATTTTCATTGCAGCAATAAACTTTACTACAAAATAGAGAAATACAATGCTCTTGTTGTATTAAAAATTATTTTTAATATCTGATATATTTAAAAAATTCAAGATTTTAATTGCATTTAAAATTGCGGAAGCATCTACATTTCATTCCCGTTCTAGGAGTTGAAGAAATCTTACACATATCACATAGAACATTTGAATCTCTACAATATAATTTTTGTATATTGGAAGATTTCAAAAAAGAATAAAGAATTCTCTTATACACTTATGCCTTTATTCTATGACGTTTCGTACATTTTGCAACTGTACAAAATTAGTAAATTATTTTAATATAAACTAACTGATTACCTATTGTCATTCAAAAATAGAGTTGTTATTGCCAGTCATATTGTTAAGATTTTTGGATTTAGTAGATATGTAAGTTATAGCCAAACTAAAACGTTCATTCTGTTATGGTCAATAACATGAATTTTTTCAAATATGTTTTTAGCATAACGAATATATGTTATTGTATCAAAATACGTAACCATAACAGAAGTTGCTGTTTTAAACCCAAGAGACCAACCCACAATGTGTCAAAATCGAATTATTGAATTAAGACTAAAGAAATTTTTTACTCCTAGGACTCCTTGCGAAGCACTATAAAAACTACGTTTAAATGTGTTTGTTACATCATATAGTTCCAATTTTTATCCTTAAATTTTTAAAAGTTAATATGTGAGAGATCCTGTATACAATTCTAAGAAGAAAATATTGATGCAATAGTCCTATAATTATTTGAATGCAGGAGGAATTTGTTTGGAGGATATATTAAGTAACGGACCGGCCTAATCACTTTGAATATGCTTGGTGTTATAGCTCAAATAGCAAGAATATTTAAATTTTCTAAAGCAGCCTTACATGGACATCCATCAGTGCAGACATACTGCATCGTAAAATGGACTCAGGTGTTAGCATTATAATTCATCCCGTTGAAAAAAGTAGTTTCCTAAAAAAAGAAAATTCATTGGAAATTAACAAGAGTAGAACCATATATATATATATATATATATATATATATATATATATATATATATATATATATATATATATATATATATATATATATATATATATATATATATATATATATATATATATATATATATATATGTATATGTATATAAACACACATAAAATAGAAACTCTCATATATTTACAAATACACATTTCTCGACTGCATAGCTGCAATGCAACTCATGCTCTCAACTAATCAGGGATAATCTCTGCTCTTTGTTTTCTGACACTGCTACACAATACAGGGATTTATTCACAATGGTGCTGAGTATTTTACTCAAATAATAGTTTTTTAGACGGCGTGATAAAAGGTTTTCTTTTATCCTCTGCAGAAGTACGAATGTTTGAGCCTTCGAAAATTATTGTAACAAAAAAGTACAGCTTAAGCGAACCGTTTTACCAGAGATTAATGAATTTTAAAAGCCTTGAAGAGTCCATAATATTAATTGAGAAAATAAAGCCTACACTACTATATCAACAAAAGAAATAAACCGCAAACAGAATATATTCTAATCTTTCATTGAGGGTAATACTTTTAAGAAAGCGACGATTTTAATTTAAGGGCCAATCTAATTGTTGAATTCATTTTCTTAAAATTTCTTATGAATGTAAATGTATAAGAATTGATTGCGCAGAATTATTTTCCGTGTTATCTTATGTATCGATGTTGGCAGTTCATAAGCCTGAGCGACTGTAATATTTAGATTAAAGTACAAGTCGAGGTTTTGGAGATATTTTAACGAAAGTTATCGAATTGTTAGAGTTTAAATTTAAAAAAAAATTGAGGGAAGTATAAAAATACTTTTATTTCTATATCTGTTGACCTATCAAATTGTAATATTTTAAATTATAAAGTCTAAACTCCAGACATGTCCGCAGAGAAACGTAATTTTGCAATATGTTCGTCGCAAACACTAATGTATTCGTGGCAACATTTATTGTTATCACCAACATGTTTATTTTTATTTTTTTTATATTGATAAAAATTTCGTTACTGTAATAAAATTATTTTTATTAAATAAAAAAACATTATGCTCGCAATATGTTTGGAAATATGTTTACAATATTTCATACGAAAATATTTTTATTCAATAACAAATAAGCGAACAAAAAATTTGATTATTTCACTAACAAAGTTTTAAGTACAATGACGATAACAAAATTTTTAGTGGCGATAACAATAACTAATGCAAATAAACAGTTTTTATTGAAATATTAAAAAAAAAAATTAGTGGCGACAATGTGAATAACCAAAATATTTAGTTACGGTAACAACAATAATAATAAATAGTATGTTGCTTCTGGTTTATGGTTACCGCGTGTGGATTTATCAATGTGTTTGTAAAGATGCCTCATCATATTTTAGCGAAATAGGAACGTGATTTTTGAAATGTTTCCGTATCGTATTTGAAGTTATTCAAAAGCCTTAAGTGTTAAAACTCTAAAAATTTTGTTACAAGTTGTTATAATAAAATATTTTTTAGAATAACATGTGTATTTATGTCTTTTTTTACCTTGACGATTTTTTGGCAATATCCAGTTCTAGCAAACATTTTTCAGTGAATGACTATGAAAGAAATATACAAATGTTGAATTTTTACTAAATTCAACTACTAAAAATATCCGAACTATTACTTCTAGTTTCTAAAAAGTTCTGCAACTGCCGATTGCTGATTTAAAAGTATATTTTGACGATTGTTCGCTAGCAATTATTTTGCCGTTATCCCAGTTACAGATTTTAGTTTCGCTTTTGCTCCTGTGTCGGGCGTTCAACAGTTCTTTGGTTGACATTTACGTTGCTGTTAAACTTCTTGTGAAAACGTCAATATTGAAATGTAATAAGTTGATGTTTATACATGTAAATGTGATACGAGTAATTTCTAGAAGTTAAAATTAATTGAAAGTAAAATTATGCGATTTTTTTCTATAAAAATTCAAGAAAATTGTAAAATAGTTTATTAAACATGATTAAATAAGATCTATATCTTTATCGCCTCCCTGAGGAGGCCAAAAATTCATCAATCCAAGTTTGATGTAATTAAAAAGTAGATTGGAAAGGATATTAAATGGATATTAATGTGTAGAATTTATATATACAATATAATTAAATATTGTTTTAGATAATAAATTTTTCCTTTCATCAATTTAAGCACCGATTTCGAAAAATAGTCTCACATGAAAACTATATAGAAATATGGTGCCATATTCTTGAAATGCCATATACATTTGTGCACAGACAGAAAGAGTATTTTGAAAAAGAGTTTGTTTATGATAGGGACATCCATATAAGCAGCTGTTGAAAACCTAACCATATTTTTCCCACTTAAAGTTTCCGATTTATTAGTTAAACTTAGTTTATTACGCATTTAACTTAATCCAGGAAAAAAAGGTAATTAAAAATATTCTCATAAAATTTTTAATACTTTTCATTTTTTATAAATACTATAAATTTTCTTATTTCATAATAGAAATAAATAAATAATTTTTATTTGTATGAAAAATTTAAGGAATTGAAAACGCTATAAATTTTCAATTTATTTTTTTTTCTTTTTTCAAAAATTTGACAATTGTAACATTAGTTTAATTGGAGAATATTCTCCAGTAAAACCTAGATTTTAAGTAAAAACTACACATAACTCAAAAAGTTTACTTTCTCTTTCTCTTTAAATAAATTAATGGATCTACTTTATTTATTTACTATTTAAAATATATCTTGTATCCAAAAATTACAACAACAAATTATGTGAATTTCATTGGAAATTATAATACAATAAAAACTATACGAAATTAAAAACTATCTGTTCGTAAGTTATTAATGGAATCCAAGTCATGGGTTTTCCATCGCAGTTCCCGGATTAAAATCCCATGGAGAATCCCTATGTCATTTTTTAACGTTTTAAAAGGTAACTGGAGCTGATAAATTGCCTAAAATCTTGCATAATTTTTGTCCAAAAAGTACGCAGAGTTCAAAAAAAATTTTCATTAATTTTTTAAAATGAATACGACAATAAATACTAAAGGGAAGATATAAGAAAAGAAATACTTAGTGGGAAAAAGTTTCCTACATACATACATAATACTGTATGTATGTGGTAAATTTCAGAAAAAAAAATAATTGATCTAATTTCGATGCGTTTCGGTAAAATTTTATTCATTTCATTCATTCAGTGTTTATTGGATAAATTTTGCTTAATCCAATTACTTTTTATGGAAAATTGGTAAAGAAATCTACCGAATTTTTAGGTGTATTTAGACATTCGTTTATAAATTTTTTACTGAAGCGATTTTTAATAGCAAACTAAAGAGATCTACATGTGGAGGTGGGAATCTTTTCAATGGATTAATCGACTTTATGTTTTATTTAATGCAATAATGTCTTAGAAGATTCCTTTTTGGTATTACAAACGCAATGACAAAGTTAATACACTTTCTTTATCATTTGTTCTGGTGTGATAAATTACATAAATAATTGCGATAATCTAAAAAAAGAAATGCTTTATGACAAACTTTAACTTAAATCTAAATTTACAATATAACTTGAAAACTTTTGCAATAACAAAAAATAAATATCTAATAATTAAGACATCTTCATTATTAGTAATTAGTATAGCATGTTAAAAGATTTAAATATATTATATGAGTGCTTCGAAGAAAACACAAGCTGTTGTTTTGTATGATTTTTTACAACTGAAAAAATTTAAAATTTTACTACAGAACGGAGAAAAACCTTTTCAATTTTAAATTACTTGAATACTTTTTAAGCAGTTGATTATAAATTGAAAGCAAACTCTGCATTATTTAGCAGTCACACAGAGAAAACAGATTGGTAATTACAACCGAATTTTTAGCCAACTGAATTCGTGCGGTTGCAGCAACTACCTCCCAATTCGCTTGCACCAACCGAAAAATTCGTTTTTTGTTACCGTACATTCGATTCCCATATTTATATATTATTAATGTTATGACGTCTAATATTAGTAGTTGTGAAAACAGATATTAGAAATATAAATAGTAGTTGAATTCGGTTCCTGTCCCTGATAATAAAATATATAAATTGAGTTTATATTTTACAAGAAAATATTTATTAATTGTTTCAATCCATAAACATAAATTTAATATAAATGAAATTATATGTAATACAAATAATTGATTTATTTATTTAAATAAAAATTACAAAATTTGTATAATTTTTACCTTCATTTAAATTTTAACGTTTAAATTTGCGCAGCTTTATCACTAGTTGAGGAAATCTTTGGGAAATTTTGTTGATAAGTCCAAGAGTTGAATTCCAGAAAGTGGGATATATGAATATATGAAATTATCATTTGTACCAAACATTGAATATTGGGTGATGTAATCATATGTTGTTGATATTAGTTTTTACTTTTTTCAGATAAAAAAATTGCACCAGTTGAGTTTGACATCACATAAAGAAAATCTTCAAAATGACCTAAAAATGATAGAAAATAAAAATGTGGAACCAAGACTTTAAGTAAGTTTATCTTACCTTGACAAACATTAGAGTTTACTTGTCATACTGATGATTTTTGGCGTTGTTTGGCAGGCGTCTTATACAGCTTGTGGCTCTCTTAGTAAAATTTTAGTTATAAAGTCGGCTGCAAACAAAAAATCGTAACAAGCTAATCACTACTTAAATCCGGGATGCACAACTTATTCAAAAACTTCAAAAGTTATATTTTTAGGAAAGAAAATATTACTAATTTTAAATTTATTTTTTTATACAGACCTCAATCAATGAGACTTTTAGAAGAAACACACTTATATACGTGTATATTATTTTAAACGTATCTGATTTTTTATCTCTGCTTTTACTTATTAAGAATTTTCACAAGGTAATTTTTTGTTTTTATTTTAATATTAATTATATTTAGTTTGCCCCCATGTTCTGTGTAGGTAACTTATTGTTTAAATTTGATGACAGACATCAATAAATAAAAACAACTGTTTGGTAATTGGAACTGAATTGTTCGGTTTCAATAAATAGTTAGTTGCAATATTAGAAATATAGTATTAAGAACGGACTTAACGGTATACTGAACCAATAATTGGCACTGTGAACTGAAATACAAAACGAAATTCGGTTTTGGTAGTCACGATTTCACCGCAACCTTCCATTCGCTTGCACGAAAAAATAAAATAGTTGGGGGAATTGTATATTGATTGCGATTATGGATATATGTTCGTTAATACAGAAAATTGGTGTGATAAACGAATATTAATTGTTGCAATCATATTTAAATCACCACTTTTAATATTTCGTTATCACAACGGATTTCTAACCAATTATTTTTCTGTGTGTACATAAAAATTAAGTAGCAGTTTTCTAGAAGTAAGGAGAACAAAAAATTTTAACTGTGAATTATCTTGGCATGTTTTTTGTTATTAGTTGATATTTGTACTAAATCAAAGCTGCTACAGCAGACAAATTATATATTGTTCGTGTGCCTTCTCTGCATTCAGTACACTAATACATACAGATATGATGGCCTTTGATAAAAATATTAAACATAATACAAAAAAATAAAAATAAAAAAATAAATAAAACAAAATAAAAGATAGGTATCATCAACTGACAAAGTACCTACCTACCTACCTACCTACAACATCCTAAGTACTCGATTATACTTGCATAGAACATACCTTTACCTAATTTCATTTCTCGTTACTCATAGATAATGGATGGATTGAATGCCTGTGGTAAAATTCAAGTCTTTATTCGTTGTTGTTTTTGTTATTGTTGTTCTTGTTGAAAACAAAAAAAAGTATGAAATAGCGTACTTATTTATTTCATTATTTTGATACAATGAAATCATTTCTTATCCCATTGTTTCTCTATTACCACTATGGATTTGGTTTGGGTATATCATCACTAAAAGTTGAAAATTTTCATTATAAAAAAGAGAAAACAATAAAAAAATTAAACCAAAGAACGCATTATAAACCAAATAATAAAAAAATCTATAAGGGAGATACTTATAAATAGACCATACCAATGAGAGCAAAACAAATAACATGTATCCCATATATTTATAATCTATATTTTTCAAGCAAAATAAACGTAGTTTTGTGTTTGTGTATTTTTTCTTTTGCAAGCGATTTAGTTATGTAACGTTTCACCCAAAAATTTAATGTATAAATTTCGGTATAAAGTATATATATTTAATACAGATATCACACAAAGTTTAATAAATCTAAAAATAGTTAGAATGCTATATTCGGTTATACCGAAATTTTAACACCAATTAAGAAATAATTATAGAAACATAATTGTACCACTTGGATACCACTCCCCAGTGGCCTATTCTCAAAATCACGTTGTATAGTAATATTTTGATATTATCGTTTCATCCATGTGCCAAATTTCTTTAAATTTCCTGTAACATAGATATGCTATATTAAAAATATCACTTGCCAGGGCCCTTTACTGATAATTTTTAAAACATATATAATTAATATATATAATTTATATGTATGAATGTAAGTATGTATGTTTCCAATTTTCTCTACGATATGCTATGTGAAAATTTGTAACCTGCAATTATCCATATTTCTAAGTCCCCTCAAGTTAGCAATCTTAATATAGGTCCTTAATTTTTTGAAATATGTGCCAGAATTTGGATATTTCCGCATGAAAAATTGAGAATCTTTTTAAATTTCTGATTTATGGTCATGTATATTATACTGAATTTTCAAATGAAAGTTACCTTTCGATTCGACTTTATTAAAGTTTAAATATTAATTTTATTTTTCAAAAATTTAGAAATTTTTTACATTAAATGCAAACCTTAAAGTTATCATAGATATGAAATAATAACTAGTAAATTTAGCTATTTCCATACATTTTTACAAAATATGGGCTCCGCTCGTACGACTTTTTTACACACAAATGCAATGTTTTAATAAAAGTTTAAAAGTCACAGAGTTATTAAACAAAATCAATTTGGACATACTGTGCATTATTATACCCCTTAACTTAGTTAAAAAGGTGGATATTTTGCTGTGAAATTAGTAAATATAATATTTTTGATGTGGATGGAAATGAAAAAAACATTTAATGCTTTTAATGTTTTGATTTTCTTCAAAATAATAATGATATTTTTAAATCTTTGTAAATTTGTGAATCGATATTTAAGTCTTGATTTTTGTGAAAATAGAAAATACTAATTTTTTAAATCATGACATATATGTACCAAACTCATCTTTAGACTTATGAAGTCTAAACATTTTCATGAACGGTTTTCGAGAGAAAAATCATTCACATCAAATGTCAAAGCTTTAAAACACTTTTACTACGGAAATACGTAAATTAAAAAAGTTAAGATTATAATTAATTGTAATACTTATATTTTAAATGAATTATTTGGAGCAAACAAGATAATTCAAAACCTGTAACGATAATGGCATTTATGGCAGTCTAGGAATTTGATCAAATTTGAAATAAAAGCAGCATGGTTTCACAATAATAAGTTTGGCGATTCCTTTTCCCTTTTTCAAAAACTAGGAATTTATTTGCTGAAAAATGCTAGAACATCAGTTAAATATCTAACCCGAAATCTAAATAAAAATGTTTTGTCAATCCTGAAGGATCAAATAATAATTCAATTACCTCCAAATTTACTCTAAGGAAAGTATTGCAAGATAAATGAGACAAAATTGTATCGATTAATAATTCTAAAATGCTTTTCATTCGTTTATTTGTTAATAGTCCATTTTTACAAATTCCAAGAAAAAAATGTTCAAAAATCTTTAACCGATTTTTATTCATCTTTAATTCTAAGCTGAATTTGTTCAACTCATTTTTAACTTCTCCACATAAATATAACCTCCACTAATGTATTGATTTATATATATATATATACAAAATTTACTCATTTTGAAAAGTGTCAAATAAATGTTTGCAAAAAATGTGAAAACATTGAAGATAAGGACCTTTTCACCGATTTTTTAGTTCTTTTTTATGAGTGAAATGCATTATAAATTAGTGTTTTAAAAGCCACTAGTGAATTCATATTTGGATGTAAAAAGTGCTTAGAAATAAAGTTAAAAAAGGTACATTTCAATTAATATAAAGGCAAATCCATTAAAGAAACGATCCTATGGAATCTTTCATAATCAAGATAATAATCAATACCATATCCTATGTTGAAGATGAAGAATGGACCGAATTAAATAATAGGATAATTTTAATTGAAATATTAATATGCGTAAAAACAACGTAAATTAGTTACAACAACTCAAATATTCTCATTAATGTCCAGGAAAACAATTCTGCACTTATTGTGAAACGCTGTTGCGACAAATTGTTAGAAAAAGAAACATGAAATTTAATTTTGGAAGTCGTAATAGATGTTTAGTTCTTTCTTTTTTTTGGAAACAAATAAAATTCACTATTGAACGTGAAATTCTTTTGCAAAGTTAGCCTATAGTCCTTTTTCACTGAAAGTGATCTCTCTTTATTACTTATAATTAGTAGTTTCAATATTATTGCTTTTAATTAGCAGAGTTATTTTCTTAAACACCTGATTGTGAAGAAAAATATATAATCGATTTTCCTAACGTGTTTGCCCTTATAATATTTAAACTTTTACATCCAAATATCAGGACACTACTGATTTCTTTTTCTTAAAAATTGTTTCTTGTTTCTTAAAAATTACATTCCATTAACAGTTAAAATTGTACATATTTTTTGTGATTGCAAACAAATATTTGACAAACTTTATTTGTGCAAGTTACTTGTTGTAGGGATAACGTTCCAGGGATTTTGATTTTTGTAAATACCGAGTAAATTCTATCGGAAATTTTCGGGAAGTAATTTAACTAAAGAGTTTATATTGCCTTTGTGGGTAACTCCAGGAGGAATCAAAAATTCAATGAAATTTGGCCAGATCGTTTGTTAATATTTTAAATAGTTTCCTATTTAAAACCTGCTATATCGCGCCAATAGAACAACAATAGAACAACTGATATCTGAGAGTGACTTCAATCACACTATATCATCATACCACAACTCATCTAAATCGCATTAATAGATCGCAGTTTGAAAGAAGATTTTCTGAATTTTCCCAAATATATTTAATTTAGAAAAAATTGTGGTTGTTTCATTTAGCTCCAACACGAGGGAGGTCCTTATTGGGAATAAGAATTTTAGCATAAAAATTCTTATATGTGAAATAGTTCCATTTAAATTCGGAAAAATTCGCTTTTTCACTGTCTTAAGTATATTATATCAGTTTAACGATTATTTGTCCATATTTAGAAGCTTTAAAAAACACCTTAGTGTCGTATAATTCCACTCGAAATTCAGCGTAATTTTTTTCAAATTGTCTTATATAATTACATGAATTTTTAGAAAAAATTTAAGTTGATAAAATTCTAATTAAATTAGTGTTTCAATGTAATTTAGCTAAAATATCTTTAGGAAATTAAGTTCACAATCAACTATTAGGGCTACTGCCTAGAATGGAATTATATGTTCCTCTACTGACATTGGTACTATTGACTACGTACACGTTAGAACCAGTGACCAGTGACGTAGTCACGCAAACTTTTTTTGCAAAAAAAAAAACATTATCACTAGAATTCATTATTTTCATGAATATAATATTTTAGATATGGAGATTAGTGAAATTTGACTGAAAGTCTAGTTTAGTGTGGATTTTCATCCAAGGTGTAAACTTCTTACGTATTTAGAATCTACGAAAACGGTAAAACTAGAAGATTCACAATTCATAAAAAGTTAGTGAAATCTAATTGGATATCGAACATTTATTTAAACAATTTAATAAATTATTCTTTTTTCAAAATTTTAATAAAAACGTTTATCAGAGTATGTATGTTGTCACCTTTTTGGTCCAAAAAGTAAGAACTTTTCAAAAGAAAAAAGACTAAACATTTGTGAATAATTTCTTTCAACCTGAATATCTTTGGACTTATAAGAGATAAACTGCATTAGTAAACATAATTTTGTAGTGATTTTACAAATACAAAATTTCGTTCGTCTTTTATTATTGAAGAATTTTTGACAAATTTTCAGAAAATCACTATATCCGAGATTGTCAGACTTCCCAAATCCCACGATCAACTGGAGCCTATTTGGACAAAAAATTTTGTTGCTGTATTTACTGTATTTTAAACCTCTTGTTCTAAATTCTAAGAAGTAAATATGAGGGATTTAATGGACTTAGAATAAAATATTGTTAGAATTGTCGTCGTCACTAAAACTATTGCCAGCCCAATAAAAAATTTTTTTACTTGCAATATTTTGATATTCAATAAAAATATAAATGCGTATGAATTAATTTTTCAGTAATTAAATGGAAAATTAGTGTTACTTAAATATGTTAGTGTTACTAAAATTTCATTCCTTTATCTCAACGAGCTCAGTAGTGGTTTCAAATTAATATTTTTTATTCAATATTTTGTTTTTAGAAATTCCCATAATGCTTATGTTTTGCTCTAATACAATACAATAGTTTTGGTGATACTTAGTTTGCTTTAATAATAAAATCTTAGACAATTGAATAAATTTAGTAAACATATTGAAGGTACAAATTTGTTGTCAAAATAAAATTTAATAAACAATCAACATGTCAAAAATCATAAGTCAAGATTACATATATGACCCGTAATCCACGTAATCTCAAAATTAAAATCTACTTTTTTGGTTGGACATTACTATAATTCTAATTGTCTTTTTACATAATATGAAAGGGTTTTAACTCCTTTAACGAGTCTATTTCAAGTCTTTTAATTATGGTTATTTACCGATATTATTATTTAAAAACAGTTCTTTGCTCATCTTCTGTTTAAATTTGGAAAAAGAACTAAAAGAAAACTATTTCTGTCTCTACCATTGTTTTTGTTAATATTTATCGTTCTAATAACTCCTCGTCTAAAATTTTTGTGTCAATGTTACCCGTATTCTTACAAAATTTAACGGTCCTTAACTATACTGCATGTTCAAAACTATTTACAACAGTTTGTTTTCGAAGTTAAATAAATTAATTTGACATTAATACAGATACTTTCGTAAAATCTAAACATGGCAGTTGTCTATGCAAATTAAACATTTTTACAAAAGCATACATACGATGGAACGAGATGCACCTTGCAAGTTGTTCAAAATTATGTATTTTAATCAATCTGTAACTTTCAAAACGTTTGAGATGTCATTCGTTGTCTACTGAATATATTGAAAATCATTTTTACCTAATTTTGACAGTTTTTCATGCAATTGTCCACATTGTGGTAATAAAAAAGAAACATAACTAAGACAAACTTAGAGATGAAGGATATACTAAAATGAGCATAATTTTTAGGATTAGAATGAAAGGATTTTAAGCAAGAGAAAAATTAACGTACCAATAAGTGGTCCTATTTTACAAACTAATACATTGAAAGTGGAAAAGTTTTACATTGGATAATTTAAAGCATATCACAGCTGTTTTTATTGATTAACGGTATTCGTTTAATGAAAGAAAATGATGAGAAGCTTTTAACAAAAGTAGAATAGTCCAGCAGCACAGAATTTCGAAAAATGATTAACTTAACACAGATGAAACCGGTCATTTGTGGAAACTGTAACCGGTTAAAACCTCTTAGGAGCTTTTTGAAATAAAACGTTGCAAAAAATTATCATTCTAAAATATTTATAGATGGCATTATAAATTGTTAAAAGTTGTTTTTTTTCCGGAAAATTCAACTGGGAAACCATTGTGGCTTTCCAGAGAATTACCCTTTGAATTGATTCAACGATGTCCGTCGATCTGTAAGTCTCCGACTGGCTGCTCATTTAAACCTTGTGAATACACACGTTGCAATTTTAGATATATCTTGCTGAAATTGTTATTTAGGATCAAGGACTCAGCCTTTAGAATATACTTTTGTATATATATGAAAAGAAGTGACTTAATATCACTTTGCAAAACTTTGAAAGTTAAAAATTGAAATAACTCGAAAATTACAAGTAATAATTATATTCCTGTAGTCATAATAAGAAACAAAAGTTGCCCAGCACACATAGGGGAAAAAGTAGTAAAAAGTGGCGCTTAATTGATACTCAGAATTATTCAGAAACTAAAAACAGAAATATATAAACTGATAGAAATTTAAGCTACTTCAAACATTTGTAGACTCTCTATTACATCTACATTACTTCTTACTCAATCTCTCCCTTTTAAAATGCTATAGGGGTACTCTATGCGACTGGTATCGGTAGATAAATAATCTTTGATCAACTTTGATGAATGCTTATAGCGTAAAAGATGGAGGAACAAAATCTACCCGAAAAAAATGGTCCAATTTTATTCCAATTCCTATCAAACGACCAACTAAGCAGTCCGAAAAACTGGTATAAAAAAATAAAACTTTTCCATTCCCTTGACTTCGGTACGCCACGACATATTTCAATGGAATATCCAAAAAACATTTGGTCCGAAAGTTAACAAATTAGACTCATATATTAAAGGTTATTTAAATTATAATTTAAGCAAATTTCAATAAAATTTATAAGTTTAAACAATTTTCAGGAAAAGCACCTTTTCTGGGAGATTAGTCAAATTAATAACTATATTCGAGATAGTTAGATCAATCAAAGAGTTATGATCTAGACGTGAGAATGTTTCCAACGACAGGCGGACATAGCTAAATCCAATCAGATTTTGATTTGATGTATACTATATGGGGTCTTGTATGATTATTTCTTGGCGTTGGTGACATATTCAGCTTTTATTTCTCGCCTATTGCTACGAACACTTTCCGAAACATGATTGAAATTCGCGTTCAGCAGGCAGTTTTTTAGTGAAGACCATAAATTTTCAACGAGATTAAGATCCGGATTCTATAGCGACCATTTCATAACCAAAAATAACTGAAAACATGACCAAATTAATTTTTTTTCAGTATCAAGACGTTTAGTTCTTATAGTTCTTGACAGTGAAATTAATGGTATTTTTTATGAAATAATGATATAATTCCTTCTATTCTATTAAACATCTGTAGCCAAAATTTATTATGTCGAACAAAATTTTAGAAAAACACTGTTCCATCATTTCTGTTGTGGGGATTGAACGTAATAAAGTTTAGAAAGAGTTTGCAATTATTCGACTAAACTCGCATCTTTCAGCTTCCTTAAACTCTATTTTAGAAAATATACAGATATTTGTCTCAGAGTTACTTTTTATTAATATTTTTTAATTAGTATTTAAGATATAACGTGTAAAAAAACGTTATATCTAAGATACTAACGGCCGTATGCAAAAAAAGTATTGATTTGAATTACACATTAGTTATTAAGAACTTTAAGTTTCAGGTCGACTTTTTAAGAAATCGCATCCATAAACACAATTTAGCATACATTACATTATTTCTCTCTTTATTGTTTGTAATTTAAAATTTCGAATGTAAATTAAATTGAGTATTCAAATTTTCAAAATTTTTATTTTTTTAATGAAAATAAATTATTTTTAAAACATCGTTCTTATTATCATCTTACGTAAAACTAACAATGGAATGGAATACAAATTAGAAATATTTGGCGGATACAGATCGTACTCGAATAACGAACTTATTTTTATTATTTTTTTGTTTTTGTTCGTAATGTACATCACTAAATCATTTTGTAATAATTCAATATTTTTTATTGAATTTTTGTGTTTTTTTGTTTTCCTAAGAATTTGTAATAAGGAAGAATATACAACAGAATCTTGAAATCAAGTCTGATAAAAATGGAAAATAATGGTTAAAGTTGATCTACTCACTATAAATTTTTAAAATTTTTAAAAAATTTTTAAGTTTAAAATCGTTCATAAAGCGTTTTTAGCCTTTTTGTGTACGAAGAAGAAAAAATGTTAAGTTTTCCATTAACTGACAAAAAACTTGGAGCAAAAATGATGCAATAATTTCAATACGAGGAAATGTTCATATTTTTAAATCAAATTTATATGTTTTAATTGTTTCGAAAAATACATTTCTACAAAAATTGGAAAGGAATAGAAAATTATTTATTAAAAACACAAAATCATTTTTATTCTCAATATTAAATCTTCTCCATAAAAATGACATTACTAGAATAAATTACAATTATTGAATGTCAAAACTAATATATTGAAAAAAACATTAAAATCTTATTAAAAAATAATTACAATTCTTATGAAAAATTCTTAAATATGTTTAATACATATAGAAATGTTTTTGTATTAAAATTTGGAAATCTTATTCACAATAGCAAACAACAATTCAGCGTTTTTAATTCATATCTAGTGAATTGTGATTCTGAAAAAAAAAAAAAACAGAAATTACTCCAATTAAAAAACGTTAATGTTTTACAAAATTATTTGAAATATACAGTGACCGTTGTATTGTTTATGTGATCCTCAAAATCGATATACATTTTGTTATGTTTTAATAACTTCTTAGTAATTATTGTTTTGACATTTAATTTTTTATTTCACCCCTGCGGCTCTTAAAAAAAATATATTCCTTTGTATAGGTAATCATTCAAATAACAAAAAAGGAAACATGTATAAAATGTCTCTCACTTTGAATATATTCCTGGTTGACATTTCTTTGGTCGTATTTAGATACTATGTTCATCGAGTGATGTATTAAAACATTAAAGCCGTGCGTATACACACAATCATATAAACGGATCTTAAAAACGGACATTCAAACTGACAGACAGGTAAACTGTCTGGGATATGGTATGGAAACAGCTCACAATGATGTATAAGGCGCCGATCTTAAACTGTCAAGATTGGTCAGCGTTTACTGAACGCAACATAGAAATCCACTCGCATGAGTTTGACAATAACACTTGCGGTTGAGTAACAACCTTTGAGTTGTTTAAAACTTTAAAAATATATACGCGTGTGTATATTAGGGTAGTCTCTAAATACCCCAAATACATCTTAAACCATATAATAACATAGGTAGGATTTTCCAAAACAAAGTAAAACGATAGACTAAATTAGTAAGAATTTAATAAATAATATTAAAAAGAAGTATGTTTTAATACTAGGCTAATGTAGATGATCGTTGGCATAAAGCTGACTGTTAACAAGTCAGTTTTAAAGAAACGATCAATCAAATATCTCTTGGATGTGTCTTATATTATAAATACATTGAAACATACTTTGAAATCCCTGATATCAACGAATTACTTTTGTGAATATGTTATATGTACATTAGATTGATTCAAGAATGCAATGGATAACTGTTAGAGTATGAAAAATGAAATAAAGTAAAAACTTTACAGTTGATCAATTTTAACAATAAAAGAATATGTACATCATTATAAATACGTCAAAACAATATTCAATAGGCATGTTGAGTTGTTTTGATTTTGAATAATATTTTTTACAAGTGGTGAAAGAAGAAAGTGAAAAGGTGTATATGAAGTTTCTAATTCCGCATGTAGCGTGTGTTTGTGTAAATGAATCATTTAAGGCCTCATTAAGTATATTTATTTTTCCACCTAATCAAAATCTGTGTCCAATTAGCTATATCTGTCTGTCTGTCTATTGAAAATATTCTCTCGCCTACACGAATAGATTGAAATCTACCCATTTCGTATAAAAACTTTGCTAGTTTTTTATTATGCCGATTATATAATGTTACAGACTGCTATTAAAGACAACCTTAAAATTCAGAGACTTTTCTAAAATTTTTTTTATCAAAACATTAATTGGATTAGAGCAATATTTTTAATTTAAAATTTTAGAAAAGTTTTTGAATTTAAAATTAACATAATGTAACACTGTTTGCAATTAACTTGACGATTATCAGTTCATATTTAGGTAAAGCTCCCACAAAAGGCCTCCGAACGGAATAGGCTTTTGAGCAATAATTCAAGTCGAATTTCGACATAATTATGTTTCTAGATCTTATATTAGGCCTCTTGGAATAATATTTTAAAATTATAAAACTCGCTAAAAATTTATATATCGTTGGTAGCCGTGTACTTTAAAAGATTTTGATAAAAAATCTATCATAATTTTAAAAAAGATTAGATTATAATTTTGTGATATAAAATTTAATTTAAATTATATACTCAATGGTTGATATATTAAACCACATGTGATAGATTATAACAAAACGTACAAACAGAAAAAATCAATGTAAAATTAATTAAAGTAGAAATAATTTACCTCTTTTCAGTTATGAATTTGCTTCATTGATAAAAAATGTTAATTTAATATTGTTTCACAGTAAACATAGTTTCTTGAGAATATTTTCAAAATTTTACTACTTAAAATTTTATTATTTAAAAGTAATTTCAAAATTTTGACGTTGTATAATTTTATATTATTATTGAAGGATTTTAATATGTACAAGATTATTTCACCATAAACGTAAAGTAGTTAAATTTAAACTAAATGAAAAAAATTATTCAATCTCAAATCGACTATGTTCAACTTTGATTTTGCTTCATGTTTTTTCTGTGTGTTTGGAAATGTCAAAAGGTACATTTATTATGACATAATATCATTAAGCCGCCAGCTAATATGTTTCAAGAGTTTCAACTGATTTTTTCTATTTAACTTTTGTTTAAATGTTCACAAAATGAACTAATACATAAAGAGCTAATATTTAAAAAGCTAAAACACCGACATTTTTATACCCTCCACCACCACAAGTGCTGAGGGTATATTAATTTTGTCATTCTGTATGTAACGCCAAGAAGGAATCATCTCAGACCCAACAATGTATATATATTATTGCATCAAATCAAAAACTGAGTCGATTTAGCTATGTCCGTCTGTCCGTCTGTCTGTCTGTCTGTCTGTCTGTTGGAAACATTCTCACGCCTAGAATAATTGACCGAATTCAATAAAACTTGGCCACATTGTTTGTTATTGTCCTAAGCAGTTTGCTATTTAAAACCAGCTATATCGGTTTATAAGCAAGGAAGTTATAGACCTATATCTGAAACAACCTCAAAATTTAAAAAATGAACTCTTATAATTTCTTCTAAAAATGTAATTGGACTTAAACAAAAAATTAATTTTAGCATACAATTACACGTGCTTCATCATCGTGCCAAAAATTATCAAAATCTGATTAACCGGAAAAAAGTTATAGGCTATAATATGCAAAATTTTGATACACCCCAAACTCTTTGTGTCATATGGACAATTTTTAGATAATTTACTAAAATTTGTTACAACTAATTTTTAAACCATTCTTAATATATGTTATAAATTTTATTAACATTGGTCCATATTTTGATATAGCTCCCATATAACGCCCCTTCCCGGAATATTATTTATAGCTCATAAAACTCTTAAATTGGAACCAATTCTATTGAAATTTGGCACAAATAATTTTTTAACTATTTTAAATATATACTATAAATTTTATTAACATGGGTCCATATTTTGATATAGTTCCCATATAAGGCCTCTTCCCGGAATATGATTTATAGCTTATAACACTTTTAGATTTGAATCAATTCTATTGAAATTTGCACAACTAATTTTCTAGCTATTTTAAATATATGTTGTAAACTTTATTAAAATGGGTCCATATTTTGATATAGCTCTCATATAAGGCCCCTTCCCGGAATATGATTATAGCTTATAAAACTCTTAAATTTGAACCAATTCTATTGAAATTTGGCACAACTAATTTTCTAGCTATTTTAAATATATGTTATAAAATTTATTAACATGGGTCCATATTTTGATATAGCTCCTATATAATGCCCCTTCCCGGAATATTATTTATAGCTTATAAAACTCTTAAATTTGAACCAATTCTATTAAAATTTGACACAGTTAATTTTCAAGCTATTTTAAATATATATTATAAATTTTATTAACATATAAATATGTGTTATAAATTTTGTTAACATGAGTCCATATTTTGATATAGCTCCATTATAACGGACCTTCCCGAGTAAATAAAGACCAATTCTATTGAAAGTCGACACAATTATTTTGCTAACTGTTCTGAAGATGTTATATTAATTTGCCCTGTATCGGTACAAATTTTCCTATAGCTCCCTTATAACGGGATTTTCCGGAAAACGGATTAGAGTTTATAAAACATTTAAATAAAGATCAATTCCATTAAAATTTAGCACAATGATTTTTCTAACTATAATCAAAGTATATTATAAATATGAACAATCTTGGTCAAAATTTTGCTGTAGCTCCCATATAAGACCCCTTCCCGGAAAATAGTTTTGAGCTTATAACAAGCATATTTTTTGTTTTTATACGCTCCACAGTACAAGTGGTAGAGAGAGAATATTAACTTTGTCATTCTGTGTGTAACGCTAAGAATGAATTATTTCAGACCCCATAATGTATATATTCTTGCATCAAGTCAAAATCTCAGTCGATTTTCGTCAATCTCTTTGTCTGCTCACATCCGCAAAAATTAACAGAGCTCAATGAAAATTGGTAAAAAAAGGCAGTTAGTAGAAAAATTTTATAGCTTAAATTGTAACTAATTTTATGACTAATTAAGTATTTCTGTGTTATATACATTTGTGAGTATATGTGTGTCTATGGAACCTAACGTATTAACTTTACACGAATTTGTGGTGGAGGGTATTTAAGATTCGGCATAGCCGAATATAGCATTCTTACTTGTTAAAATTTAGTACCAACTCAAGGAACTGTTTAACTAAACAAAATGTAGGGCGGATATATTACAGAGCCTAATTTAGTTATTTTAACAATTATTATTATAAAAAATCTATAAAATTAAAATTTTATTTTAATTTAGGAACCAATTGAAATTAATATTATATAATATTATATTAATTTTATTTTTTATAATTATTACTTCTACATAAAACCTTTATTGATTTAACATATTTTACAATGATGTTAAATTAAGTCAATATTTCCAAATTCATTTTAAAACAATGTTGAATTCAAAGTGTTTTGTTATGAAGCAAAATTGTAATTCAAAAAAGTTTGAATTAAAGCTATTTTAGTTTATTTTATATTGCTCTTTTAAGTGTATATGTGTATTCGAACTTATTGCATATATGTATATGGTGGAGGATATTACAGATACGGCATAGCCGAATATAGTACTCATACTTGTGAAAATGAAGTATGTTACAGAAAATACTTTCAGAGTATAGAAAGTAAAATAATTTTTATAATCAGTATGCGTTAGTGTATATCTTTTGGGAGAATTCGATAATACTGCTGAAAATCTAGAACTGAGTGTTTGAATTAGAAAACAATAAAGATAATATATATATTTTTGTTTTTAAAAGAAAAGTGGTTGACAGATTTAATTGAAAAGGATTTAAAAAATGTAACGTTTTTAAAAATTAAAAAACGTTGCAACATATGTTTCAATATATTTCACAATTAATGTAGGCAGACAGACGAACGGATATATCTAAACATTATTAATATTTTAGTTATTTATCTGAACCATTATAGATGGTTAATCCTATTAAACTTGATCATAATTAACAAAGTGTAAAATTTTAGGAGAATCGTCCAATAATTTAAAATTATTAATTAAAAACTATCGTTGCATCATTTTATAAATGAATACCGAAAGATTGACTTAAAAACTTTTAATTTGAACTTAATAAAAAATAATATTGTAAATTTTTCTCTGTGTGTAATTTTCTAAAAACAATTATTAGTAAAATTTCTCTCTTTTTTATTTATAATTTATATTTTTTTTATCTATTAAGAAAAATCAAACTAAAAATATTAAATTATGTCTGTTTAAATTAATTTCGCATTGATTTTTTTGTGTGCAGAAAGTTCTTCATTGTACACCATAACGTGACCGCCTACATATTTTATTGTGGGGCACAAATGCTTGAGATATAACTCCTCTTTGGGATTTCTCCAAATATTTACCCGATCCAAATATCATAAATTTTGATTCATCTACGACCAAAACTTGGCAAAAAGCAAAATCTTTCATTAAATAACTATGAGCGAACTAGAGTCGCAGCTTTCAATTTGTTGTGTTCACGAAAGTTTTCATTTGGTCATTTCCTCCATTTAAGTCAGCTTTTATGAGCACTCTTCGTACTGTGTCAGCATTTCAAGTTATGTTGAAATGTGTTTCAATCATGTCTCTTCGTTTAGGGGTACATAGCTTAGGATTATTTCTCAATTTCTGAAGTATCCAACGTTCATCCCTATCAGAAAAAAGTTTTTAGACTAATATTTTGCTTGTCAACAATTTGTGATTTACGTGTTACTTTCACTATTTCCGCAATCTACACTGACTATTTCCTTCTTTGTAATGGTCCATTATTAATTATCAGACTTCAGTTGTAATATGACGACCCATCTTCTTAAAATTTTCAATACTACCGATTTATTAATGAATTCGGAAGTAGAAAAAAAGTAAAAGTAAAAATAAATCATTTTATTGTATTTCATTATAATTTACATTTATGTGATAAATTTCTTTAAATGGGCCATTTTCATTGTGTAAATCTCGTTATATTTTAGCCTTTGGAGCAAATTTTGGATTTTCGCCAAACCGTGGACGTATTTTAATTTAGCACCAGCGTTCCCCACCTCAGATAATTTCACTTTACAAGGAAGGTAGCTATAGAAATAGCTTCTGGTCATGATTAAGAATTCCTAGCACGTTGGACCATTGGAAACTCAATTCTAATTTCACAACAACAGTTGGTAAGAGTATCATAGTACGCTCGCCGCTAGTGGTAAAGCCGGTAATAGGTTGCGGTAGACGAAGTCTTTCATGGCGATGGAGGGGAGAATGATGCCTACCTCCACACTGACGACAGTGATCATTGTTACGCAACGATTAATGAGTTGAAAGCATGTTAAGCAATTTTCACAATAATGGTACCTTTTGACGATTTTCAGTTTTTCTGTCACGTTTAAGCTTTAAAACTTTAAACATTTTCTGAGTGGTGGCACAAGCAACATTTCTTGTTATTATTTATGGGGAGGACGAGACTTACGGCGACTATCTCTTTCTTCCAAAGTTTACAGACTACAACGAGCTTGAGGTGGCATAATGGGAGTTGTAAGTAAAAACATAATATGAATTAGTTCTGTTCAGGGTTAGGGGAAAGAATTACTTTAACAATTATCCTAGTTACGATCCATTGCCGTGAATAACATTTTTAATGCGGCCTAGGCACCATTAGTTTGGGGGTAAATTGACTTGTTTTATGACGACAAGATCGCATATGGTGTAATCACGCTGAGGTTATTTCTGCTTAAAACGTTTATGGAGCTCTTTAAAAATACTCTTGAGTTTAAGATCCGTAAGCCTTATTTGGGCCAAAATTGTAATGATTTTTAAGGAGTTTTCGCCGAAACGAAATGAGATTTGTCGGCGTCCAATATATTGGAAGCACTTACAAGACCATTGAATAAAGTGTACTAGGCGATCATGTAGTAAAGCTAAGCCACTTCGACCTATTGCCACCACAAGTCACTAGTCAAAATCTGAGACAGTGTGTGTCCATTTTTTACAAAACTGCACCTATTCCTTTTTTTAATTATTTGATAAATTCATCAAAGATATTTAATTCAAGTACTTTATTATATACATATTATGATTTTTTAGGTAATTACTTTTCCAACGATACCATATATTTATATATAAATTTTAAAAATAACTTTTTAACAATTAAGTGAAACTTGGTCCACTTCTCAGTGGACCAAGTAGTATTCTATGTGATAAGTAAAATAAATGACTTAGAAATAACTGTACAAATTTCTTTAAAATATGTTTAACGGTTATTTAATGATACAACATTACTTAAAACCATGTTGAAATTGCTATTCAGTTATTACAAAGAATAACAAATTTTGAAATCTAAAATTTTTTTGTATTAAAAGATTATATAATATTTTATTGAATCCACATAGATATACGATTCTTGCATAAAAATGATCAAGACATTTGTACAGAATTCAGACAACATTTTAAATTTTTTGGACTCGAATGGAGTCCACCAAGCTTAAAAAAACTAAAAAAAACTGTCCAAAAAAAGGTCAAGAATGTCCATGTGAAAATTCATTTTAAAATTTTGTTACATAATTTTTATTTGCAAAAAAGTATGTAAAAAAATTTCTTTATGTCAAATTTCGTTAAAATCGTTAAATTTTAGGAACTTAATGGGCTAAAACCCCATAAAGTAGTGTATGGTATGAAAATAATATGTTTTAAAATTGTTCAACTATTATTAAGCAATAAAACATTATGCTTTAAACACATAGATATAGGACGTGACTGACAGATAAGAACGGTACAAAATGGTTTATCTCATTGTGCCCTTTTTGAGTACACCTGATCAACCTCATAAGGAAATGGTATGTCTATATTCTTACAGACTTATAAGCAGAGAGGATTAGCTTAGAAAACTTGGTTTCTTATTTTTGTTAATATCTATTTTGGGTTTGCTGGGATGTTGTTAGTGCGACAAATGACAGTTATACCAAAGCGTTTTTTGGAAATAATTCTATTGTTTTAGAACCATTTGAGTTAAAAAATCCGTATTTGTTTGTTTGTTTATTTGTTGGTAGCTAAACTTCTAGATCGATTTTGTTGAAATGTAGGACGAAAAGGATCAGGGGGAGAACTAGCCTCAATAATAAGCAAATCTTAGTTATCGAATACTTAAGTAACTATTACAGTAAGAACGTTAAAATTTTATCATAATTGTTTTCCCCAGGACATATTTATTGGGCAAAGTGTAGGACGGATAGGATCTAGGGAAGAAATACCATTTGAGTTTATAAGCGCGGAAAAGTGCACCGGGTCGGGTATATTTGCCTTAATAATAGCAAAAACAAAAAAACAAAAATACACAAAAGAAAATAGAATAAATTAAATGAATTATGTACATGTGTAATATGTTTGTAAGGAAGTACAGGCATAATGCAAGTACTTAAAATTATTATCGTTTAATATTCATAATAAATATGATTATTAAGATATGAGAGCATACAACATCAATGTAAGTACTTACGTACATGTATATCATAGCGATATGATTATACATGTTTATATAAATACAGTTTGTCAAATATATCTTTGCAATCATAAACTTCATTAATGTATTCCAAATAAGAAATATTTAATTATTATTATTTTTGGAGTATATATACCTGTTTACTACTATTAAATGCTGATATTTTCCAAATAGACGGACAGATTACAACAACAATAAAAGAAGAAATTTACTCATATTGATAACTATCAAATAAATGATTGCAAATATTATGAAATCATGGAAAATGTGGATTTCTTTCGGCCAATTTTTTAAGTCTATTTTATATTTAAATGAAATTCAAAGTCCAAGTGGTGGTGAGGGTATATTAAGTTTGTCATTCCACGTGTAACGCCCAGAAGGAATCAAACCCTACAATGTATATATATTATTGCATCAAATCAAAAACAGAGTCGATTTAGCTATGTCCGTCTGTCTGTTGGAAACATTCTCACGCCTAGAATAATTGTCCGAATTCAGTAAAATTTGGCCACATCGTTATTGTCCTAAACAGTTTGCTATTTAAAACCAACTGAATATCCTGATATCTGAATCAACCACGAAATTGGACTTAAACAAAAAATTAATTTAAGCATACAATTGAACGTGCTTCATCATCGTGCAAAAGATCATCAAATTCAGATAAACAGGAAAAAAGTTATAGGCTATAATATGCAAAAGTTTGATACACCCTAAACTCTGTGCGTCAAATGGGCCGCAATTTTAAAAATAATTTACTGAAATTTGTCACATATTCTTATTTTGATACAATAATAAATCCCAAAGAAACCATATTGTTCTGAAATCATTAATTGACCCAGCTCCCATATAAGGCAAATTCCTGGAATAAGATTTACAGCTTATTGAACTCTATAATTTGAACCACACAATTAATTTTTAACTATTCTAAATATATGTTATAAATTTTATTAACATGGGTCCATATTTTGATATAGCTCCCATATATGGCCCCTTCCCGGAAAACGGGTTTGAGCTTTAATGTATATTCTTAATTAGAACAATCTCGGTCCATATTTTGATTCAGCTCCCATATCAGGTCCCTCACCAAAAACAGTTTTCAGCTTATAAAACGAGTAAATAAAGACCAATTCTATTAAAATTCGACACAATTATTTTGCTAACTGTTCTGAAGATATTATATTAATTTTCCCTATATCGGTCCATATTTGTGAGTGTATGTGTGTATATGCATATCTATGGAACCTAACGTATTAACTTCACACGAATTTGTGGTGGAGGGTATTGAAGATACGGCATAGCCGAATATAACATTCTTACTTATTACATTTTCATTGTTTTTATAATTTTTGCAAACATTTATTTGACACTTCAAAATGAGTAAATTTCTTATTTTGTTGTTTTTGTTATAAAATGTTGGTCTATTAGAAAATTTTTGGCGTCTAATAGATGTGAACAGGTATAAAATGTGATGAAAATTTTCATATTTGAAAAGAGTTAAAATTTTTCATATTTTTTATGATTACAAAGATATGTTAGACAAACTGTATGTATATATAAAAGTATGAACAATATATTTCTTTATGTAAATATTAGATAAACTCTATCGATTGTATAAAAATAAAGAGATCTTATAAAAATGAATGAAATAATTAGTTGTATATAAATGCTAGAAAGCAACAACACACCCTCTTGCTTTTTATGAGGAACACTTAAGCTACCAAGGAAAATTTTAGCATCATTTCTGACACGTTTCTCGGATTTAGCGAATTGATGAAATACCATGTATTAAATTGTTGGTACCAAACACACTCAAAGCATGTCTAAAAACGGACATTATAATATGAACAATTGCATGGTTATATACATTTTCACGTACACATGTATGCAACACCAGTCACCAGTTTACAGTCTAAATCAACAAAATTCTATCAACGGCAGTCAACTTGCGACTGCCGCTTGTGTTGGAGTTTATATGGTCCTTTTTAAGCCTTCCTTCCGCCTTTAATGTCTGCATATGAGCAACAGATTTAACAATTTTGAAATTCCTTTTGCGTGCGACAAAAATTTCATGGCGACTTGATGAAGGTGACGAATCAGATTTTGTGGAATGTGTGAAAGATTTTCATTTATTCATTACACATTTTAATAAATTGTTTGAATTTTTCAGCTTTTTTATGTTGGCTTTTTATTACCTAACTTTTTTAGATATTTATTTACAAAAGGGGATGTTTTCCTTTTAATGAATGTGTGTGTGTGTATATATATCAGGATATTATACTCCAAAGAAACTAAAAACGACGTATGCAAAGAATTTCAATCCAACACGCAAGCAAACTCTACAAATATATACATATAGAACGTACATTCATTCATTCATCTGAACTGTTGCTAATTTATTATACATTTTTATTCTTATTCATTTTTATCTCTTGATTCTGATGTATTAATGCTCTCTAACACCTTTTTGTGATTTAATTATTTCCATAGAAATAATCAAGATTTTAACAGCATAATTATATTTTAATTTTTTGAAAAAAAAAAAATAATAATAATAATAAATGAACATCTAGAGTTATGCTAATTATAATTGTATACGAATAGAAATGTTTCATTAAATATAAAAAAGAGCAACTCAAGGAAATGCCAAAATTAAGGATATTATTAACTTAGTTTGAGGGGAGAACACCAACTCAGTTTATGGACTAATACCTGATGGTATACACTTAAGATAAAACATCGACTTGTGCGCTTGCCAATTTGGAAATATCAAACTTATGGAGAATCCAGTTCATACCACTAAATTGATCGTTTTTTATCATCTGAATGTTCCCACCGTATTCAAAACTTCGATCAAATAATAATTAGCAATTTATTTTTGTAAACATTGCAAAACATTTAAAAAAATTAAAAAAAGACAAAAAAAAAATAGAAAATCTTTAATACCCTCCACTATGTAAAAATGTATAACGAAATTTCCAGCAGTTTTTGGTGACTGTCCAAAACCATTCACCATCACTTGACTAGTCATTGTAACATGGGCTATCATTACCAAGTAACGATCAGGTGACTAACGGAAAATATCAGTAACCCATAAAACCCGAACATTTTTTTATTAATTATTTTTTATTAAAAATTTTTATTATTTTATACTATTTCTAATGGATTATACTTCAAATTATGTGTTGTTTTTATTTTTGCTATTAACAGCAGCCATCGTTTTATACTCAGTGCTTACAGAGCATAATTAACAATATTTACTATTTTGTATTGTGATTGTTTATACTTTCCACGATACACAGATAATAAAGTTTGTGATGATGAAGTGGTTGAACTTATATTAGGTTATCACTTTTATAGTTATTTCGTGGTCTTGAGGAATGGTTGCTTAGGCATACAATTGCTTGTGCACAATATCTTCATAGACTCATTACCATACACTTGATGCCGGTAAAATATATCGCGGAAAACACATAAGATTTTAACTGTCTCTCTACTATACACCTGGTGGTTGAAGTGAAGGAAATTGGATAACTTCTTTAGGGTCTATTGCCACCTAAATAACTATTAAGGTTATTTTTTTTGTCAAATATGTGTTTGCATCCGTAATGAAAATGGACTTTTTTAATCTCATTCATGAATTACAACTTAAAATCCTCTAATTATAAATTTCTGTGCATGTTTCGTTGCTTTATTTGTTTACGACAACAATAATTTTCAAATAGACGGATAAATTACAATAACAGCAATAAGAGAAGAAAAGTGTCAAATGAATTTGCAAAAAAATAAAAATAGAGGAATGTACCTACGAATAGAAAACAGTGCCCTAAAGGGCTATAAACATGTTTAAAAAGATTTATTAATTGTAAAAATCTGGATGTAAGTGGTTTCTGTCTATGCTAAGAACAAATAAAGGAATTATGCAAAAAGGATTTTTAGCTATCTTTGTGGCATTTCTATTTCATTTTTTTAAAAAATGATTTTGAACCGTTTTTCGCAAATGAAATATTTACAAATATTATAAATTTTATTATACGTTACATCAAAGTACGTGGTTTTGCAGAAGACATGTTTATACCACCGTCTCCCAAAGATTCGAATGGTCAAAGACTATGAGCTAATCCGCTCGAACCATCTCGAAGTGAATTGCGAACGCCAAAATACAAGAAATATACAACGACGAGTTGAAAAGATTCCTTGGGGTGGTGCCAAAGATACTAGTTCATGTTCTACTTAGGTTAAATTTTCTAAGAGCTGCAGAGGTGGAGATGCAATGTGCTGATGAAAAGGTGAGGTTCATGTCCGTTCCACATCAGGTTATGGTTGGTGTATGGAACCGCACGCGTTTACAAATCTTGATGATATCGTTGTATTGGGTAATGCTTTAGAGGAACATATGATCAATTTAAAGAGCTGTTTCGAAGACTGCATGAGGCAATAAGAAATGTTAATATTTCCGAAAGGAAAAAAATACCTAAAAATGTGAGAATATGTTTTGGAAAAGCCTCCTGGTATCGAAGGTTCGTCCCAGAGTTTCTTGAGACCATGAGCAAGAAATGGTCATATCATACGCAATTCGTCGATTAAATCCAGCAGAGTCTAACTATTAGTCTACAGAAAAGTAGTTTTTGGCAATAGAAAGCTCAGGCCGTATTTGGAGGGGTATCAATTTACGGTAGTTGCCGATCATCTGCCATTGAAGTGTATGAATTCCATCGAATGTCCATCAGGACGTATTGCTAGATGGTCACTTGAGCTCCAACAGTACAATTTCGACGTACAAAAAGACGAACAAGCTTAATGTAGTGGAGCTTGTGCTCTAACTCGTGAACCAAATGATATTTGTCAAATAGTGAAAGAAACATATCCTAAGCGCAAGAAATATGAAGAAGCGAAGAAGGAACCTGGCAAATTTCCAGTCAGAAGAAAATTAAGAATGCGTGGCTATGCGTTATATCTTTCCAAAGGAAACTAGTTCTACAAGAGAACCATGATGACAGCAAGTCATCTTGGTATACGAAAAACTATTTCAAGGATAACAAACAAGTATTACTAGCCCGGAATGTTCAGAGGCATCCGCAAGTACATTCGTAGTTGCCAAATATGTCAGCAATATAAAACTAGCCAACAATTGCCGCAGTGCACATGTAATCCCATATTGCGGAAGAACCTTGTTAGATTGTGTGTGCAGATTTTGTAGGTCCATTACCCAGATCGAATCATGGGAAAATATGATGCTGGTATTAACCGATTTATTTTCCAAATGTCGAAATTCATACCATTACGAAAAGCAACTGGAGAAACCCTTACTTATTACAGACAACGGCTCTTAATTTACTTGTAAAATGTTTCGCGAATATTCAAAGGAAATAGGTATCAAGCAACTATTAACAGCTCCCTAAATGAACGCCTACGAACGTATTCAATATTCCTCCGTAAATATTTAAACATGGGATGAGGTTCTATCGGAGATTCAACTGACATTAAATAGCGCGAAGTCAGATACAGCGCAGCATTTTAAGAAAGCAACAGAAGGCACAGGAACAAACCATCGAAGTCAATACGAAAAGTCAGTAACTTTAAAAGAAACATAGGCGTTACAAAAACTTACGTCTCAGAAATTGGAAACCAAAAACAGGAGATCTCGTTGGGGTGAAATAATACAATCTGTCCTATGCACCATATAATTTCTTAGCTTTTATTGATTATCGGATATCTACGGAACTCTTGAAGCAAGAGTATTAGATTTTATCGCAATTTATCCTCAATAATAATTTATTTCATAAATTAATCCTCAACAATTTTCATGTAAAACAGTGTTACGTGAAGTAATGTATGATATATGTAGGCATACAAAGAAAAAAGGAAAGCTGATCCTATATATACCAGTTATTGATTATCGAATATATGAAGAACTGTTTACCCTAGAGTTTCATAATTTTGTCGCTTATATATGAAACGGTTTTATTTTCTTTGGAATGGACAGGATCAGTGGGGTTTTGCAAAAATTGTTGGATATATATTTTTTTAAATACAGGATATGTAAAATTTCTTTCGAGGTCTTGAACTGAGGAGAAATTTTGTGCAGCAAACTGCACAGGATAAAAGCAAATAAGACATAAAATTTGTTTTTGTATTACTGGATTTTGACCCAGCTCCTCAAAAAGGTTTTATTTATTGGACTCTATTTCAAAAATAATTCCGTTTTTTTAATTTGACGATGATTTGCCTGACAATAATAAAACCATGATCCATATAATGTGAAGTTGATCTTAAAACTATATTTAAATTCGTTATATTTTCAAACTTTTTTGAGGCAAACTTTGTAGTAAGTTCCAAATTTGAGTTAACACAACCTAAAGAACTGGTATATACCCAAGTATGAATGCTATATCGAATCTTCAATACCCTCCAACACAAATTCGTGTGAAGTTAATACGTTAGGTTCCGTAGATATACACACACATATACTCACAAATGTATATAGTATATTAATACAGAAACACTAAACGAGTCATAAAATTAGTTATAATTTTGGTTATAATTTTTTTACTACTGAACTGGCTTTTTTCTATTAGGCCAAATTTCATTGAGCTCTGTCAATTGACGAAAATCGACTGAGATTTCGATTTGAAGCAAGAATATATATACATTATGGGGTCTGAAATAATTCATTCTTAGCATTACACACACAATGAGGGTATAAAAACAAAAAATATGCTTCTTATAAGCTCAAAACTGTTTTCCGGGAAGGGGTCTTATATGGGAGCTACAGCAAAATTTGGACCGAGGGAGCTATAGGAAAATATGGACCGATAAACGGCAAATTAATATAATTTCTTCAGAACAGTTAGCAAAATAATTGTGTCGAATTTCAATAGAATTGGTCCTTATTTACTCGTTTTTTAAGCTGAAAATAGTTTTCGGTGAGGGGCCTGATGTGGGAGCTACATCATAATATGGACCGAGATTTTTCTAATTAATAATATACATTAAGAATAGTTTAAAAATTCATTGTACTGAGTTCCAATGGAATTGGTCTTCATTTAATTATTTTATAAGCTCAAACCCGTTTTCCGGGAAGGGGCGTTATATGGGAGCTATAGGAAAATTTGGACCGATATAGGGCAAATTAATATAATATCTTCAGAACAGTTAGCAAAATAATTGTGTCGAATTTCAATAGAATTGTTCTCTACTCGTTTTATAAGCTGAAAATTGTTTTCGGTGAGGGGCATGATATAGAAGCTACATCAACATATGGACCGAGCTTGTTCTAATTAAAAATATACACTAAAAGTTGTTAAAAAAATGCATTGTACCGAGTTCCAATGGAATTAGTTTTTATTTAATTGTTTTAGAAGCTCAAACCCGTTTTCTGGGAAGGGGCGTTATATGGGATCTACATCAAAATATGAACCCAGGTTAATAAAATTCATAACATATATTTAAAATAGTTAAAAAATTAATTGTGCCAAATTTTAATAGAATTAGTTCATATTTAAGAGTTTTATAAGCTATAAATCATATTCTGGGAAAGGGCCTTATATGGGAGCTGGGTCAATTAATGATCCCAGAACAATATTGCTGCTATGAATTTATTATTGTATCAAAATAAGAATATGTGACAAATTTCAGTAAATTATCTTAAAAATTGCGGCCCATATGACACACAGAGTTTGGGGTGTATCAAAATTTTGCATATTATAGCCTATAACTTTCCCTGTTAATCAGATTTTGATGATCTTTTGCACGGTGGAGCACGTAAAACTGTATGCTAAAATTAATTTTTTGTTTAAATCCAATTACATTTTTAGAACAAATTAGAAGTGTTATTTTTCAGAATTTTGAGGTTGTTTCAGATATCGGTCTATAATTTCCTTGCTTATAAACCGATATATCTGATTTTAAATAGCAAACTGCTTAGGACAATAATAAACGATGTGGCCAAGTTTTATTGAATTTTGACAATTATTCTAGGCGTGAGAATGTCTCCAACAGATAGACAAACGGACATAGCTGAATCGACTCAGTTTTTGATTTGATGCAGTAATATATATACATTGTAGGGTCTGAGATAATTTCTTCTTGGCGTTACACACGGAATGAAAAACTTAATATACTTTCACCACTTGTGGTGGTGGAGGGTATAAAAAGTATACTGCTGGTGCCTCTCTTTTTAAATAGATCGGATAAGAACAGTTTTTAAAAATTTTCATGTTCAAGAGAAATGTTATAGAAAATGATTGAAACTGAAATGAAATATAACAAAAAATAGGCTTTATTTCATGTTTTTGAGTTTGAATAATTAAAAAATGGGACTTATTTCATTATGAATCGACTTTAGAGAATAAAAATTTTAGTGGTATTTTTCTTAAGTGCAATTTTTTCGACATTATTTAATTTTATTAAGACAAAAGTTTTCACTAATTTATTTAAAGAGAATATAAATAACAATAAATACTTAGTGGGAAAGATTTGCTTAGGTTTCGAACAAATACTGTATATACAAAAATATAAGTATTACCAAAATGGTTACAAAAAATGGTTACCGTTTTTATTAGTATTTTGGGCATTAGAATCATAACATATCAGAGCATTTAGAATCTCAGAATAGAATTAAATGTTAATATTAAAAATTGTTTACTTTTTCAATTCCGGTAAGATTTCTTTATTAATATAAAAATGTAAGATTCCTAGAAATCCTATATTCGGCTATGCCGAATCTTCAATACAAATGCGTGTAAGTAAATATCCGTATTACTTAAATATAACATGGAACACTTAATGAGTCATAAAATTAGTTATATTATTGGACACAAGTTTTTTCTACAGAACCAATTTTGAAAAATGTTTTTTAGTCATTAACAAGGACTATATACAAAATTTATTTTCTCTCTGGCTTAAAAGTTGACTCTATGCAAATTTTTAAGAAATCAACATACCCAAGGTAATTAGTGTTAAAGGGTCACTGAGTGAACGTTTGGGTTACAGGACCATATCATATATTTATCAACAAATTGCCGTTTTAAAAATTTACAAGATTCATTTTTCGATATTTGTTTTCCCAAAAATGGCGAAAATTTAAATTTATTAATTTTGGTCAAAACTTAATATTTAAATAAAATATTAAATTAAATTATTATTTTTTGCGTATATAACAATATCTGCACATTCTTCTGCAAACGTTAAACAAATTTTTAGTCAGATCAATCTTGATAAAACATTTTTTCCGTATTCCCTTATATAAGAGTCTTGTGATTCTGATATAAAGGAATCACAAGGTATTATGATTTTGCAATGATAGCAATAGTCATTGTTATCGCCATTATAAATATTGTTATTGCAGCAAAATGTTTGTTAATTCAAATTTTTAATAATAATAGTCATAGCTATCGCCTCTAATAGTTTTAGCTATTGTCACAAAAAATATTGTTTTGTGTATTATATGTAATATAAATATATACATACATACATTATACTTTACTTTTTATAATTTTCTTTAAGTTTAGTGTTTTTTCAATTATAATTAATGACAATGACAATAGTAGAATTCGATTGTAATTAACATTAAATATAAAAAATATTTCTTCAAATTTAGTTGTTACTAAACTGAAAATACTATTTTGTCCTAATAACTATGGCTGTACAGTTTTATGGAACTGTTTAATAACAATAAAATTGTGATCAGTCAGATATATTTTTAAACATAATTTTATCACAGCAACTAAATTGTTGTCAAAATAAAATTAATTTAATAATTAAGATGTTGGCGATAACAATGTATGCTTGCCGCTAATATATTTTTGTTGACGAACATATTGGGAAATGAATGCCGTCTTTAATAAAAAATTTGAAAATTCGGAAATTTTTACCTGATTAAAACGATATATTGCAAAAATGAAAAATAAGAAATATCAATATAATTTTCATAAGTCTGATTTCATTTCATTAGATTTTGTAATTAGCCTAACTAAAGTATGTAAGTGTTAATATAATATATTTCTATATTTTTCATTTTCATTCTTTTTATTTGTATATCAAGTTCGGTCGCGTTTATAAATTTTTCTTAGGCAAGCCGGCTTTTTAATTTAACAGAGGAGAATATCTCTTTGTCCCTGACGCGAAGAAAATTTAATTATCACAGAAGAGAAACTCTCTTAGTCTGCCCGAAGGCGAATCTTATGTTAATATTGTTTATAAAAATTTTCTCCTATTTGGCATTTAAAACTACAGATCATTATATTATGATTCTCATTTCATTGAATATGGGGTTTATTTCAGAGAGAAGTATTTCATTAAATTTGTTTTTTTAATATTAAAAACCCCAAGTATTAATAATTATTTAATTTATCTCTTAGGGCTAGTTTTTAGGAAGTATTAATTTGAAAATAAAAAAATGTTACACAAAATTAGCTTTTTGCAGCATTTTCCATTGCATGTATTATTATTCAAATAAAAATTGTTCGTTTTTTTCTAATTGAAAAAATTATAGAATATATAAAAATATAAAATTAAGACAACTACCCAATTTATATGAATACAATAAGTCAAACATTTCTATCTCGAGAGTGAAAATGTTACCCAAAAGTCCTACTAATATTTTAGTTTAAGTTTCATCAAAATCCTATTAGCAACTTTTTTGATTGAGTTTAATTTGCAAAGTCAAGTTCTCAACTCACTATTTTCTTATTTCACAATTAAATTCTTCTTTTTAGGTTTTCTAATGTTGGATTGGCTTTTGCAATACCATTTGGATGGTTCCGAATTTATGATAACTGCCCTAATCAAGGACCAACCGGTTTATCTGTTAGCCACCAAATACACTAAATTTGATAAAGATCATTTTTGGTCTTTCCTTTGGGGAGCACCCATTTCGGCCAATACTAATATAACAAAAACGAATATATGCCGAAGCTGTTTGCGTATGGTTAGAGCTATAGCACATGGCGGAAAATTGGATCCATGACTTACTAGCCATCCCGAAACCATTATACAATTATTATTTAGTCTCTATCAAAATCTTACTGATTTTATGCTGGTAATGATAACAGGAGATGTTATTTTTTCTTGGAAGCGGAAAATTTCCCAATAACAATAAAGAAGATAATACAGAATCAGAACCAAATAGTGACAATTATTATCCAACTGAAGAGACAGGATGTTTCTTATTGAATCCTACATTGAGTACACAACAAACTGTAAATAAATTAACTAATATTATAGATTTATTTGCTTGTTATAGTAGTGGATTCGTTAGGTTTAAATACACATGGCAAAACTACTCCTGTAATAGATTTGGTATCTGGACAAGCAAAACATAGAAATTCATCTTTATCTCTGGAACAAATGCATCATTCTTTAAATCGTACTATATTTTATTTATTGCCACAGCCCACTGAAGCTATTACCGAGAAAATTAGTGTTTTAGAGAGCAGATTATGGAATTGGAATAAAAAAGAAATGTCTCCTATCGTATATCCTGGAAAATGCACAATCAGATACAAAATGAATCGGTACGCACAAAATCGAATATAGTTGTAAATGTTGCAACATACTCAAACGTTACGTTCACCAAGATTGGTTGCAATCGGAGACAGAATTAACACGAGAACGCAAGAAAACTATGCGTAATGAAATTCTCTATTTACATTGTCCTTATCGTCCGGAAAATGATCATCGTGTCGATACACGTCAATTAAAGGCCAATAAAGTCTAGTGGCCACTTTATTGACCTTTAATTTTGATAGTAAAACTTATTAAACTCATTATCAGCAACCACCACGCTTTTGCGAAAATGATGTTTCTAGCCAACATCAGTTATTGCATCAACAACATTCCATAGAGGCCAATATGTTTAAACAACCGCATCCCCAATTGCATCTATACACTAAAATTGAACCAGGTGGATAAACCAATACTCCACCTTCTTCACCTCATGAAAATCGTTTAACACACTCTCAAGAATCTATAGATGGTACCAATCAAGATGACGATGAAGAGGAAGGAGAAATGACTAATATTCAGGATAATTAAACCTTCCTTCGCTTGCTAGAGGAACAAGAGAAAATCTCTTTAATGTGTTTTCCTTAAATTTTAAAAAGAGTTTCTAAAGTATTTATTTTAGTATTTGAGCTAATAACAAATCTAGGTTTAACTGGAAAATATTTTTCAGTTAAACTAAAGTTACAATTGAATAAAATTAATTTGAAAATAAAAATGTTACACAAAACTATTATAAAATTAGTTTTTGCAACGTTTTCCATTGCATGTATATTTATTCAAATAAAATTGTGTGTTTTTTCCATTTGAATAAAAAAATATATAGAATATATAAGAGGTTAAAAAGTTAACATGAATATTATAAAGTATACCAAGTCGTATTTCAATCTAAATTGCATGAAAATATGATACTATTTGAAAAATTGATAGCATTTTAATCGACAAATCAAAAAACTTTTTTCCTGGATTTAGAATTATTTCACATTCTCTGTAAGGACTTATTATATTTGGACTTAGTGAACTGCGTGTCGGTATTTGATTACCAAAATGATATGCCTTGATTGGACGTGGGGGTACATCATTCCAATATCCCGAGAACTCTCTTGGGGATACGATTGCTGCAATATGTTGACACTGTCGCTGAGAATGTGTCTTCCTTCTAAAAATTTTTGCAGGAGTTGTTAGAATGGGGATGAGGAATATATTCCTGCTTCCCTACATTTAAGTACACTTTCACTTTCCAAAGAACATTATATCATATCAGCTTTCCATAGAAAGTGAATTGAATTTTTCACAATACATTTACGATGAGTTCGAGTGTTTTTTCATATACAGCATATATGGATATGGTCTCGTAAGTTTGCGATTGTGAAAGCAAACATGTCTTAATTTAAAAATTTAAGTCTTATAGTCATAAACAAGTATATGAAAGAACTCTGCTACTACCACTTTATGTGCTAATTAATACGAGGATCGGTCCATTATTCTCAAATATTATGTCACATAAAATTAATACAAATAAAACGAAAAATCGATATATGAAATAATACGAGAACGGCCCATATTTTTTCTAGTTCTTAAATAACCTTCCAAGAGAACTTTTAAAAATACATTTATTTTCCATAAATGTTCAACATTAGTTTTATATAACTCTTTACTCTCTAATCGTTTTAACATACTTTAACAAACCTAATAATACTGGGCTTTGAACATTTCGCATGTACAAATCTTTTTATCTGACTTTGAATTGTCTCAGTGATATATTTTTCAGTATGCCATTGACTTCTAAAATCGAACTATTTACAAACCTAAAATACTGGCTTAACTGATGTATTTTAATGCTTTTTATTACTCATTACTTAATTTCAGCCCGAAAATTCAGAATATTTCATAATGAATATATGCTCTTTTCAATAACAAATAAACCGTTCAAGAAACGGAATGTATAGGGAAACAAAATGGTATTGATGGTTATGGTATTGATTGTTTGCATCAATTGAAGCGTAATAGAGCTTAATTGAATACACGTGATCCTAAAGAGTATATTTCAAAGTTAAGCTGAACAGTTTTTATACTTACATACAAATATCCAAGCATTTTAAATCTGAAAGAAATGGAGTTAAAAAAGTACAGTGACTCAAAAGAATATTTTGCATTACATATTACAAACAACTTTTCTTTATTTAAAACCAAAACATTAAAAAGCATTAAGTATATTTTATTATGGATATTCATCCATATAATAGACTTTATTGAAATCTTTCACTTATTATAAGTCACAATACTTTTGTAACCAACTGCATATGTAAGCAACGTATATATGTATATATGAATGTATATACGTGGGTTATATGAGTATGGTATAATTTTTGACAATGGGGGTTAGTGGCCGTTTTCAGTAATCATCTTAACGTACAACGCGCACAAATAATTGAAAAAAATAAATAAAATAAAACAGAAAAAAAGAATTACGTAATGGTGACTAGGAAGACTCTTGCAAACTACCTCACTCTAGTAACTGTGGTACTCATAGTTCACTTTCAAAACAATAAACGTGTTTGTCGTTATGTAGAAAAATAAATCGACTCAACACGGGGTGGATAGATGTTGGATGCAATTGCTCTTAGTTTCGAACCAAACAATTATAACCAATATTGAATCAACTGTAAAACAGCAATCACACATCTATACATTTTTGCAATCATTCATATTTATGTGTAATCTCAAACCAAATATTATTTCAGTACTTTAAAGGAATATCTTTATGTTTGAATATAATGCTTTTAATCATACAAACAATAATATTCTTATTTCAATAAATTTTCTCTATTTGTTTGTTTGTTTGTTTGTTTGTTCTTGAACTAAATATTTTGATATTTAACTTTTCCAAGATCGGTTCAGAATTCAGCAAAAATCTTTACGAAAGATCTATATATATATATATATATATATATATATATATATATATTATATATATATATATATATATATATATATATTATATATATATATATATATATATATATATATATAATATATATATATATATATATATATATATATATATATATATATATATATATATATATATATATATATTCACATATATTTTTATATGTGTATATATTTATGCGATTTTTATACGATTTTGAAAACTAATGGAATAGTAATTAATTATATAAGTGCATATAATGAATAAATTTTTATTACAATTTTATATGTAACAAATTAGAAAGTTTTTTGTTTCTATATTGCTATTTTTAAATAACGACCTGCGTAGAAATGCAATAATTTTACTTATAACAGTTTTTTAAAGGGCACAATTTCCAGAAATCAATTGGAGACAATACTTTTGAATCAGTCTGTCTAATTTCATATTTCATTTAAACAAATTTCACCTTCCGATAATATGTATATATTAAATAATTTTAATTTTGTTTATTTATTATTATTATTATTATTATTATTATTATTATTATTATTATTATTATTATTATTTTTTTTTTTTTTTTTGAAAACATTACGGCAAATATCTATAGAAAAGGTTAATAAATGATCCAAAATCAATTGTTCCAGTTATTGGTCAGTTTAATTATCTTTTATTATGAAATAAAATTATGCCCAGCCGATTTAAATGAGGTCATAAATGTACGATTATTTTAAGGCTGATTGGTTATGAAAATATTATATGTAATCACAATGACACTATGTCGACTGTGTGGTCAAAGTCCAAATGCTTTTGGAAGTGATATTTAGATTCAACACCAAATTTTTCATCACATTCTACAAACTTTTTTTTAAATATTCAAATAAAGACTATCGGAATGGAGTCATGTACTACTCCACCTTCAAAAATTATCTAAATGGTATAATATTTCCATATGATTAAGTATCTTCAAAATATTTTAAATAAATTATAGAAAGCAGAAATTATAAAATCAGATTCTACGAGGGTCGATCCATAATTGTTCAATCTAGCACCTGTTTTTTAAACTATTCAGTGAATACAATTTCAAGTCTGTTACTACAATGTTTTTTTTTATTTGTTAGTGATTGTATTTTAGAAGATTTAATTCCTTTAAGATTTAAATCGTAACCGAATTGTATAAAGATTGTGTTAGCGTTTTGAAACCGCAGGATATCATGTAGACCATGGAGTGCGACTGCTTACAAGTCAGACGACCTGCGACATGTCTCTAAGGGTTTTCTGTGTATTTTTGTAAAAGAACAAGCGACCATGTGTCTGTTTTGTCACAAATTGCTGGCAATTATCATGTAAAATTGTGCATTATTCCTTTGTAGCACATTTAACGCCCTAATAGCAGCAAAAAAAAAAAAATAACAAAAAATATATGTAAGTATGTGTGTAGTATGCATTTGTATTTTAATATATTGCATAAAGAAAAAGTACAACTGGAAAAGAGTTAAATATTATTGGTGGGATGAGTATCATTAAAATAATGTTCTTTGTGTTTATTGTCATCATACGACAACAATAAAATGTTTTTGCAGCATTCTAGCCCATACTATTTTAAAAATGTTTCTTGTTTTTAAATTACGATTTAATTTTAATTTAGCTTATCCTTTGATCTGAGATCTATTTATTTAAATACCCGATATGCTTCATAGCTCCAATCACTGCAATTTAATTCATAAATTAAGGAAAATAATTTCAAGTAAATATAATCTCAACCAAAATTATAAATATAGTTTTCAATTTTTTCATCGTTCAGAGATGGTTCAGGTATATTCCTAAGCCATTTTTAGTCTGGTTTAAAGCAGCAAACCTCTCAGGTTTTGGCGGAGGAGAAGGTTAAAATCCACGAACCACTTTCATATTATACTCACTTAAGTTAGATAGTAAGAAGAATGTTTTGGTATTCTATGTAATGGTTTGGAGATCTCTAATTTATTTAAAAAAGTGTGAGTTTATAAAATCTAAGACGATGACTTCTTGATATTACACATCGAATGACTGGCAAAGAGGTTAGAGGGATTTTTTGCTACGATTAGTTAAATCTCCTACGCAAAAGCTCTTACATTTATGAAATGTTTTTATATCGCGAAACTTCTTATGTTACGACTATCTTTTTTTATGTTTCCTCTTAATTATGTTCCTTTTAATTATATAACAATAAAAAACATTTTGGTTGTAGCAAAGATAGAAATTTAAAATTTAATACTTAAAATTTCCATCGGCATTTGTGAAAATTTGGAGCTTGAATGTGCTTTTCTATAATAAAACAGATTGTATGTATATCGAAATGGATAAGAAATTAAGGGAGGGTGTGTATACATGAATTGCAATTCTTTTAATTGTACTGCGCAAATTGAGAAGGGTTGTTTGTTGTGGGAGTTTTAAAATTTGGTCCATCTACACTTAGAACACATACATACATACATATAGCACGCGTTTGTGATTGCGCTCACAAAATGTGTTCTAACGACAGCGATTTTTGAACGTTTAACTTTTTATAGTACATAGTTATTTGAAAGTAATATTTCCGTATCCGGAATGAAATATGCTACGCGTGTTATACAGACGATTCGTGCTCAGAAAATATTCTTTTTTCGTCTATGCGTATAGATTATTAAAGGAAATAGTCACTCCATTACGAAAAGAATTCATTTGTATATTTTACCGGTATTAAAATTAAATTGCTTTTCCAGTCCAAATACGACACTAAAAAAATTATTTTTAAATTTTTAATATAATTCCTTTTAACACATTTAACATTTTATGATTAATTCACATTATGACATAGATAACAACTACATACAGCTTGTGTACTTATATAATATTTATATTTTTAAAGCTGTTTTTATTAAAAAATACATTTTGTATTTATATATATACTTAACCTGTTGTAAAAGATTTTGGAAAAAAGTGTGGATTGTTTTAAAATATATCGATGAAAACTTATCGAGATAAATTGACGTTGTTCTGAAACAGACGTTATTTAAGTTGATTTGTCTTGGTTTTTATACCCGTTACTTTATATATATTGCATTTGATTATTTTGGGATTTACATGCAGCTAACATTCTAGACCGATAGTAACAGAGATTAAGGAAGAGGTACCCCCCCTATACAAGGAAATATTGATTGTCAAATATTTAAAGAACAATTACATCAAGTGTTCTAAAATTTGGTCTCAAATTCGGAACTGTTTTACTGGACAAAATGTTGGATGGATAGGGCCAGGGGAAAAAATAGCTCCATTCAAAGATAATACTAATTATCGAATATCTAAGCAACTATTGATGTGAGAGTATTTAAATTTTATCTCAGTAACTTTATCAAGGACCATTTTTGCTGAAAAAATATAGGATGGATAATAAATGCACATTTTATATATCAATAAATAATTTTTGTTTCGCTTTATAAAAGACGAAGAGTGCACCAAAACTCAGCTAATTATTTAATAAATGTCATACATATTAATTTGGTTCTTGTCCTTTTTTATAAAATACTAGCAAATACCCTCTGCGCTTAACTGCTTCTAACGTACTGAATTTTTTTAAAGTAGAAAAACTTTATTACATGTGGGGAACACCATTTCTACTGACTCTATCCACCGGTAAATTTTTTTTCAGCTCTAAATTAAAGCAATTTTAAGATTCCACTCATTTACTAAAAAAAAGTAGTTAAAACTACATTTCAAAAATTATCAAAATCGGTTCAGTAGAAAAAGGTTGTAGCCAAAAATAAGACAAATTTTATGACTAAAAAGTGTTCTGTATTATATTTAGGAAAACTTTTATATATCGTATACGTCTGTGACTGTATGTGTGATTAAATGTTCGAAACATAATGTATTATGTATTGTAGATTTTGCATAGCTGAATATTACATTTTACTTATTTTCATTTATTTACATCACAAATAATGAGAAGAAAAAATTATATTTTTTCTCCATTAATAAAATGATGTGCATTTTCTTTTATGATTTCTGAAATTCTAGATGTAGCTCTCTTCGTTTATTTACCACTAAATCAGTTTTATTGAATATTGAATATTTTATTGAAATTGTCTACATCCTAGGTGAATGATCATTATATCCAATATACTTAGTCATCTCAGAATCAATTTCTAATTACATCGTTAAGTCCATCCTTTTGTCTCAATGTATTTGTAATATTGTAAATATTCAACAGGTTAAATATACAGTGGTGGTCAAAACAATTGCCAAATAGATGTATGTGTTCTCTGTGATTTGGATATTTTTTTAAATATCATTCCAAATAAAAACTCATTCCGCATCTTTAAAACGATGAAAAATCAATTTAAGTGTTGCAACTCTCCTTTCTGTTTTATTTGAATAGGTTATTAATGGTTTAGCTTATTTCTAAAAAATACGGAATTCTTAAATCATATAAACACAACAACAACTATGTGAGAAGATCGTAAAATCAATATTTTTTTCTAAATTCTCAAATTTAGAAAAAAGAAAAAAAGAACTCTCCGTATACGCTAGTGAAATGCCGTTTCGTACTCATTTTACCACGATTTCCAATAGGATATGCAATTCCAAATGACTAAATTGAAAATTTTATTTAGTGAATGCCTAAAGGATGTTCGGAAGAAATTAAAAACAACGTAAGAGTTGCAAATGTTTTGAACACTTGAATTTCAACTTGTTTTGTTAAAATTGTTTTTATATTCCTTTTTGTAGTTAATGAACAATAGTTTTTGTTTCTACTTGAAAACAACTGCATTCAATAAAAAACACGTAAAAATTCGACACAGTCGAATGTCGAATCATAAATACCATCCGCCGTTATATCGAAGATAATTATCTAGTTGCCTGAATTTCTATTGAATTGGTTCATATTAAATAAGTAATAACAAGAAATAACCAAATACGGACGATGTTTGTCAAACTAGTTTCATATACTAAAGACATTTAAAAAATATTTATTCATATAATAGTTATATAAGTTCAAAACTGTTATATAAGTTCAAAACTGCCTTATATGGGAGTTACAGCAAAATAAATTATAGACAGAAGATGGTAAGAAAAGTCTTTGTGCCGAACTCCAATGGAATCGGTCTTCATCTATGTGTTTTGTAAGCTCAATTCCGATTTTCGGGAAGGGGTCTTATATGGGAGCTACAGCAAAATAAATTATAGACAGAAGATGGTAAGAAAAGTCTTTGTGCCGAACTCCAATGGAATCGGTCTTCATCTATGTGTTTTGTAAGCTCAATTCCGATTTTCGGGAAGGGGCCTTATATGGGAGCTATATCAAAATATTGACCGATATTAATAAAAGTAATAATATATATTTAAGATAGTAAATTGCGCCAAAATTCAATAGAATTGTTTTATATTTAAAAGTTTTATAAGTCATAAACCATATTTCAAGAAGGGGCTTTATGTGGGAGCTAGTTCAAATAACGATCCCAGTAAAATCGTGTTGCTTTGGGTTTATTATTGTATCAAAATAAATGTATATGACAAATATCAGAGAATAATCAGAAAAATTGGGACCCATACCCCACATAGATTTTGGGGTTTATCAAAATTGTGCATATTTCCCCCTATAACATTTTTATTGTCCGACTTTGATAATTTTTTACTCGATGATTAAAAACAAATAAATGTTCGTTATAGTTAAATGTTTTGTTTAAATAAATTAGAAAAGTGCTTTACCTTTATCACCACTTGGGGTGGTGGAATAAAAAAAGGTATTTAAGATGTTTTTTATAAAAAATTAAGTTTACCTCTGTATATCTTTATAATTGGTGATGTTCGAACACAAAATTTGGCAGAAATAAATTTTATTTGAGTACATGTCAAATATCAAAAAATATTGGGTCACATTATTACACTGCACCATATTTTTTACGGACGGTCCATAATTTCCTTTAGTTTTTATATATGGCACAAAATTAACATAAACATGATATTTTAAATAACACTATGTTCGGTACACAATTTTCATGCATCGGTTATAGAATGTGACTAAAAAAATTTTACTTGTTATTTTATTTGTTTTCTTATCTTCAAACATCACAGTTTTGAATTTCGTTTCCTTTTATTTGATTTTTTGACATATTTAAAAATATTTTAAAGTTCTTTTTAATTTAGTTTTAAGAATTTTAGAGTTTATTTTCTAAATATGTTTTGGGATTTATAAAATATTACAACAGTTTCAATATTATTTTAACATGTCTTAAACCATAGATTTTGAATGATTTAATTATTACAAATCGAAACTACATTATTATCATTACCAACATAATTAACACCAGGTATATTTATCTCCTCATAATTTAACATCCAAGTTACAACATCAAACGCACACGCTGACAAAGGATGTTTGCAACAGTACTGGATACAATAATCATTCTGTCATCGCAGTTACGCCCTAAAATTGTAAATATTCAGGAATTTATTTTTCTACATGAAAGAACACACGCTTTAATAATTTACAAAGTCTACTCGTATTTGATTTATTCGTTTTTTTTTTCATTATGGTTTCAGGGATGGAAAATACTACACTAAAAATTATATGTGTTCTTTCCTCTTTTGATTACAACAAAATGCACCTTTTCTATCTGTAGTCATGAAACTGAGTGAAAATCTTTAAAAGAATTCAATAGTTGGACATACTAATTTACTCATTTTAGAAAGTAACAAATTGTTTGTTCAAAAAATAAAACAATAAATTTGTGGACATATCAGAAATGTTTATTGTGATGTGAATACTGCCTAGAAACCGAAATTCAAATTAATGGTGTATTCATTTATAAAAAGCGAAAATACAGAATATTACAAAGTTTGACTGGCAAAGCAATACATACAGTTATATTTACAATTTGATAAATCCAATCCGATTTTATTTACATGAAACTATTCCTCCAAAAAGGTTACGGTCTGCTGGTGAATTGATGTGTTTTAGCTGCAAACATAAGTAGTATAACGGTAGTGTCAGAAGATTAGAAGATTAGAAGATTAATGCTCTAAATGTCGCGCACTTCATCTTTTTTGAAAATTCAAAATTAATAATTTTTTAGCTTTTACTATAACATTTGCGTAAACAGACCCATTTCATATTTAAAATCATTTTTCCTTCCACATTAATTTAATTTATATTACGTTTCCCATGCTTGGCTCCTTATACACACATAACTCGTAGACAAATTTGTTTTATGTGTGTGCTTTTTTATATTTCTTTTATACTAAACAAAATTTGATCAAGCGCATTTAATGTAAACAGTTCGGATTTTCACGAACTTTTTAAACCATATTACTATAATTTAAATTTTTTTCACTTCAAATACTTGCAAGGAATTACTAAACTTAATAAGAATTAATAATAATTTTAATAATTTAAACTTTGGAAATTTTACAAAACATTCGAAAAATGTAATTTTCTCACCCTTCTTTAGTACTATCCGATCCAATCAAAATCTCAGTCGATGTGTGTCTGCCCTTAGGAAACATTCTAATGCCTATAATCATTTTTCAAATTCAATAAAATAAATTATTAAGATAATTAACTGAAATTTATTTATTTTGGTTGACCTGATTATTGTCCTAGCTCCCATCTAAGGACCATTCCAAATACAGACTTCGATATATGTTATTTATTTTACATATATTGAACAACCTTGTTTTGATTTAGTTCTCATAAAAGATACTATATGAGTAGGAATGGTTTCCTAGCTCCATCAAATCTAAGCTTCTAGGTTTTCTTTACCTATCCTATGTACATGTATCCAGATCATTGTTATGTTTAAATACTCTGCCATCTCATTTTATGATGTGCGGCATTCCTGAAAAGAAAATAATAATATTAAAGGACAATTACGTTACGTGTTGAACAGAAATGTCTCAAGGAGGATCTAATTTTAATATACAGAGTATGATATACACATGTATCCTGATGCGCTAACTATATGATGCAATTTACAATACAACAAGTTTTAAATTTACTTTTGGTCTGGTATCAAACAAATTTATTAGATCTTACGTTAAAACATATAAGTTTAAAAAGGAAGTCTAAACAAATATTCATATGCTGTTTTTTGGATTTTAGGATAACGTATGACACTTAACATTCCGTTTTGCTTAGTTTTTATTGTTCTATTCAAGCCATCCATCGATATATCACTTCTGAATATCTTTTTCACCGTTTCTCCGCATAAATAGTTATTATCAGTCGTTATAAATTCAACATTTTCAATAAAATTTTAATAGCTGTAATCAATTTCGTCGAATATAATTAATTTTGAACAAGCTTATTAAGCGTAACTTGCTAAGATATTTAAATACATTGTAATTAACTTTATTAAGTTTATAACGCTTATCACTGTTGTCTGTAAGTGTTAAATAAATAATAAATAAATAAAAAAACTTAACAATAAATTTAAAATATTTATTCGTATAAAATATTTATTTTTTTATACATTTTTCACTTATATTTGTTCATGACATATGAAGATATTTTATAAATGCTATTCATACATTAGGTAATGGATAAAAATATTTCTTAATGCTACATAAAAAGTAAAACATAAAGTGCATTGCTATTATTATGTACGCGACTGTACGTGAACATCAAGCATATATCATAAAATAAATTGCTATGAGGCTTTTTCCATAATTTTTATAACTACATTATTGTGTAGGGTATTATATTGACAGTTTTAAGCGATTATAACACGCTAACTTATTCATAAAATAATTGAAAACGATATTAATGTAGTGGTACTTAACACATTTAAAACCATTTCATATCAAATCTGCAATATAAAGATGCATTTAATTAAATTTCACTAAGTATAAAAGGGTATTAATAAAATTTTAAATTTTGTCTACGCGAATTACTATGCCTTTGATTATGTTTTTCCTTCGTTTTTTGGGATTTTCATTATTACAACTCAATGATTTTGAATTAAAAAATTTAACGAAACGTTTGCCGTTTTCATTTATTTTTAACACAAAACAACTTTCCCTGGTAATATTGCACATATCATTGTTATATTAGTGTGTTAAAGAAAGAAGAAAAAACACAAATACGTACTTCATTCATTCATCCATCCATTCATTCATACACTACACATGAGATTTAAAGGTTTATTCTCACTTTTTAGTCGATGTATACAAAATACATAACTAAATAAAAAATGAATAAATGGAAAACATAAAAACGTACCCAATAATAATAGAAATGACAGACTTAGTATTACACTGAAAGAAAAAAATATTTAAAACAAGTAAAAATGCTATATTCGAGTGTGACCCCTCTACTTAATTTTAGATATTGAGTTACAAGAATATGTGTACCATAGATCTTGAAGTAAATCATACTTTTTATACCCTTTATCGACACAAGTGATGATGAGGGTATATTAAGTTTGTCATTCCGTTTGTAACGCCAAGGAGGAATCACCTAAGTCACCATAGAATGAAATGAAAATCTAAATTGATATAATTATATCCGTCTGTCTGTTGTTGACACATTACGCTTACAACAAAGTTCCCTATTTAAAATCGCTTAAGTGGAGAATATGTTATAAATCGTTATCTATATCAACTTCCTATTTATTTAAGATTATCGTAGAATGAAAAATTAATTTTTGATTTAAAGTCATCAAATGGTGACCCAGGCGTAAACGATGTTTTAATGGCAGAATTCGATTTAGTTGTATCGTAGACAAATTATATATTTTTTTATTTTGATAATCGGTCCACTAAAGCAGAGTTATTAATTTTAATTCTCTTGATCTAAGGAAAAGTTGTAATACGTAGAAACTGAATTTTAAATTTTAAATTATCACAGACTTTATTTTTCACGACCGATTTCAACTTGTTAATTCCCATCTATATTAGAGTAATTTCTATTAAAAAATATGGACAAAAAATGATAAAATCAAATATCATTTAAATCAATAAATTCAATCCCTTTCTTCAATTGAATTTTTCAAATTATTGTTATTATTTTTTTTTTTGTGTAGTAAGTACATGCCAACTCATTTGGCATGTTGTGTATTTGAATGTTATAAGAACAGTTTATTTCCACATAAATACACAATAGGGTATACATGAGAACACGATTCGATTCGTGTGTAAAAAATTAATTCGTCGCAAGAATGTATATTTAAATCCACCACAGAATGTTTTCAATTTCTGGGTAGACCGAAGGACAGACGGATGACGTTTCCTTATTTTTCTCTTTTAATGCATCACAAAAGAGGTGGTGATGATTGCCTTAAGTTTAATGTAATAATAATCAAATCTTTCAACGCCCATGTTATATAATAAAGATAGCTTCAAGCAATAGCTAAAATTTCTCAATGTACATTTTATTCATGTGCCCGGAATTCAGTGATTTTTTAAGACAATAAAAGGTGGAAAATGTACATATACAAAATCAAAAAGATTTAACCAATGAGAAATAAATTTGGTAAATCAATTAAGAGCGGCGCTAAAAATGCAGCGCCGCTCTTAATTAATTTACCCAGCTTTAATTTTTACCTTCCTTTTATTTGTTTATTTATGATAAATTTGTTATAAAATAATATACGAAATTTCTAATGGTAATTTGAGTGTCACAAATATTACGTAGACATTCAAATGTCCCGTTGAACAGAATTGTAAATTACTTGAAAACCTGGCCAAAACAACTGGAAGTACTTTTAAGTAATGAAAAGCTGGGGTTTTATCAATATTAGAATTAGTTAGCTCAAAAGACAAATTTTACTGACTTATGTTGTAATCGGTCTATTATTTTGCCATACAAATTCCCTTCGGAATTGCATAAATACATATTAATATAAATTCTGTAACAATTATTATGAAATTTATCACAAATCATTCTATTGCACTCTGGAATGAATTACAATATTCAGATTGATGAAATCCAAAACACATTTCTAGCTAATTCTTATATAAAAGGTCTCTTATAGATATTAACTCTAAATTTCGTAATTAAACAAAAAAAATTTACACAACGTCCTATAATTTCCCATAGCTTCTATATTAAGCTATTTAAAATGAGTTTATGGCTGAAGCCATTCATTCATTTTGTTTCAAAATCATAAAATCCAAATCATAAAATTAACAAATGTGTTACTGTTGGTAATGCAGAGTAAGTAAAAAGTAAACTTCATTTTTTCATATTAATTTAAGTCCAAACGTAGCGTATATATTCCTGAATTAAAAAAAAAATTTAACTAAGTGATAAAATCTAATGCACTTGTAGCTGAGACAATTGCACTGACTCAATCGACTCAGATTTTAATTTGATGCAAGAATATATATAAATAATGATTCCCCAAACATGATTATATGTGCTATTTTTCCCAATCGTTCTCAAGTCATTTGAATTTTCAATTTTTTGAATTTTTCAATATCTTCAGTCATTTTATTATATAATTCTGAAAATAATTAACAGCTACGATTCTTGTATTATTTTCTATGATTAATGCTTAAATGTGCTGTCATAATACAAATATTTATTAGCTTAATTTGACTAATTATAACAATACTAACGTTTATGTGAGATTTATACCCTTTAAGGTGATATTTAGAAGGAGGACTTTATGGGACCTATGAGAAGTAATGGACCGATGCGCTTATACATTAGTACATTGATTTATTTTATTTTAATAAGTCTTGTTATTATTTAAGAATTTTGTTTGTTTTTGAACCCATTACAATCAGTTAATCGTCCTTGGGGAAAAAATTATAACACGTGCCAAATTTCATCACGATATCTTTCTGCCAACATTTATTTTACAAGGTTTACCTTTTTTCTGTCCGTTCCAAACTTCTGCACATACATAAAACACACTAATTGCATCAGGACGGTATCAATTAGTTAGTGCAAAGATAAAAAATTTTCAAAATCAAATTTTGCAAAAATTTTGAATATTTGTGGAAAACAGTACTTTTTCCTAAAATAAACATTTTCTTAAAAACATCTGACACTTTTTCGACCAAATGAAAATTTTTTGCACAAATAAATTTTTAAAATTATTTTTTTTACACTTTATAAAAATATCAACCTGAATAATTTTTGTCCCACTGCAGAACTTTGAATTAAATTTTACTTTGATAATCTTGAAGTGTCTGCCAATTGATTTTGATCAAGGCTTCTGTACCCTTGATCAAAGTTTTTCAACTCTGGTATGATGTTTATTGTTTAAAATTTAAGTTCTGATTGCATTTATATGATACACGTAGAAAATATTAAACAAAAATATGTGTTAATATAATTTATAATTTTGACAATACTTACATAAGTACTGAGATAAGCATTTCTTTTTCGTTTTTCTAAAAATGTTTTGTAAATACAGGTTAATTCAATAGCCCTAAGTGATTCCTATTAATCGTTAACTTTAATGTAATGAGTCATGTCGTTTTTATAAAAGTTATACTACACGATTGTAGAATTCAAAATTATAATAAAACCCATTTGATTAACCTTTTATTTTTGAATACATATTGTAGTTATGTCGAGCTTTAATTGAACTTTTTTGGAAAAAGATAGAAGTGACAAAGTTTTGAAGAAATCAAACAAGAATTTAATACAGTGGTTTCCCGGTTTAACAAATACTCAGTTAAGCGAATTCTCGATTTAACGAATGGTCATACTTTTCTCATTTAGTACCTTATATTACGAACAAAACAAATAATTTGATATAACGAAGTTTTTAAAACCACACATGAAAAACTATAAAGGAAAATAAAAAATAGACGAAAAATTAATATCAAAAATATTTTTTTGTACACAAGTGGTGAGGGTATATTAAGTTTGTCATTCCGTGTATAACGCCGAGAAGGAATCATCTCAGACCCTACAATGTATATATATTATTGCATCAAATCAAAAACTGAATCTATTTAGCTACTTCGGCCAGTTTTCAGTTCATAAAACGAGTAAATAAAATTCTATTGAAATTCGAGACAATTATTTTGCTAACTGTTCTGAAGATATTATATTAATTTGCCTTATATCGGTCCATAATTTCTTATAGCTCCCTTATAACAGGATTTCCAGGAAAACGTGTTTGAGTTTATAAAACATTTAAATAAAGATCAATCCTATTAAAATTCCGCACACTGATTTTTCTAACAATAATCAAAGTACATTATAAATATGAACAATCTTGGTCCAAAATTTTGCTGTAGCTCCTATATAAGATCCCTTCCTGGAAAACTATTTAGAGCTGATAACAATCATATTTTTATACTCTCTACAACACAAGTGGTGAAGAGAGTATATTAACTTTTCATTATGTGTGTAACTCTGAGAATGAATTATTTCAGACCCCATATTGTATATATATTCTTCAAATCAAAATCTCAGTCGATTTTCGTCAATCTGTATGTCTGCTCACATCCATAAAAATTGACAGAGCTCAATGAAATTTGGCCTAGTAGAAAAAAGCCAGTTCAGTAGTAAAAAATTATAACCAAAATTAGAACTAATTCTAATACACATAACTAATATAATATAATATAATATAATATAATATAATATAATATAATATAATATAATATAATATAATATAATATAATATAATATAATATAATATAATATAATATAATATAATATAATATAATATAATATAATATAATATAATATAATATAATATAATATAATATAATATAATATAATATATAATATAATATAATATAATATAATATAATATAATATAATATAATATAATATAATATAATATAATATAATATAATATAATATAATATAATATAATATAATATAATATAATATAATATAATATAATATAATATAATATAATATAATATAATATAATATAATATAATATAATATAATATAATATAATATAATAATAATAATAACTAATAATAGAACACAGAAACACTAAATGAGTCATAAACTCATTTAGTGTTTCTGTGTTATACACTATATACATTTGTGAGTGTATGTGTGTGTATATGTATATCTATGAAACCTAATGTATTTACTTCACACGATTTTGTGGTGGAGGGTATAGAAGATTCGGCATAGCCGAATATAGCATTCTTACTTGTTCATACATAAAATCTGTATTACAAAATCATTTATTATTTTTGTTTATCTGATTTGTCATTTAAATACGAATACCAAATCCATCGTTTGCCACTATTATAAAATCAAAAACAAAAGTGTTAAAATATGTGAAAAAAATTCCGATCAAAACACAAAGAGCAATGAAATAGGGAGAATTTTAAGAAATGGAAATGGTTTCAAAACAAGTGAATGTTTAATGTGCCAATAAATAGTCCTATTTTAAAATATAAGGCAGTGGAATTAGATTAGTAATGGACAAGTTTTACAATGGAAAATTTAACGCTTGGTTTTCTCGATTCATAAAGGTTATGGTATTCGTTTAATGAAAGAAAGTGGTGAGAAGCTATCATCAAAAGCAGACTTTTCTGTTACATTTTAGGTATTTTGTTCCAGATGTAAGTTCGCATGTATTTAAATTTTATTTAATATCTCAAAAAAGAAAACAACTTATACCACAACAGCATTTTTTCTGGAAACAACGTGCGATGTCAAAATTTCTGAGATATAAATGTCATTTTTTGTTTAATATAATTATAAAAGATTTTAATAATTAAAGATTATAGGAAATACGTAAAGTATTTTATATTCTTTCAAATAAATACCGATTAAATTTGTTATAAATAAATCATATAACGTCTTCCTACCTTAAAATGACAATTAATTTGTCAAATATAAATATAAATGTAAAACAGGATGCAAAAGGTTCTAGGTATATATGATAGGAACCTGTGGATTGGCCTTAAAACATGACAATAAATAGATTACCATTTCTTCATTCCATTTCGGAAATTTTATTTAATTTTTGTCGTTATAAGAGTTAATTGTTTAAGTATTTTAACTGGAACAAATAGATAAACGAGTTTAAGTAAATATATAGAATTTTGCACAGAATTCTTTTTTTTTCAAAAGAAACCAACTGGTTTTGTAAGAGTTTTACATAATAAAACCACCTTCTCGTCAATACAGCAAATGTTTCGCTCCGTCATGTATTACATAATATCTTACAAAAGAAAACTAATTTTCTTAAAATGTATAAAAACATTTTAAAATTAGTAAAATAATGTTCCATCTACAAATGAAGTTAGTTTTTTTATGATTTCGTCTTATTATCGGTCCTTAATGGTTCAACATTTGAGGGATATTATTTTCTTTACTGCATAAAGGTTATCATAGAAATTACCTTTCACAGTGCAAGGCTATGTTCATATATATTTGCAACAACCAGTCAATTGGAAGTAATTTAATTTTATAAATTACTTTTGGGCAAAGATTTAAAAAGTATAATGGCTTTTTAAATCTCTGCAATAAATTTCATTTAGGGTTGACTTGCATTGAAAACACTTTCTGCACCTATAATATTTTTATTTTTATGTTTTTTGAAAATACAGTTTAAATGAAAAATAAATTAAAATTTGTTGTAATTAATATTTGTGAGCTATGGAAAGTAACCATAGATCCTAGACTCAGTGTCTTTAGAAGTAAAAGACGATATATAAAAATTAATCTCAAAAGAGTTAAGGTTTGATTCCAATATTTTTGACATGTTTTAATTGCCGATATTTTTGCGAAAATTATGAGAAGGAGTTCTGCAATAGCAAAAATTAAAATTTTTAATAAGATTGTAAAATTTTATTTAAAATTTAATTGAAAAAATATTTTACATGCTTATTGCCCGTATAATTCTCTACAAAAAGTACAATAACATGTGTGGTTGGCCACGAGAGCTAGATGCTTCTGTAATAAATCATTTGACATTAAATATTCTAATAATTAAATTTTTAAAATTCTTTAAAAAATTCACCTTCTTCAGTAAATTGCTGACACTGACGTTATGAAATGGCGTTTGTCCAATTACAAATTTCTTGAGTGGATAGCTAATAAATGTAGCTATATAATCAATATACATTTTTCATCGGACTTACTTTATATGCGTTAGCGTTAGAAATTCTTTCAGAATTGAGAACAAATTTTCCAGAAGGCAATATTTATTTTTAAAGTAAAAAATGTTTCACCTTTAAAAAATTAAAAAAATACCATTTTTATAATTTCATAATATAACACAAAAATCATTCAGAATTTTGTACAGAATACGGACAATACTTGAGAAAATGTGTCAAAGTTTTGCTTTGGTCTATATATCTCTTAAACTATAAGATATATCCCATACATGTAAGCATTTTTTGTATAGAATTATAAGGACTATATGTATGTTACATATTTTTTTCAATCAAATTATAAATAAAATTTTAGAGATTTCTTCAAAAGTCTTCATACACGAGGAGACCAACTTCGAAGATTCACTTCGCGACCCCGGAGCCCTGTAGAAACATGTTCTTCTTTAAATCAATTGAAAAACACCTCAAAAATATCCATGCCATCATATAGAGGTCCCTACATGATTATTATAAATACTTATTACTTCAGAATGTGATGTTAATCCTTAATTGCATTATTTTGTTTGAGTTTTTTTAATAAAATTTTGTTTTTAATTAATATTCTAGATTATGGGAAATATATTCTATACTCGCTTACAGAATTGAAAAGGGTACTAAAACTTTCTTTTTTCACCGTATAAGAGGTTTTTTCTTAAATATAACACTGTAAAGCTAATAAGATATCAAATTAGTGATATTTTTTGCTAAAACTTTTCTCTGCTAAACAGATTTTGGTAATTTTTACAACGGTAATTCTTATTTGACGATTTGCTTGAGTTTGGATGTCGACCCAGATATAGGGTTATAACTTTTGATATACTGCACCGTTTTTGCTGGTTTTAAATAGGAAACTTTTCAGGACAATAACAAATAATTAGGCCAAATTAAATTAAGCTAGGGATGTGTGATATTTTCACGATTGTGATTTAATCACTGTGATTGGTAAATCACTGGTAACTATAGTGACTGAAATTATTAAAAAATTACTAAATATCAAGCGCTGAGCATAAATTCTAAATACTTCTTTTTATTATTCGTGATGGTGCTTATGGTGTTCAGTATGCACTCCAATAGAGACTCCCATTTGTAAAGAAAAAAATATCGACTTTAAATGAACTCTTTAGTAAAAAACATCCTCATGTTTTTATTTGAAACACTGCGATCATCCTCATAATTCAAAAGAACAGTGATTCAAAAATCACTTTCATTGGTAACGACGTTATTCGACACGGTATCGCTCATCTCTAGTGCCAACAACAGACAGATAGTCAGACATAGCTAAATCGGCTCAGAATTTTATTTTATATTTGATGCAGGAATATATATACATTATACATTATGGGATCTTAGATGGTTCCTTTTTAGCGTTACCACGAAGTGACTAAGTTAATATACCTTCTTCATCACTAGTGGTTTGTAAAAATTTATTTCATAACATTCTGTATTTATAAGTATGTATAATAATTATATAAGGATTTTTTTTCAAATACACATAATCTGCTATAATCTTTATTAAAGTTCAAAATAACCTTAACTAATTTAACTCGTCCTTTCTGTTAGTTATTCCTACTATAAGTTTTAAAATAATTCCAACATTGCTAAAAACTCTATTATAAAATATTTTATTACTTAAATCAATAAATTATTTAAATCTATAAATTTATTAATTAACTTATAATAAAAAAAATCTGAAGATGTACGTGTACTTTGTAGTATAAAGATATATAAAGTGACAGCGAAAAATAACAGTTTAGGTTTCAGAAAAATAAAATTCATACGTAACTTAATGGTTTAACATTCTACGTGTATTTATTTCAGTTGTATTTGCAATGTTTTTATTTTTTTATTATTTTAATTAATTTATTTACATAAATAACTTCTATGTATTAGTTGGGTGTGCCATACCAACATCACCCTTTGTATTAGATATATAATACGGGCCCAAAATTGAGACTTTAGATTTCTGCTTTTTTTTCTTAATTCCATATTAGAGTCAGAAGTATGGATAGGTTGAACTGATGCTGTTGTTTCAACTGGAATACACGCTAATGATTATGTAATTTGGTCTGTTGAATTAAAATCTGGATCATTTTATTGGAAGTTTTGTATTACAATCCATATCTTAAGGTTCATTTATTGTTTCCATGGTATTATTGGTAAAAATCTATTAAATCAGATAATAAATTGCTTAATTGAGGACGTGTACATAAATCAGTTCGCAATTAACATGACATCGAACAAGTCTGGAATCGGTTATATTATTAATGTTAATCTCCATCAGTTATTAATGTTATTCACCATTTTATTTCTCCTGTATACCATTGCTAAGACACCTTGTCCAATGCTGAAACATCTTTGCTTACTCTATTTTAGTTATATTATTAGGTTTGAAAATTTGGTACCTTAATCACCGACAATCAATTCTGGATTACCAAAGGAAATCATGAAGCATTTAATTATGATGGCAGATAATACTGATGTAGTTTATGATACTAAGAGCCATTTGTAATATGGGTCCACAATAATAAAATAATAAGAAGTATCTACTGAGACAGCAATAACCATATGAATCCGTTGCATTGCTCTGTTAACAATTGGCACAGAAGCTGGTACAGTTTGAAGCAGTGTTTTTGAAACGTTATCAGCAATCGATAAAATATTAGTTGCACCAAAATTAATATTGATACATATTGTAGTTTAAATTCGTACGACATTAGGGTCAGCTGGAATTCCGTTTTTACTTGGCCAATAATGGGTCATGGAAGGTTTGGAAAATAAATTTTCTTAAACACAAATATTTATGAAACTATGCAAAGGCAAATTCTAACAGGAGAGCTTATTTCCCAATTTTGGAATAATTTTTTTCTGCTGGTGTTTTTGAGTTATAATATATTGCTTTTTCATTTCTGTGACATATCTTTTTCAGTTCCATGACTTCACATTTGAAGCATCTGCAGACACTTAGATTTCAAGTCGTGAATCAAAATGTGTTAGTGATAGATCAGATCACATTTTTGAAAAAAAAAAATTGTAGTAGTAATTTACAACTCGTAACTACAACCTCAATTGGGTTTCATGTGTTGGTGGTGGTTTTTGACGAATTTGTTTGATTTTGTTTTTATCTGTAGATATTTCCTTCTTATCGATGTGTATCTTAGAAAAGTACATGTGAACTTAAAAACGACATTTTTCAAAATTTACTGAAATAATGTAAATGTTTAATAAGTCAAAAATAATTAAAATAATTGCTACTACATTTTCATTTTTCTCATTTATTTTTTCAATAACTACGTCAGAATTGCTTTTATGGATTGCAGAAGAGCAGATTTAACTCCAATAACTTTTTCGTCATCTACCTCTAGTATTAGAGTAGTTTAAATATACAATTGTTAAAATTTGCGAATATGTCATCTGGTAGTGCTAACGGAATATTGTGTTCTTCAAGCTGAGTGTAGAATAATCACAACGGATTCTAAGTCCTCCAGGTTTACAACAACAATTGTAGCGGTCCATTTTGGAAAATCTTTGGTATGATTATGTCTTTTCATTACAAAGTGTTGAGTGTTTTGTTTTCATTTGTATTACAGCGTATGTAATAATGGTAGGTGAATATTAATATATTTGAGGGATCCAATTTTTTCCTTAAAGACTTCTGGAAATAGTTAACGTAGATCCATTGGTGTAATTGTATTTGGATTAAAATCTGCAATAGAGAAAAAACAAAACAAAAAAAAAAACATGCCAATCAAAACCTGCTGTTTGTTGTTTGTTGTAATGGCGGCTTACCGAGCATTTTTCATACTTCTTGGATTATTAATGTAACATCTGATCGTGTTGTAATTTGACACTTATTTTGTTCATTTGTAAATTGACATATCTACTTTATTGATGTTTGTAAATGTGTTTTTATAGTTATTCTTCTTAAATATATAAATTGAAAAATAAATTTAAGAAAAATAACTTTATAAATCCGTGCATACAAATCAATAAAGAGCCAAAGATATGACAATTTACTAATTAACAACGTAGGTGTCAAATTACAACACTATACTGGATTATTCTTTTCCAGAAAACATGACCAGAATCCTTCTTTGTGGCCCATTCTGTTGCACAAACTGCATTTGAGATTTCTGTGCTAACGTACATTATACAAAATCTATTTTAGTACATTGCCAAGAGGAACGTCTTGTGTGTTAAATTTTCTTCTTTTTTCATCTTTATTGCCATAATATTTTTTCATAATACTGAAGTCTCGTTTCAAACTCTCAATCACTTGTAATCGGCACTATCCCTGTATCACTTTCAAGTGAGTTGAAGAGTATAAATTTTAAATCTCTACCACTCTCTTCAAGCCGTTAACGAAAATTTTAAATTTGTATTGCGTTTTTTCTGCTCGCTGCTGAATATTCACTCGACATTTTTCAGTTAGACTCCTTTATGTTTTTAACGGGGTTCAAAGTTCATTTTTTTTAATTAAAAAGTTGCATCTTTCTGTTATCTGATTTCATAATACTTGGACCTTAATTAATACTTTTTATCTGTAGTTTCATTTCGACATTACGGAAAAAAATACTTTTTTAAAGTTATACGATGTCAAAATGGTCCTTCATTTAGGGATATCTTTAACTTCATATAAGTACAAATCGATACTAAATCGTTATATTTGTAAAAGGGGTATAAAAACAAATTTTCATATGTCAAACAGAAGAAAATACATGTTATAACATACCAAATATATGTATGTATGTATGTATGTATGTATGTATGTATGTATGTATGTATGTATGTATGTATATATGTGTACTAATTTCGTAACCATTGTATTATACTTTTTATACAAAACCAACAAGTGTTTTCGACAAGTGTTAAAATTCTCACGCTCTTACAACAATTCGTTTTGTTCCAACCCATCAAGTTGCAGATTAGTTCCTGTTTGATTTTTATACAATAACAAAAGAATTTGTTTCATTTTATGCCTTGTTCTTCATTAATTGAATGACATTTTTAAATTTGTTCACTTATTTATATTTATAATAATGTATTACTGAAAATGAATAATGTATAAATTTAAATATATATTCGGCCGTATTCAAAAAATCTTATAAAACAATATTTCTTAAATTTATATTCAAAATAAAATTTTATAATCGAATTGTTAAATATTTAAAGTGAGTATGAACTGTTGATAAACCGGCATTAAGGAAAATTCATGTTATTTGTAACTTTTTTTCGACCTATTTCTAGGACAATCCTCTTTAATTTGGAATTATTTATATACCTTTACGATCGGGTCATAAGTTTCAATTATCACAAATTCGTACTTATCACCCCAGGCAGTAAATTACAGAAACTAAAAAATTTCATGAAATATATATAAAAATAAATTAGTAATATTACATAATATTATAGTGATGTACATATGAGCAAAACAAATAAAATATAGCTTGTTATTCGAATACTAGTTTTGTCTACAAAATTAATTTAATATATTTGATTCTTTCTCCTTTTTTGAATTCCATCTATTTTAGTATAGTGCAGATCCTCTCGAATTTCACCTTTTTCGCAATTTTTTTTTAGAATCTTTGAAAGAATGTAGTTTTGAAAATAGTTTAATCATATGGTAATGGCCTTTTTCGGATCTCCAATATTTTATTTAATTTTTGAAACTAAATGAGAAACAAAATGAGAACAAATACTAAATGAGAAACAAAAATGGCGACAGTTTACTGTTTTAACGTTGACATTGACACACATTTTCTACCGGAGAAGGACCAATGTTGAGACCTTACCCTTTGATGATAATATTGGTGTGGATTATGCCTCGAACATAGTGGTGCCTTTGTGTAAATATACCTCTACAAAGAGAAAACAGATTGGTAACTGCAATCGATTTTTTAACTAACCGAATTCGTGCGGTTGCAGCAACCGCTTGCACCAGCCGAAAATTTTGTTTTTTGGTACCGTACGTATCGGTACGTACGTACCGATTTAATATTATGATTATGACGTCTATTATTAGTGATTGTGAACACTGAACAAATAAATGATTTATACAACCGAATTGAAAAATTAAGTTTGAACCAACATCTGAAATGTAGGTTGCCGTTATTTTTTAATTCAGTTCCTGTCCCTAATAATAAAATAAATAAACTGAGTTTATATTTTACAAAAAATATTTATTTATTGTTAATCCATAAATATAAATTTAATATAAATGAAATTATATGTAATACAAATAATTAAATTGATTATAATTTTCAAAAATAAATAAGTTAAATATTTAATTAATTAATCAATATGTTAATAAATAAATTAATAAATAAAAAATTATAAATTAATAAATAAAAATTACAAAATTAGTATAATTTTTACCTTCATTCAAATTTTAACGTTTAAAATTTACGCAGCTTTATCACTAGTTGAGGAAATCTTTGGGAAATTTTGTTGATAAGTCCAAGAGAATTCCAGAAAGTGGGATATATGAATATATGAAATTATCATTTGTACCAAACTTTGAATTTATTTATTGATATTAATTTTCACTTTTTTCAGATAAAAAATTGCACCAGTTGAGTTTGACATCACATAAAGAAAATCTTCAAAATGACCTAAAAATTATAGAAAATAAAAATGTGGAACCAAGACTTTAAGTAAGTTTATCTTACCTTGACAAACATTAGAGTTTACTTGTCATACTGATGATTTTTGGCGTTGTTTGGCAGGCGTCTTATACAGCTTGTGGCTCTCTTAGTAAAATTTTAGTTATAAAGTCGGCTACAAACAACAAATCGTAACAAGCTAATCCCTACTTAAATCCGGTATACACAACTTATTCAAAAACTTCAAAAGTTATATTTTTAGGAAAGAAAATATTACTAATTTTAAATTTATTTTTTATATAGACCTCAATCAATGAGACTTTTAGAAGAAACACACTTATATACGTGTATATTATTTTAAACGTATCTGATTTTTTATCTCTGTTTTTACTTATTAAGAATTTTCACAAGGTAATTTTTTGTTTTTATTTTAATATTAATTATATTTAGTTTGCCCCCATGTTCTGTGTAGGTAACTTATTGTTTAAATTTGATGACAGACATAAATAAATAAAAACAGCTGTTTGATAATTGGTACTGAATTGTTCGGTTGCCTTCAATAGTTAGTTGCAATATTAGAAATATAGTATTGAGAACGGACTTAACGGTATACTGAACCAATAATTGGCACTGTGAACTGAAATACAAAACGAAATTCGGTTTTGGATATATGTTCGTAAATACAGAAAATTGGATGTGATAAACGAATATTTAATATTTCGTAATCACAACCGATTTCTAACCAATTATTATTCTGTGTGTATTTAAAATTTATAGATCGATATTTGACCCAACCTCAATAATCAAAGATAAATTTGCTATGAAAATAAGGACGGATTGAACAATGTTTAATGTTTTTTTACTCTTTTCCGATTTTACTCTTACACCTTTTTAAATCAAACAAAGAAATATTTTATTAGAATGCAGCACTAATAATTTCTGAAGATTTGGGCCATATTTGTCTTCTCCCAAATGGTTTGTTACTGAAACCTGCCAGTATCGGTTCAGTGGAAAAATTATAGACCGATATCTGACCCAAGTAAATACGGAAAACATAAAATAATTCCCAAATCTTGGTACTTAATAAAAATTAAGAAACACCCGATTGAAAATAAAATGAAAAAACTTCTTAAAACATAAATGAAATAATTTCAAATACTTGGAAATGTTAAAAAAATACTTGATTTATGAAATAGCTCACATTGAAATAATCCCCAAATTCGATTCCTCATTAATTAAAATTAGTAATTTAAAATTACAATACAGAGAAGCATTTTTAGAGAACCTTTGTAAATGTCGTAGGGGAAAAAGTTGTTTAGCGAATCCGGCTTTATAATTATCGCAGAAGAGAAAGTTTTTTAGACCGTTTGAGAAGAAAAAGTTTTCTTAGCGAAGCCGATTTTATAATTCTCAATGGTTTCCAAATGCATATTCGGAATCATTGAAGACTGTATATAGGAAATTTTCTCCTACTTACTATTTAAAACTATAGATCATTTATATTTAGCACTTACTTCATATATTATGGTTGTTAATTCATTAAAAATTATTTCATTAAATTTGTGGTTTATTTCAGTGGGAGTTATTTCATTAAATTTGGTAATATCATTCAAATATTTAACTCCCCCAATATTTCATTAATGTTCTAGGGAGTAATTTCATTCTCTTTTTGAGAACTTTCGTTTGTATAATTCTTTAGATATTGATAACCATTATCATATAGTATACTGGGATCATTCTGTAAAAATTTCATCAATTTGGTTGGAATTAACATGTATGATGATTTTTCTTAATAACTCTTAAAAATTGCTCGTAGCAAATACATAGTTAATAAATTTTTAGAGGAATCAACCCAAATCAACATTCACTAGGTTAAAACAAAAAATATATAGATTTCAAAAGGTACCGATATTATGGCCAATAAAAAATTTTTGAAATTGGTGATGTAGACAAGAACTAAATTGTCATTAAACCGCTAGCTAATATGTTTCAAGAACTTCCACTGATTTATTTTGATCAAATGTTCACAGAATGATCCCAATAAATCCGATTGTAATATAGTCTATATAAATTCGGTAGGATCAATAAATTAAAATTTAGTCTCAATTACTTTCTCGAAGAACTGTTTAATAACCATTTGTTATTTTCTGCCAAATTATTTGATAAAAGAAATGAAAATATACATTGAACATGATTTGTAAAAATACTTATAAAACTTTCTATTTCTTCTGAGGTAAATATGATTCATATTTGATTCTCCACATCAGAACAATCTTGAAAATGCTGCAAGTAATCCCATCAGTTTCCATATATTATGCTAATGTAGTGACTCAAGTATTTCATTGATTCTCATGCAAGAAATTATTTTTGAAATATAACTTTTGTATATATTTCGAATGATATTTTTGACGAAGTGTCTGAATTAACAATTTGACAATGTTATTAGATTTTAAAGTACATCGACAGTAATATCTTGATCTAAGAAGTAAAAAAGTATTTGGTTATATTAGTTCGTTGTATAGGTTTAAAATCCATATAAAAATAAAAAATAAAAATAAAAAAAAGTGTTACCCGTTTCATTGATTGAAATATTTACAATGTAATATAAGTATTGTCTCTCCTATCGTTTGTTTTAAAAATCTTAATCGGTAACACGTTTTTTGTCCGTTTTGTTAATACCCTCCACCACCACAAGTAGTGATGAGGGTAAATTAATGTTATCATTCTGTGTATAACAATGTGTATATATTATTGCACCAAATCAAAATCTGTGTCGAATTAGCTATGTCCATCTGTTTGTCTTTTGAAAACATTATCACACCTAGAATAGTTGTCCGAATTCAATGAAATTTGGCCACATTGTTTGTTATTGCCCTAAGCAGTTTCCTATTTAAAACCTATATTGGTTTATAAGCAAAGAAATTATAGACCGATATCTGAAACAACCTCAAAATTCTGAGAAAGAACTTTTAAAAATGCAATTGGACTTAAACAAAACTTCAAAAAGCAAAAAAATCGTAAAAATCTGGTCAACAGAAAAAAATTATAGGCTATAATATGCAAAATTCTGATACACCCCAAACTCTGTGTGTCATATGGACCACAATTTTTAATATAATTTACTGAAATTTGTTACATATACTTATTTTGATACAATAATTAATCCAAAGAAGCCATATTGTTATGGGGTCATTATTTGACCCAGCTCCCATATAAGGCCCATTCCCGAAATATGATTAATAGCTTATAAAACTTTAAAATTTGAACCAATTATATTGAAAATTGGCACAATTAATTTTAAATATTTGTTATAAATTTCATTAACATATTTTGATAAAGCTCCCATAAACAGCCCTTACCGAAAACGGGTTTGACTTATAAAACCATTAAATAAAGACCAATTCCATTGTAATTCGGTACAATGATTTTTCTAACTATTTTTAATGTGTATTTTTAATAAGAGCAATCTCGGTCCATATTTTGATGTAGCTCCCATATTAGGCCCCTCACCGAAAACAGCTCAAGCTTATTAAACTAGTAAATAAAGACCAATTATTTTTCTAACTGTTATGAAGATATTATATTAATTTGCCCCATACCGCACCTTTATAAGACGCTTTCCCGAAGAACTGGTTTGAGTTTATAAAACATTTAAATATAAATCAATTCCATTGAAATTTAGCACAATGCTTTTCTATAATCATTATAACCAAAGTATATTACAAATATGACAAATCTTGGTCTATATTATTCTGTAGCTTCCATATAAGAACCTATACTAGCAAATGAAGACCATATAAGATTCTATTGAATCTTATATATATATATATATATATATATATATATATATATATATATATATATATATATATATATATATATATATATATATATATATATATATATATATATATATATATATATATATATATATATATATATATATATATATATATATATATATATATATATATATATATATATATATATCCTGAAAAGTTTCCAGCAAACTCGGTTCTGTATATTAAAAGATATAGACCGATATCTAAAGCAACTTCTACAAACGAAGAACATTCATAAAATTGTCAACTATATATCGATAAATTAGACCGAAATTTTGCCACAATATTAAGTTATGAAAACTTCATTACCATTCAAAAAATGGTTAAACCAAAATCGGTTCAGTAGAAAAAAAGTTATAGTTAAAAATAAAACTAATTTTATGACTCATTAACCTTTATATACTGATTCTAAGATTTTTCAGACATATCTTCAAATAAAGTGTATCGTTAAAATATTCCCTAATTTCGAAATTTTCCTGACAGTCTTCATATTATGTAAACTTTTTATATATTTTCATTTTGCATACAAATTTTGCTCACTCGATTTCAATTTCGGTTTCATCTTATAAAAATATTGGTCAAATATTTCTCTATATTTATATAATTTTCAAATATACAGTTTTGTTCGAATATTAAGCAAATTTTTCGGTAAATATATATTGCCTTATACACTAGTGCATATTTCTAAACACTTGTGCATATTTATATAACCTATTTTCATGAGTTAGAAAAAATTAAACAAGAATATATTTAGAGAAAAGCTATTTTCTCAATATATTCGTCGTAACATTAATATATTCGCGACAGCCAATTATTCTTATCGCCAATATGTTAATGGTTGGATGATTTTGTTGTGACAACAATTTTGTTGCTGTAAATAAATTATTTTTATACCTTGGCCGAAAATTCTCAATAAACTAAGATTCTTCTAATAAAATTTAACTTTTTTCCATATACTTTTATTCTTAAATAATAGAAAAACAAAAAATTATTTTATAAGTGAATAAATGTTGCCACCTTTTTGTAAAAAATCCAAAAAATATATAATTATTTTTAGTTTCAACTTTAGATAAATATAATTTTTTAAGGAGTGCATATATTTACATAGTTATTGCATCAATATTTTTAAGAAGAATGTAGCACATATTAAAAAATACGACCTACAGTTATCTTAAAAAACTAAAAGTAAACAGGGTTTAAAATGGGTTCAAAATTAATATCACCTATAAATCATAACTATAAGAAATAACCCAGACGTTTGTCGAATTTTTAAAAAATCAACATACCCAAGGTGGTGAACTTAAGAGCTCCTCAGCTTTGATTATGTGATGGTTCAAAAGTTACAAAATTATTTCCAAAAGGTTAAGAGAAAAAGTAAAGTTATTTTATCAAATTACATATGTTTCGATATATCGATTCGTATATATTTTTATACAATAACAGAATATGTTCGCATTATTTCGGATTATATTAAAGTATAAAATATAAATATTTTATTATACTTACAACACTTTTATTGGAATAAGAATATATTATGTGGGATGACAATAATTTTAGTAACGATTATAATACTTTTAGTACAAAATCAATAATCGAAATTTTCATTGGAATTAATTTAATTTAAGTGTCAATAACAATATTTTTAGTGGCGACGGAAATAACTATTGTTTTCGATGTAAAAACACAATTTTAAGTTGCAGAAAGAATACCTAATAACAATAGCATATTGCTTCTCGTTTACGGTTACCGCAAATATATTTTTTCTCTGTGTGTAAGTAACATTTTCGGCGCATCCTTAAAAAGTAATAAAATATTATTTTTGGCATTTATTTATTTTATTTTATTTATTCATTCATAAATCATGAGCATAAAATGCCATACTTGTACTTCAAATAAAAAATTAAATATATTAAAAAAATAATAATAAATTTTATTACTATAACTAAAATTTAATCTCAACCAAAAAGTTTTTTATGTGCAACTTTAAATTAGATAATATGATAATTTCAATGTAAAATTTATTTTTTTTATGGAATCTATGATCTTCTAAAAATTGGTCAAAACAATATCTCTAAATTTTGGTATAGAAAAACAGTATTACCTCTCATTCCAGGGAATTACACTGTTCCATAATAGTCTTCGAATTATTCTTAAAATTTTTGTATTAAAAAGTAATTTTAAAAATTTTTCGTAATGTAATTTAAAAAGTTATATAATGTCGAATGATCCTAATATGTGCAGTATTTTTTCCACCACAAATGTAAAAACATTTAAACTAATAAAAAAATATTCTATTTAAAATCAATTACTTTCAACGTTGATTTTGCTTAATGTTTTTTTCTGCGTGTTCATGCACTCACCCCTAGAATGAAAGAATAGTTGTTTTTTTTCCGAAATGTTAAAATAATTTGTTTGCCTCGTTCCGAAATACAGCGCTTTCTGTATATAGCGCCGATCGGGAAAATGATATATTATTCTTCACTATTTGAAACTGGTTATATTTTGTCCTTTGATAGTTTTTAAATCTGGCATCATCTTCTATTAGTCACTTCTGGCACTTCGGATTCTTCCTCCTTTTACGACAAATGAAAATGTGATACAGGGAAGCAACTTAATTATGATTTTGACCACTGGAGATCTTATTTGTATTTCTACCATACTGAGGGACATTACCGATTTATTAACAAAAGAATAGGATACTCAAATGTAGAAGAAGCACAAGAAGTTATTCGAAAATACATTCCTTAAATATTAATTGACACATTTACAAATATACTTTGGCTGAATTTGATTATTCCTAATAGCAAATACTTGAAAACATTTCTGCTTTTATCCCATAACTAGACTTTTCTTTTCTTATTTCGATTAAATAAAAATTAAGAGTTTTATGGGCAGCTACACAATTTCCAAATCTGGGAAGAGGTTTGAGAGTTGAGTTTTTCGATTTGAACATTTTTAATAATATAAGAATTAATAATTATTTTTTATCAAGTTGCCTTTGTAAAACTTCTAAGTTAATGTGATTATTGTTAATGTGATTAAATTTAGTGACCAGAAAAATGTGCGTACTAAAATTATAAAATATTGTCGACAAAGCCCAGCTTGATCCTCTTAAAATTGGCGATGTATTCATAAGTCAGCTGTTAAACCGTTTCCAATATTATTAAATACTGGGAACTTGTCCTATTGAGGTGGAAGTTATGACCCATATGATATTTCTAACACCAAAACATTTTAAATATTTTTAAAAGAGCTCCTTACATATCCGAAGTAAAGCAGTCGCGTAAGCTGAGTGCTCGGACTATTTGGTATGAAAAGTTAAAGTTAAGTTAAGGTCTAATAACATATATGGCTCAAAAAGATCCTTACAGGAATGCTGATAAAAATATAGAGGCTAAAAGCAAAGCGCGGAAATTAAAGTCTATTTTTCTAAAAAAATATTCATGCTGCAACTTGGATGACAAAACATATGTTATATGCCATGTATTGTCGAAATATTTAGTATTACATTAAAATTTTCAATGTATATGTCTGCTTTTAAGCAACAGTTATTTCAAACAATTATGTATATTAAAATAATGTCCATTATTTAGAAATTAACCAATTTTTATGAATTTTGGGGAGGCTATTTTTTGAGTAATATTTTATTTTCAAATTATTTTGAGATCAGTTAATTTTGAATTTAGCAATTGTTGGTAAACAATTTAATTTATATATTATTTTATTTTCAACATTTCTGAGTATTCACTACATATTACAGTATTTATTGTTGTATTTTGTTAGCAAATTTATATAAAATGTAATTGCTCTCTTTAAAGTAAATGCGTTTTTGGCTCTTTTTATTATAACAAATTATTAAATTGTCATATATTGAATTAAAGGGTGAAAAAGTTCACTATATATAAAACAAAAGTCTTTTATTTAAATAAAGTCAGAAATTATTTTAACTTAATACATTATTTGCTGCCGAAAATTGGGATTGGTGAAAGTACAATAATTTCATCAGACTAGTGAATTGGATCTTATGGCCATTGGTACCGCTTGCACATCAACTGAAATTCAAAAGAATTTCGGCAAATTGCTGTCCTTTGGATAGTGGAACTTGCTGCAACAATTAAGATTTGGAACTATGCGTCAATGTTACCGAAATTTGTGGTTCTTCTGGAAAAATTAAGGTACACATGAAATTTTTGAATTACATAATTAGAATAGAATTGTGTTTCGAACAAAATGGCCGATATTTACCAACCTATCAAGGTACCAAAAGATTTATTTGAAAATTTAAAGGCAGAATAATACATATGGTCTTGCACAAATAGTTTTAGATGAAATAGAATAAAATTTTTTACAAATTAAAGCTCGCGAAAATACATTCAGTACAGATAATATTCCGTATTTCGAAGAGGATATTTATTATCAATTTCAAAACGAATTTTTCAAACTTAAAAAAAAAATCTTGTAAGGGAATTCCTTTGGACATCGTAAATGAATATCCAGCAACGGATTCAAGTTGTGCTTTAGCATGGACCGCCCTGCAGAATAGATGCCATAATGAAAGAAAATTGTTGATACTATTTTTAGAAAATTATTTGCTATACATGTTTCTGATGGCTCTTCGAAAAGCATTCAGACCATCTGGAATACAACACGAACTAGTTTTGCCCTACTTCTTAATCTAGTTAATACCGAAGGTAAATATGCTACGCTTATTTATTTGACTGTAAAAAAGCTCGATATACAAACGTGCTACAAATAGGAGTAGTCTCTCAATGCCTCAACTGAAATCCCTCTAATTAAAGATTTATTTAAATTTTTTAGAAGCAACTTTTCGAACATTAAAAACTAATTCTGATCAGAATGATTTCAATTTCAATGTACATTTTTCGAAATCAAAACCATTCCAGTAAAGAAAAATACAAATCTCGACGTTATGTAAATGCTGTTTCTACAGGAACAGACACTAACATCCCTTGCTGCATAAGCGTAATTTTCTTTTCAAATATTTTAAGTTTTCAACTTAACTTTCTGCTGGAAAAATGGATTATTTGAATTCAAAGCAAATATGTCGAATCTGTTTAGCACCTGATCATTTTAGTAATAAATGCCTTGTTACTTTTCGTTATTAAGGCTACCAGCAAAATTATCATACCTCTATTCACAACGAATATTCTATTAACCGTATTTCTGAAGCTTCATCTGTTAAAAATGTCACTGCTTCCCAAAAAGAATTGTCTAATCAAGCAATTGAAAATCTTACTGCTCATGTTGTTGACAATAATAAAATTTTTCATAGTAAAAAGGTCCCAAATTCTTCTTGCCCTACTGAAAACTTGTATGGAAGGTACTCCCCATACAAAGCCAATATTAGTTATTGAATACCGAAAGAATTATTACAACAGTGGACGTTTAGTAGTACGAGCGCTCTTAATACGAATTGACAATAACATGAATGACAAACATTTTCCATTGACTTCTCTATTAAACGGATTGCGGAGCATTTTTTGATCTGCCGCCTTTTCCAAATAATCTTAAATAGTATTATTATTATTAAATCTTTCAACCATACTATTGGATTGAAATTGTAGCGGTATTGTCCCCGCTTTCCTTATTCTGTACAAGTTGCACATCTCTTTAAAGACACATTTTTCAAATAATCTTAAATAGTATGATTAAATCTTTCAACCATACTATTGGATTATTGGAAATTATATAAACATTAACTAAAATTTCTTTGATTAATCTTTATTGAAAGTACAATTGATACTAAACAACTTGGACGTGATGATCCTTGATATTAATGTTTTAATTTTTCATTACATCTTTTTTTGTTTACAAACACATTTATACATGTCTATTGCAATATTACATACATATTATTATTAATAATATAAACATTTATTTATAGAAAAAATATAACTAACAGTATTGAAATATTTAAAGGATTTCAATAAAAATTTAATAAACAGCAGTGTTGATAAAAATTCGGCATGCAGTATAATAAACATATAAGTGTTTGATATTTATATTGATTTGTATGTTTATTTGTTTTTTATTTAATACATAACTCATCCATCGGAAGATTGAGACTCCGTGGAATTTTACGAAATGTTCAAACAATTACGTAAGTTAAATTTAATTTAATTTTTCATTTTAGGCCAATAAATCATATTATATAAAACAAAGTCCCGAATAATATAATAAAATAATGAAATGATTAATTTCCAACTACAATTAATAAAATTGAAGGAAATAACATGTTAACGGATCCCCAGCCAAAGAAATAGATAATAAACAAAAAATTAATACATCCCGGTAATGGCGCGGTTAAAAAAAAGTGCTGCGAATATTATGAACAAGAAAAACAATAAACAAAATTTTTTCAATCTCCAAAAATTCTTCCGTTATAACAGTGAAATTGAAGGTTACGAATATAATAGATGTTTAAATTAAATTATATATCATTGTGAAAGTAATGTTATAAGTAACAAGTAAGAATGCTATATTCGGCTATGCCGAATCTTAAATACCCTCTATATATATATATATATATATATATATATATATATATATATATATATATATATATATATATATATATATATATATATATATATATATATATATATATATATATATATGCGGAAGTGGACCAAGTGGACGTGTAAAATTCGCAAAGTGGTTAATAATTGTTAGCGAAGGTTAAATCATAGCATCACTTCTTTTTATGGTTTTCATGGATTCTAGGAAGCTGGAGTAAAAAGTTTTAAAAGACATTTTTGAAAGGAAGCTCAAGCTTTTATATACACTTTTCAGGAACTATCTACATTGCTCGAAGCTCAATTGAATTCACGCCCTTTGTGCCCAATGCCTGAAAATTCTGAAGAACGCGTTGCTTTAAGATCGGGACACTTATTAATCGGACCTCCCATTTTAGCTCCGCTGGAACCAACGATTTCAGAATTGCCAATTAGTTTGGTAAGATGGAAGGAGAAGTACCAAAAAAATTAAATAGACGTTATAAATAGAAAAAATCGACCCGTGATTTGTGCGTGAATGATATAGTTGTAATTCGCCATGAACAACTACCTCCAACCTCTTGGTTATAGTAAAAATTTATCCGGGTAGTGACGGTCACGTTAGAGTCGCATACATTTGAACCACGAACGGCATTGTAAAGCAATCTGTTATCAAATTGGTTATATTAACCATTAATAAATATTTAAAATATTTTTTACCCCCTTTTATCTATGTTTATCTTGTTCTCTTTTCCCCATCTCCTTTATTAAATATCAATTTGATAGTAAATAATGACGGTTTGCTCGACGTTTCCACCGGTTACTTCACCTGTAACCATAACACTGACCTATGCAGATACTACTTTTTTACATCGGTATTGTTCGAAATGTCAAATCAGGATTGACTTTTGGATATATATTAAATAACTAGATCCTGCTGTATTTGAAATGTTGAAAATTGTATATAAGCATGTCAAGGGCCATACGATGGTTTCTAAAATGATGTTTTTTGAAAATAAGATTCAAAAATTTTACACGCGGTAAAATAATTTAATGTCTGAGTTATCTCACTTTGCACTCCTAAACTACACAAGTGGTTGACTTCCAATGTCATCAGTGTGTTAAATTCTATCCCACTGTTGAGTTTAAGAGACGGTTTAAATTAGTATGCGCTGAAAATAGTTTATTGATAAAAAAACTACAACACAACTTTGAATATTGTGATAGTGTGAGTGCCTCTTGGTATTAATGTTTTGAGAAAAAATCTGTCCTATTGGTAGTATTCGTGTTGCCATATTAATTGGTTGTAGTGGTTGCGGTATTTGCTTATCTGCTGATTCAGTTTCTGACCGCCAACTTCCGTTTCGTATTGCTACAACTTTTGGTTCCTGCTTCTACTAGTTGCGTTGTTTAGTTTGACTACACGAAAGTAGGTGGCGCTTTCACATTTTTTTTTTATTTTACATAGCTTTTTGTGGGGTATATTAGCCAGCCCTTTGACGCCACAATGCCAGTGAAAGAAAAGTATTTGTGAATATTCGAATTAATCGGAAGTGTCGACCGACGCCACGACGGGGACGCTGTGAACTACGGGATGCGTGTAAGACACACGGATGAAGAGCTCTCCAGAACGGATGCTGATAGTGAAGATAGACGCGTTTCAAGCCGAGTACTTCCGGCCGTGAAGCACCGTTGCTGCATCTACAGTTATATTTGGATATAAATATAAATTTTGGAGAGGTAGGTTTGGTGGTGTTCGTAAAATAATATGGACTGGAAATTCGGAATCCCTCAGCTGAATTGTAATCGACCGTATGCTGTGATCTGCGAACTTGAACACCGTTTGTGCTGGTTCCGTATACGTATGCGATTTTATTCGAACAGTAATAATAGTTAACGATGAAGACGTGGAATGTACAACGATTAGGAGTTGCCAATGGAGTTATTTCACTTTGTTGAGGGACACTAATGTAGGATAATGTTAGTTAGTATGTATTATAGATTTAGGAGTTTTAGAGCCTTATCTTTAGTTTAGTTCTTGAAGATGTTCATTAGAAATATTGGCGAGGAGTTATGCTTAGTGAATGGCTGCTCAAAAATATATCTCGTTGTTTACAAGGAGGCTAGTGACTTACATATGTTTGTTGGTCCTGGACGTATTAGTGACATCGACGTGACAATCGCAAACGTGCTACTCAACTCACTCACGCCGAATAATATTTAATATACATATTTGCATTAATAAATTTTTAACATAACATTACATTTTATGTTCATTACACACAGTGTTAATAACATAAGTGAAAATAATAATTGGAATTCATTTTATTATTTTTTAAAACTTAAATTAATTAAAAATTGTCATATTGGAAATGAAATTCTTTTTAAAATAATTGAATTAAATTTTGAAAAAATTAAAAATAGTCATATAAATAAGTAAAACAATTTATTTAAATTATTAATTACACATAGTAACGGAAAAATGTATCATTTGTAAAATTCCGTGTGTAATGCCAAGAAGGAATCATCTCAGACCCAACAATGTATATATATTATTGCATCAAATCAAAAACTGAGTGGTTTTAGCTATGTCCATCTGTCCGTCTGTCTGTCTGTTGGAAACATTCTCACGCTTAGAATAATTGTCCGAATTTAATGAAACTTGGCCACATCGTTTATTATTGTCATAAGCAGTTTGCTATTTAAAACCAGCTATATCGGTTTATAAACCAGGAAGTTATAGATCGATATCTGAAACAACCTCAAAACTTCGAAAATGAACTCTTATAATTTCTTCTAAAAATGTAATTGGACTTAAACAAAAAATTAATTTTAGCATACAGTTGCACATGCTTCATCATCGTGTCAAAAAATTTTCAAAATCTGATTAAAAGTTATAGGCTATAATATGCAAAATTTTGATACACCCCAAACTCTTTGTGTCATGTGGGACGTAATTTTTAAGATAATTTACTAAAATTTGTCACATATACATATTTTGATTCAATAATAAATCCAAAGAAGTCATATTGTTCTGGGATCATTAATTGACCCAGCTCCCATATAAGGACCCTCCCCGGAATATGATTAATAGCTTATAAAACTTTAAAATTTGAACCAATTATATTGAAAATTGGCACAATTAATTTTTTAACTATCCTAAATAAATGTTATAAATTTTATTACCAGGGGTCCATATATTGATATAGCTCTCATATAAGGCCCCTTCCCGGAATATGATTTATAGCTTATAAAACTCTTAAATTTGAAGCGATTCTTTTGAAATTTGGCCAATTAATTTTCTAACTATTTGAAATATTAGTTATAAATTTTATTACCAGGGGTCCATATTTGATATTGCTCCCATATAAGGCCCCTCCCCGGAATATGATTTATAGCTTATAAAACTCTTAAATTTGAAGCAATTATTTTGAAATTTGGCATAATTAGTTTTTTAACTATTTTAAATATATGGTATAAATTTTATTAACATAAGTTCATATTTTGATATAGCTTCCATATAAGGCCCCTTCCCGGAATATGATTTATAGCTTATAACACTTTTAAATTTGAACCAATTCATTTGAAATTTGCCACAATTAATTTTCTAACTATTTTAAATTATTTGTTATATATTTTATTAACATGGGTCCATATTTTCATATGGCTTCAATATAAGGCCCCTTCCAGGAAAACCGGTTTGAGCTTATAAAACAATCAAATAAAGACTAATTCTATTGGAACTTGGTACAATGCATTTTTTAACTATTTTTAATGTATATTTTTAATGAGAACAATCTCGGTCCATATTTAGATGTAGCTCCCATATCAGGCCCATCACAGTTTCGCTTATAACGAGTAAATAAGACATTCTAGAAATCCCAATTTTTGCTAACTGTCTGAAGATTTAGATTATTTGCCTATATAGGTCAGTTCTATAGCCCCTATAACGGATTCCAAAGGATTTGAGTTTATAAAGATTTAAAAAGATCAATCCATGAAATTACATATGGTTTTTTGACTATAATAAATGAACATATTTCTAAATTTGCTTAGCTCATAAGCCCTTCCCGGAAAACATTTGATTTATAACAAGCATATTTTTTGTTTTTATACGAATAGTGGTAGAGTATATTACTTTGCCAATTCTGGTGTGTAACGCTAAGAATATGAATTATTTTAGACCCCATAATGTATATATATTCCTGCTTAAAATCAAAATCTCTGTCGATTTTCGTCAATCTCTCTGTCTCATCCACAAAAATTAACAGAGCTCAATGAAAGTTATAGCCAAAATTATTACTAATTTTATGACTCATTATGTGTTGCTGTGTTATATACTATATAAATTTGTGAGTGTATGTGTATCTATGGAATATATGTATACCTATGGAACCTAACGTATTACTTTACACGAATTTGTGGTGGAAGTTATTGAAAATTCGGCATAGCCGAATATAGCATTCTTACTTGTTTCAATTATAATAAATTGACTTTTCATCTGATGAGAGTATAAAAGTATAAATTGTTCGGAAGCAAATTATAAAAAGAGCGATTGTATCTCACATATAATTAAAGTATTTTTTAAGTATTTTGATTTTCCTAAAAAAAACTTTTTTCTATTTTTTTAATTACAAATATATAATAAAATTTAGTATTATAAATTCAAATTTACTTTTGGTTAAAACATGAAAAATCATTTCACTTCGTATTTTGCAATTTCAGAATATACCTGTATACTACATATCATAATAATATATTACACACATAAGCATAAATAGAAAATCAAATACGAGAGCCATTCATAAATTTTTTGTAGCAGTTAAGTACAACTAACAATGTAATGTAAGGTATTATATAGACAGGCTTGGCCGATTATAACATAACATTTTTACTTGTTTTGAGTATAATTTCAATATAAATAGAGACATTTTTCGATATTTGACAAAGTATTGATTGTCAAATATGTATTTTATTTAAAAAAAACATTTAGAAAATTATTGATTTCAAAGATAATTCTGGATTTATTATTTGGTTTAAAAATGCAATGTGGCTCTGTGGCTGCTTAGAAAATAAGAGGACCGAAAAGCCTTATCGATTTTCATTTTTTTCGAGCTTATTTTTCATTGATTTCTTTATTGTACAAATTCACATTAGGTTTAAATACATGTAGAAAATGTAATTAATAATAATTAAAATGTATATAATTAAACACATTCAAATTTATAGTAAAATAAAATAATAACAACTAAGAAATAAAATAATTTGATGTTTGATGATTTTAGATTGGTTTTCAGGTGCAATTGTCTTGTGGTAATGGGTTGTTAGTTAGAATTAAATAGCATAATAAGAATTAGTCGTACTTTTTAAATTTTTTTCGATGAACATACTCTTAATTATGGCTTTATGTCTAGGAGTTCAAACAATAACTATTTTCTGCTATAAAATGTTTAAACGTTTTTGTAGACATGGATAGGGATTTGCGACAAAAATTAATTGTACGATATTAATTATATATGAAAATTATGGAAAATTGTTAAGTCAACAAGTGATTTGTGAGCTCCAGCTATGCGTTTTAAGTGGTATTTGAGTAATTTAACCGCAGCACATTTTCATTTAAATCCCTTTTTATTTGAAAATATCGGTAAGATCTATAAAATGGCATCAACAAGGTACATCTTTGTGCTTGTATATTATGCAATTTTGCATTTACGAATTAACTTTTTTACTCTGAGTTTTAAACTGGTTATGTTAAATTTGGTTTACATTTTTTGGTTACATTTTTGAATTAGGTGAAGATCATCCTAAAATTTGGCAATGTGTGGAGTTGCTTGGTAAAATTTTTGGTAATGAGGTAATGAAGACTGTAATAGCCGACCTCTGACTAGCATTTTTCCATCGGATTCCAGAAACAGGTTTAAGAGAGATTTTATTATATATAGTTCTGAACTTTACAGGTATTTTTATTCATTATTATATAATGTTTTTGAGCTAGAATTAAAAAAAGGAAATACATACTGCATAAGTTAGCAAATCCATGGATTTCGGACTGATCTGTAATGTCAAATTGAATCCAACTTGGTTTTTCATAAGGAAAGAGAATTTAAACTGATAGTCCTGAAATAGGTTATTGGAATCTATTTGCAAAATAATTCTCCGCAAAGCACTATCATCGGTATTTCCTAAGATTCGGCGGTATAGCGAGTATTCTTGATGATCCCAAAAATATGTCTTTTATGTACCACTTGTTATAATTTTTTTACAAAAATCCTCACAATATTGGTCATCAGTAGGTTTTATCTTACTCCCAATATTTCCTAAAAAGATAATATATATATAATATATATAATCTATATCTGCGTTATCTATGGTAATGAGTGTAAAAAATATTAAATTATTTTTGTAGAAAATTGGCCAATTAAGACCCAATCGAAAATCGTATTATAAGCAGATGTTTGAGCACACACATATTGGTCATCAGTAGATATTCCTAAGAATATAATATATAACTAAGTTATCTGTGGCTATTAGTGTTAAAAGTAAAAATTGTTTTTGTAGAAAATGAGCCAATTAAGTCCCATTCGAAAATCGTATTGTAAGCAGAAGTACGAGCACGAACATTCGTCTTTATACATTTTGGGTAAAATGATTTTATAATCGGTAATTTAAAATCACATTTCTTTAAATATAAGACTAAATCACATTATTTTGTTGTTCTTCGTGACATAAATATAACACCAGAAACATTATACTGAGATTTTTGTTAGGGAATTTTAAGTGAAAACGTGGGAATTTTGTTAATATTATATTAAAATTCATGAACAGTTCTTCAATCTTATGAAAATTATTTAATGTAAAAGAATTAAAATATTTTTCCAGATTGCAACGAAAAAAGGAATATTTGAATTTTTGACAAATTTATTATAGATATTTATTTTAAATAGTTTTTAAGCATATTTTATAAATTTTAAAGTAATTACCTTTATAACGATCCTAAATACTTTATGAAAATTGCACTCCACCCACTTGGCCTTCTCGCCAGAAATTTGCAGGAGTCTTGTTGACTCCTCCCATATATTTATTATATACAGCTATAACGTTAGGTTGTGATACAACGATCTTCATCATATTGACCTCCTTTGTATTTGTATCACCATAAATAGACGATACCCATCTAATCATTTTCTGCTTTAAGGGGATCTTTTTCAGTTCAGTTTCATTGTATGGTGCCTGTTGCCCATATTCACTTTTTTCTCGCAAATATTTTAATAAATTTATAGTAGTAAAAATAGTTATCAAAATATAACTTGTGGTTTTTATTTTTCGGATGAGTTTTACATAGATGAATGACAATATCCGACCAAAAACTTAAATTTGATTCTCCAACTGTGTTTTTCCTTGGTACATTTCTAGATAATAAACAATTCAATTTGAGCTACATAGGCAAAATATGTTAATTCCTCATTTAATTGGCTGTTTAGATACAAACTGCTTTAACCCAGTTTTGAATTTGCATGGAATCATCATTTCATCGCAGCAGTTGTTTTCATCTTTAAAGTTCTTTTAGGACTGTATTTTTAAGGGGACGGTTGAGTTCTCCTCTACGCTAAATTTTAAATGAAACCTATTTTTTGTCATGTGTTTACGAAAAGCTGGTATTTCAGTAGCACAAGTACAGTATATTGTTAGTCGAGGATATCCGATTATCCCAATAATAATTTCTGATCCTATTAATGCCAGAATCTCTTCTTTTGCTATATAAGCAGTAGTTCCACTATTCATAAGTGAGGCTTGATTTGTTGCCTGAACAATCATGTCAATAAAATCATATGGAAAAAAACATCATAATTTAAATTCACCAAATCATCTGCTGCATCTAAAGTTTTTTCAAATCGATCGGTATTCCTAACGGGATTCCCCTCCTTGAAACATGTTGATGTGATCTTAGAAAGTAAACATATCTATAACCCCATTCAAAATCAATCGTACTTTGTCATTATATAACCAAAAGTACTAGAATATACCTCTATGGTACATAAAAACAATGGCATAATCAATGCATGGAAACAACACTGGAAGACACTTTATTATAAAGATCATTAATAAACATAATAAATAGGAAAGGTCCCAGTACCAATACCTGGGGAACACCACTATGAACAGGTAAGACTGCGGAAATAAGTCCATTGCAAAATACGTATTGTGCCCCATCAGATAAGTAAAATGTATTAATTTGCCAGCAGAACCTGAAAAACTGCGTTGCAGATTTTCTATCAAAGCGAATAACTCACCCTATCAAATGCCTTTAAAATGTTTAAGGATAATAAAACACAAATACACCTATTAGAAACACGACTTCTAATTTTGTCTGTCAAACCCAGCATTAATGAGGTAGTATTTCTATTACACCTAAATCCAGATTGACAATCATGAAGCAATTAACTATCCTCAATATATCCAACTAGCTGAATCTTCATAGAATATTCAACCTCCTTTGATAATATCGGTAATATCGATATGGGTCTAAATTCATCACTACTAGTAGTATCACTATTCTATTTAATAGGAATAATTCTATCTACTATCTATTGCAATGGAAAGCAAGGAGTGGTAAAAATGGTATTAACCAAATGTAATATATAATTACTAACGACTGGCATTAAAAGTTCGAGAAATTTTGAGATATATACCATCACTACCAATATCACTCGATTTTATATGATTAAAAGCATCGAACATTTCAAACACATCAACAGCAAGGAGTGGTGAAAATGGTATTAACCAAATGTTATATGCAATTACCAATGACTGGCATTAAAAGCACTCGATTTTATATGATTAAAAACATCAGAGGTCATAATAGACATATCCGCACAATAATCAAATGCCTGATTGGAAGAGAAAATATTATTTAAGATATCCGGATCATGATTATCAGAGTATTCAATACCACCAACAACCTCATTCTCGCCCAGGATCGACCAAATTTCCTTACTATTCTTACCATCAATCAAACTATGCGTCATTCTCTTATACATCCTCATAACATACTTTGCCCTATTTCTACACCTACAAAATATCCTCCGCTTAATGAGAACAATTGAATGCAATAATTTCATATTATAATTCATTTATTGCCAGAGAATAAGCCTTATTTAAAAACTGCTAACTTTAATGCATTTATGAATATTTAATTTTATTATCTTGCCCGAGATATTGAGAGAGACTTTTGCTTATACTTCGAATGTGAACATTTCTGATTTCTCCAATTAGGAATGACAGATACGTGTGTAGGTATTTATATTTCTAATTCCATTAGGTATAAAATAGTTTTTAAAATATCAGATGTGAGTAAATAATCATTTAATTTCTTGATTGTACAATTAAGATTCTTCTCCCTGGATAGTTGCACGTGTAGTCCTCATACCTAAGAGTAGAGTTGTAAGTAATATTGAGACAAGTGATATGACTTCTTCTTCCAGCTCTGTCTTATATTACGTTCACACATACGTGTTTTTTTAAACTCATCAAATTTGAAATGTTTTTAACCAGCACAACATACATACGAATCAAACATACAAAACTAAACATTTTGGTCCATTCAAACCGTATAGTGAAAAAAGTGCTAATGTGAAATGTTTTTTTTTTTTTTTCATTTTATTAAAAACCAACAAAAACAGTTTTGCAAAAATTATAAAACAGTTACAAAATTGTGTATAACATTTTTTTTTGAGTTTGAATTAACAAGTTGCTGCTGATCACCGCCCGAAGCAGCGGCCCAAGAAAAAAAACCCCAACAACACAACAAGTAAGTATGAGAACATATAATAAAGAACAAATAAAACTGAAATTCCAATTCCATGGGCTCAAAAAACTGACCCATAAATAAATTTATAATGGCACTCGACAAATTTGTGAATTGTACAAATGACCTATTGGATTTTGAAAATGTGTATTCAGAATCAGCAGCAGAAGACAATGTTCATGCGTTGGCCTCGTTAAACGCTGAAATTGATGCGATATCAATATCAATACAGGACAAGCAAGAACGGATATCAATTTTTGAAAATTCTTCAATAGAAAATAATATCATTTCTTTCGTGCGGCTACTCCCTTGCGATAGGGACACATTTTATGGAGATTTTTTTACACGGCCAACATTTCGCGATCTTTTTTCAGCTCTTTACTTAAAAATTTCTCGACTCAGCAAAATTGAAAAATTTTTTCACTTGTTACAAAAGACTGGAGGAGATGCCAGAAAAATAGTTTCAAATGCGCCTTGGCCAACGAAGGTTTCGACATAGCCTGAAAAAATTTAGTAGCTCAATACGAAAGCAATCGGATCCAAGTGAACGAGCAGCTAAAAATTTTATTTGATATTCCATTAGTAGCTGAAGATTCAGGCCCTTCAATTCTAAACTTACAAAGGACATCGGTTGTATTTAAGCACTTTATGCTTTAGGTGTATGTACTGAAAGTTGAGAACCATTTCTTGTATATCTTTACTTCACCAAGCTCCCCGGCATCTTTTGAAAGAATTCGAAAATTCTCATCAGGAAATCACCAAAGTTTCATCGTGGAGTCAATTTAATAGTTTCATGACTCGTAATTTTAAGACATTAGAATCCATTGCGTCAGACGGTGTGGGAAACATCAACAAAGGCCTGCTTATTTACCCTTTGTTGTTGGCTGGACTCAAACTTTAAATTATAAGTATGGGCACCAGTTTTGAAGTCCCTTCCTCCTAATTTACAACCCCAAACTTTAGACATAGAACATTTCAATGAGACTGCTAAATTTTAACTTGCAGATCCTCATTTCTACCAAAGGCGACCCATCGACTTGCTAATAGGCCTTGACTTAGGCCCATATATTGCATGGAAACACCGATGCGGTCTATTGAATCCCTATTGGCACAAAAAACAGTATTTGGATGAAAAAAACTCGAACTGAAAAAACAATACGACCAAGTAATTGTTAAATATTTTGAGTTAGAACATGAAGAAAATTTCTCCCCTGGCAATCAAAAAAACCCCCAATTATTATCTGCCGCATCACGCAATAATAAAAACGAAAGACTGACTACAAAAGTTAGAGTAGTTTTCAATGTCTCGAGCCCGTCATTAAATAAGAGAATTTTGAACCACATTTTGTATCCAAGATTTAGTGCTCCAAATACTGAAGTGGAGATTTTTCCGTTTTGTGTACAACGCCGATGTCACAAAAATGTATCGATAGATACTCATAAACCCTGCTCAAACACAATATCAAAGAATATTATTTCGAAAATCTCAAGACGATCCTACTAAGGATTTTAACTTTTAACTGTGAGTTTTGGAGACAATTGCACCCCGTTTCTACCCATACACACGCTTATTCAACTAGCTGAAAATGTACAACAAGCCCATCCTTTAACAACTAATATTCTTAAGCAACATATGTACGTGGATGGTGTCTTGGCAGGAGGCCACACATTAAAAAACACAATCGAATCAAGAAATGAATGATAAAAATCTTAAAGTCTGCTGGTTTCGATCTGATGAAATGGACCTTAAATGACCCACGAATAATTGGTACAAAAACTCTTGGGATAAAATGGAACATTTCAAATCAGTAAAATCATTTACATTTTGCGTTTTTGGAGATACACAAGCCCAAATAGAGCACATCTTCGAAAATTTTCATAGAAAATTGTCTCAGAAATATAAATAGAATTTGTCAAAAATCGCTTTTAACTCAACAAAATTTCCCGAAGAATACAAACACTTAAAACTCAAGTAACAAATCTCTACAAACAGCTTATTAACTTTTAATCCCTTCATCGATCGCATAGGAAACGTAAAAGAAAATAGATGACTTGCTCAATAACCAGCAACTAATGGGTCAAGACTTTTCTGTTTACTTGTTAAATTTACGCATAAAATCACATGACATGGAGACAATCAACTTATGGTTAGAGTACACATCATTGGATCTTTAGAATAAAACCATTAGTGAAAAGCGTATTCCATAATTGCTAAATTTGTGTGTTGTATGAAAAACACACACTCAAAACCAAATCATGGCTTCATTGCTACCAGAACGAACAACATTAACCAGACCATTTGCTACAGCTGGAGTACGCTGGAAATATTTATGTGCTTCACCATCAAGACCATATATTTAGAAGCAGTAAGTGATCATTCGACCTTAACGTTCATCGGTGTAGCTGAACTCATGAAAAAGGATCGTCTAAAATTTATAAAGAATCTTCAGAATCAATTAATCAATCAATCATTTCAGTCAACAAAACGTAAATTGGAAAATCATTCCCCCAAGAGCCCACATATGGGTGAACTTATTCAAACTTATTTAATAAAAGATGACGCCGAACTTAATTTCACTTTTGAAGGTTTGTCTACAATAATTTGTCGAATAGAATCGTGCTTAAATTCTAGACCCTTAAGTCCTGCTAGCGATAACCCAAATGACCTAGACCTACTGACCCTTCCTCATTGTTACACCATTGTTAACCCCAGATGTAGTCGATGTCATCAACCGCTTGAAACGCCTAAAGGTCATCTATTATTCATTTTGCTAAAGATGGAAGACTGAGTATCTTTAACAAGAAAGCCATCGATCTAGTAGTAATCAAAAACAATAACTTACCAACTAACGAAAGGCAAATAGGTCCAATCACTAAAACATATACTGGAACTGACCAAACTTCTAGAGTTGTCTATATCCAGACAAAAAAATGTCATCATCACCAGGGATATCACAAAAATCGTGGATTTGTTTCAAATTAATATTTATCCTACTCATTTACATACAATAATATTATTTACTATTCTACTTACATTATGGTATCCGAAGAAATTTCGAACACTGGCAATATCCTTGTGGTTTCAAAGGACCACCCAATTCGCACATGTCAAAGGTTTCCAGCTATTCACCAACTGAGCGTTTTGACCTCATAACCGTAAAAAAATATTGTAATACTGCTTTGTACGGTCTCATAAATGGAATCATTGCAAAAGTTCTACAGGATGTCATACCTTACCAAAACGTCATAACACGTTGATACATGGTGCATTGCAACTAAAAATTCACAGGAACAACCCAAAAAAGACCCTCAACCCGCAAAGCGAACTGCTGCAGTAAACCCACAGCCTTATGACCCACCTCTTTTCAATTGGAATTTGGTCTTCATACCAACGGCATCTGTAAAGATAACTGGCGAACATAAACCGTTCATCAACCAAATCTTAAATATAAAAGTCGATTGTATCGAAATATAAAATTAAAACAACAACAAAACATGCCCACGAATTTGCAGATCACGCTCTTACAATGATAAAAACAAATGGTCAATATTTTGAACATATTACAAAGATTGGAAGAAAGAGAAAATGTCAATTTTGTTATGTCATATTTTTCGAGATTTCTTTAGAAAAAAGAAAAAAATCCGTTTTTTACATCTTGAGCTGAACCTGAACAGATTTTGTTTCTACGGGTTTGCTTTGAATGGCCATTGAAGCCGCTTGAAAATTGCATATATTCCGAGATTTCTTTAGTAAAAAATCATAATATTCAAAATTTACATCTCGGGACGTAGAAACTATATTTATTAAATCTACTGACCCTATGCTAGTTCCACTATACCGTTTACCCCATTCAAGTTTGCTCTATTTTTTTCGATTTTTGGTCAAGAAAACTGTTATTCTAAGGACAAAATAGGATAATATTTTGTTAAGTTCTATATTTTTACATTATTTTTTAAACTTTATTTAAATATGTCACTGTTTAAGCTTCTCGGCTATTTTAATAATAATTAATGAGTTTAGTTAGATTTTTTATTTTAAATTACGAAATGCATATTACGCCACTTGCTCATTTCATTATAGCATCGGAAGCCATTCTTAGAGATGCAGCAATGAAAATCAACGAAATGTTATAACAATTAATAAGCTTCAATTAAGAAATAAATTAAGATCTTAAATCAATCGCGAAAAAAACTTCAGAATTATCCCCTATGGGTTATAATAACAATTCCAATGACATGATAAAAATTTATACTTCCAAATTTTTTTATTTATTTTTAATAGGCGTACTTACCCTTTTGTCAAGAAAGAGCAACCCAAAACATAATGCTACAACCACCAAATTTTAATGTATTCTGGGTAAACAAAGGACTAATTTCCTGGCTTTTGGAACGATGAAATTTAACCATCTGACCCCATTATATAAATTGTTTTTCGTCATTTCATAACCCTTTATTTAAGATTTTTTTTCGATATGAGTCCAAAAAAATTTTCTTCATTAAATCTCCTTCTGTCCTGTAAAAATAACTCTCACTTTTCAGCGCTGCATCTGTTCAATATTCAGTCTTTCGGAGACTTAATTTCCGACTTTTACCATTGGTAATATATCGGGTTTTGAAATGATTGTATAATACACTTTTTTTGCGAAAAATTTTATTTGAGTTAAATATACGAGGGAACATAATCACCCTAGTGTTAGATGATTTAATAGCAAAACAATTTTTGTTGGCTTAATAGAAATATTGTAGGGTATTATTAATATCAGTTTGAAAGGAGCTAATTTCACATCTACTTGCAATAAGGAATTACATTATCAGCGAACAAGTAAAAATTACAAACAGAAATTTACACACAATGTGACAACTCATTAATGTAAAGAAAAAATAAAATCGGCCACAAATCAGAACCCTGGGGAACTCCAGATGAAAGTGTTATTAATATCAACAAACTGGAAGCGGTCAGACAGATAGGTGTTTTTTTTATTTTCTTATAAGAACAGAATAATTGAAGGAATTAAAAGCCTTTGTAAAATCTAGTGATATTAGATTAGAAACTACGTGACGATTTATAACCAAAACAAAAAGCATATCGTGAAGAAACAATATCATCATAGACAAATATGAATATTTGTTACTTCATTATACGTTCCACTGTTTTTGAAAAAAATGAAGTATAAAGGTCTTAAATTATCAAATTCATTTAAATTTCTTACTTTATGTAAAGGCACAACACGTGCTGTTTTCCAGGCTATATGAAAAATAGATGACGTAAGTGTAGTCTTAACATGATGTGTTAAGAGAAGTGAAATGTATGGAAAAATTATTTTGAAGATACAAAAAGGAATTTTATTAATTCCTAATTATTTAGATTTAACTTTGCAAATAGATTCATATAGTTTGCGTTCATTGATGCATTTTATGGAAACTGATCCATTAAAATGACCAAATAAATTAAATTTATTTCTTTAATATTTAAAGAGTAAGAATTACCAACGAAAAATTCATTTAAATCATTCACATTTACATTTCAAGACCAATCATTGTCATCAGGAAAACCAGAACCCTTTAAAACTTGCAATATACCAGAGCCATCTAAAGAAGAAAATAATTTAGAATAAAATTTCCTTTTTTTCTCTACGAATTAAATTTTTAGCTTTATTTCTGTATTTACAGTAAATAGACCAATTTAAATTTGTTTTATGGAATAAAAAAGCTGAATAGGCTAAATCTCAACCAACAATTTTCATTACAATAAATACGTTATAATCCTCATTCTGGTTAGAGGTACAAAATTATAAAGAGAATTTATTAAATAATCCAAAATAAAGTTTTGAAAATCAATACTTAATGTGCTACATCGAAATGAGTAGGTTTAGAATTATGAAATACAAACAATCCCAGACACGTAGACATTGACCCCATCAGATTAGCTTTAAAGACGTCAAGCATATTACAATTGAAGTCACTAACTGTAATGATGTTTTTATACCTAGAAAGCAACTCACCATTAAGGTTTTCAAAGGTTAAAATATCACCATAAAATACTCTGATATTACTAAAATTAATAACAATAAACGACCTAATCTATCATTTCGAACTAGTTTGTATTCATTTAATCGAATTGATTAATTATTTAAATATGGCTCACATCAAGTTTCTGAGATACCAATGATACAAAGTTATTATGGGAAATTTTCTAAAATTCATCAAATTTAGTAGAATGAAGTCTTAAACTCTGGAAGTTAATATGACTTACTTTTAGTTTATTAGAAAATGGATATAATTTTTATTGAGAAAGTTGCTGTTATTAATAATAGGATCAATATTTTCATTAAGAACTGAAATACTCTTTTAAAAAATATAAATACCAAAGAATCATAAGTAACCAAATATAAATGAAAATAGCATAATTAATATTAAAAATATATTAATTATCAAAAATTTCAACATATCTTTATAAAACTCGCTATCAAAAATAGTCAAAATAAATTAAGAACAAGAAAAATATCAAACAAAAGCCAAACTTAATTAAAAATAGGTGTGCAATAATCATCAAATTCAGATGGTAGACATTTTGTAAGTACATGTATATAAAATAAATACGTTATAATACTAATTAGTAGGAACATCACGAGCATCCAATAAGGCAGCACATTCAGCAAAACCACATATCACCTCTTTGCTGTTTGATAGAGTAAGTCTTGTTTTAAGTTTATCAGTGTTTAAAATTTAAAATTTCAAAATTAATTTAAAACGCAGCATTTTACGGCAAAGTGTATTTAAATTAGAGGCCGCAAGTGAGAAGTGGTCATTTAGGTACACACGACTTTCAATCTCTCCAAGGAAATCTTTATCCCAATATGGTTTATAATAAAAAGAAAGGTAAAACAATTTTATTTTTAATGATATTTTTATTAAAAATTAATTCACTCCCTAAATCAACATGTTTTGGAATTGTTATTTTTTAATACGTTTAAGTCTTTTTTGACCAAAACGAATTAAAACCTTTCATATATATTACATATTCAGTACTATAAGTAATTTAGGTAACATGTATAATTTATATTTTTAAGACAAATCCAAAAATTAAAAATATAATAAATTCATTTATGAAATTTAAAAATAATATTAAAAAACAAATATTGATACTAAAACAATCATTAAAAAATTAAAGTTATATTTATTCAAAACCTAGTATACAATAGTCTCATTTTCATATTTAGTTGTATAAATTTTTGTATATATAGTTTATATTTCTTATATAAAGCAGCAGCAATTGAAAACAAAATAATACCCGTATAATATTTTTCTTTAAGTATTTACAAATGTATAAAAAAGAAGACACATCAACGCCAAATCTTATAATAGATACCCACCATAGCCTTTCAAGTTTTAACGAATATAGGCTGAATATAAAGACTGAAACATAAATTTACTGCAACAAAACAGTTACCAGTTTAGAAGGTTATGAATATTAAAATTAACCAAATTTTGGTCTATTTTGTAATAAATACCGAACTGCATGGATCAAAATAAATAAAATTCAAGCTTCACGCAGATTCATATACATATATTAAGTTAGACATATTAAATTACATATTTTTAATTAAATTTTTCTAACTTCTATATATGAAATCTGTTGAAAATTTTCACGCATATTATACAAATTTACACTGCATTGAAGAATTTTTAATAACGTTAACATTTACGAAAAATATTGAATCTAGTTTATTGATAGAGACATTTGTTTTAGAATAAATTATTATTTATTACATTAAGAAAGACCAGTTTTGAAAAATGTTTATTATTCAGTAATGGTACTGAAAATTAAACATTTTTTTGGTATTGAATAACTAACTGCTATAAATTGATTTTCATGACTGTCTATTTGAAAATAAGCAAAACTTACCAGAGTTATCCCACGTACATTTCAATATTTGTACATTATTGTTTCTTAACTTAATGGGCAGATGAAAATGTAAAAATAATAAAAATTATAGTAAATTCTTTCTTACAGAAAATTTCAGTTATAAAAGGAATAGAGATTCTTAGCGCATATAATGAAAAAAATATAATTTCACATGTGGGGATAGAATTTTATATTATAGACAGATTCACAGAAGAAATGGATAAAATCGATTAATAATGTATAATCAGGATAAAGTCTGAAAATTATTTACATCAATCCATGCTCTTTTATAATTTTTTTTACAATTAGAAAGTAAATGAATAGTAGAAGAATTACTTCCAAACGGCACGCAATTAGAAAGTAAATGAATATTAAAATGATTTTCAAATGGCAAAGTTATAAAATATGAAGTGTCGTTTGTTTTCAGTCGCGTTTCCCCTATGAAGAGTACATCTTGAACCATTCGGGAAAGAAGAACAAATAAATTAAGAAAATATTTCATTTATTTTGAAGACATATTTTCTCGGATATTTTCTGAAAATTATTTAAATAACAGAAAGAAATAAAAATTTTATTCATTTAATTCGTGTAAAAACGAATGTGTATTAAAAACCATATATGAGAGAAAAAGGAAAAATACGTAACGTTAAATAATGAAAGTACAAAGCTTTCAATTCAATATGAGTAAATTCAAAACTAGTTATACATAACAGAAAAAAATAATATTTAAACCAAAAGGCCCTTCTATTTGGAAACAGAGAGTATTTAATTTATATACATATATTTCTTTAAATATTACAAATAAATGATAGACTAAAAAAATATTCAAATTCAACCAATTTTTTATTTTTCAAAATCTACCATTTTAGATAAAAAATAAATATAAACTATAAATTACTAAAGAAGATTAAATCATTATACAGATTGACGAATTATTAAAATACGAATAACTGAAATCTAATAATTGACTGATATTAAAGAAACACAAATAGTTGCCAATATTTCATTGTATAATTTTGCCAGCGAAATTAAAACGTCGAATTTTTTTATTTTAAAATAAATAATTTTCATGGCATATATTGTGATAATTAAAATTAAATAAAAAATTAATTAAAGTAGCCTGGGGCACGTTTACTATTTAAAAGTAAATTACAATATTTATATATATATAAGATAAAAAATCAGTATCTTTATATATAAATAAAATATTAAATTGAAGTAGCATGGTGTATGTTTACTATTAAAAAATAAAAATTAATTATAATATTTATATGTATATATAAACATTAAACGGAATTAAAGAAATTTTAATTCAAATCAACAGAATAAGAGAAATTTATACTAAAAAATAATAATTTTAAACAAAAATAAATGGATACAAGTTATTCAAGTACAACATATGGCAATACCGTTAATAATTCGTCATTGTATGAATGTAATTGCAAAACTTCGTGCCACTCTTTGAATTGTTGCAAACGACCACAATTATTACCATCATCGTCATTGACGTCTTCATCTACGGCACGTATGCCAGTTCGATATTCTTTAAAAGGTTTAATTTGTACATTAGCGTTGTCGTTACTGTTATTGAGATTGTTATCTTTAATAAAAGCGGAAGAGTTAGTAGGATTTTCATTATTACAACTACTGCTGCTTATGATGATGTTTGTATCTGAGTAATTATTGCTACATGAACTATTATTAATATTATTAACTGAACTAGTTTTATTATCAATATATTTAATTAAATTAAAATTATTATTTAAATTATTATAGTCATCACAATTATAAAGTTGCTGCTTCAGCATGTTATTTTCATGGTCTTTGTTTTCATCGCGGGGGAAATTTTTGTATATATTATTAAACGATAATAACATCCTATTATTTTCTTCAAGTAAATCGTCCTCACTATTACTAGTAGAATTCTTGATAGCGCTATCATTATCAACTTCTTTACTTTCGTTGATATTAATGGTCCGTTTTTCAAGTTCTGATTTTATTATGTATTGTTGTAAATTTAACATATGACCATCATATTTATTATCAGAACATTCTGAACGGAAAGATGATGCTGATGATGAGGATACTGTGCGATATCTACGATTTTCACGTGTTTCATCTTCGTCTGCACTACAACCGGAACTACAGCTGCTTATTTGAAATATGTGTTCTTTAATGCCATTTTGTACCATCGTACATATTTCATCGTGATAAAATAATGTTTTATGCATCTTCCTTTTACACGAAATAAAACGTTTCTTACGTTGTATTCGTTTTCTAAAACGTTTTTGTCGTAGGTCATAACTATTATTTTCTTTTTGGTCAAACTCTACGTTCTCATTTTTTAAAACTGATGGTAGAGAATTTAGAGGAGAATTAATTTTTGAAGATGGCTTTTTTTCAGACAATATACGGTTATTTTGATCATCTGATGAGCTAAGAGTATAATTATTATCATTGTCATAGTCATTAACGGAATCATATTTATCTTCTAATTTATTGTATAAACTGATATTTTTATTCTCTGAATCTGGTATGTAATTGGGATCTTCAGTGCAATCTGAATCAGAATCACTACTTGTTTGATTTAAATTTAAAGAATTTGTGGGGCTTGATTCGGTATTCCGGTCAACTGTAATTTTTAAACGTTTAGTTGCAGATTCTTTTACTTTAATGTGTCGTTTGATACGTTTAACATTAATTTTTATATTTTTCTTTAAGTTGTCGTCATCGTCATGAACTTTTTCTATATCTTTGGCTCCACATTCATCGTTTTCGTTGATTAGTCGTGTATCAAGTACACTTGTAAGTAATACATTTTCCTTTTCTTCATCTAACTCCAATTTTTTAATGTCTTTAATTGGCAATTTGGAATCCGGTATATCAGGCATTCGCGATACTCCTAAAAATGGTATATGGAACAAAATTTCATTTTTATATATTAAGTTTTTAACTTTGAATTTTTTTGTAAATGGTACATGGCTGAGATCTTTAACGATTTGTTCATTCATATCTGAACCATACAATGGCACTACATCGTAACCATCTGTTAAACAGTATCCAGTACTATTGCCGTCACTATCATTTTCACTTTTTATATTTGTGCTGCCGTGTGCACTGCGAATAAAATCGGCATGATTCCAATTACCATTAACATTGGGAATAAAACAATTATGTAAAGTATCAATATGGAATTGTGTAATTTTTTGTGTCTGGATTTCAAAACGATTTTTAGCTTTACAATTTTCATCGTACTTTACCTCGTAGGAGGTTAAGACAATATTATCTGCAATATTTGTAGGAACGTTTAAGGCATAAAGTGTGTCTTGAGGATCAACTTTCAAGAGATCATCTCCAGTGTTTTGCGGAATATCAGTTTTTTCTTCAACAACCGGCAGGTTCGTCTCTTCATTCGTTTCTGTTTTCAATTTTTTCCCAGCAATGTCGGCAATTATTGAATTAAGTGGATCTTCATCATCATCAAAATCTAAATCGAATATAGATTTCTTTACTTTTGCAGGCGATGTTGGTTGTTGTACTTGATCCTTTTGACTTTTTTCCGATTCTTTAACATTTTCATCTGTCATTTGCTTAATTTGCAAATCATTATTTTCTTTTTCATGGACATTTGTACTATTTTTCGTATTGAAATTAGAGTCTGTGCTATTAGTATCGACAGTGATTTCTACAATATCATTTTCGGTTGAAGTAATAACTTCTTCAACAGTGCACGTGCAAGGAGTTATATTGTTAAAACATTCATCTTCAATTTCTTTTACGCTAGGTGGTGGTGTTAGTAGTTTTAATATTTCCTGTATATCACTTTTTATTTTTGATGTTATAGCATATGATGAATTTGGATCAGCGGCAGTACCATTACTAGCATCATCACACATTATTTTTAGATCTGAATCATTTTTGGAGTAATTGCTATTATTGTCCACTGTTGTTTCGCGCTTACCTAAAGCTTTATTCAAAACATTACCACTATCACGAGACGGTTCCGATGTCATTGTACAGCTGTCGCTTTCCGCAATATCTGCAATATGTAAACATATTATATATATATATATATATATATATATATATATATATATATATATATATATATATATATATATATATATATATATATATATATATATATATATATATATATATATACATATATATATATATATATATATATATATATATATATATATATATATATATATATATATATATATATATATATATATATATATATATATATATATATATATATATATATATATATATATATATTAAATTACTATAATATAATTATATGAACTACATGCACTCATCCAATTTATATATAAATACGTATAAAATGCAGTATATAATATATTTGTACACAAAATTTAAGTTTTAACTCATAAAATTTTTAGGTTTTAAAAAACTATAGCTAACACACAGTACAGTGCTAGAAATTATACAAAATTAAATCACTGTTTGTACAAAAATTAACACAAATCTCAAAAGTTTTAATTTGTTCCAACATTATGCTACAACTTAGCTACTTATAATATATTGAGAATTCTCAAAAGGTCTTATTTATTCATCGATATCTACAAATTTAACGAGATTTCCAGCTTAATTTCGAGTGTCATTGTAGTATTATGAGTATTGTCCTATCCGATGGAAATATTTTTGATAGTGCAAAATTATTTACAAAAGCAATTTTTATAAAAAATATGAAGTTATAAAATAATTCATAATTTAAAATATTTAATAAATTATCGTATTATGAATTATTACTGTTTTTAGACACGACCATACCACTAATAATAGGGTGATTGTATTTAATAAACAATTTTAATGGGACGTGTTTCTATATAGTTAATTTTATAGACTATAACAAATTTTCTTTGTTATTTAAGACCATTTATTAATAACAAACCTGAAAAAAAGGATGCCCGACGGGAATTTTCAGGCTTTTTTTGTTGCTGTTGTACATTTAAATTCCTAGAATTATTTGCAGTATCTCCAAATGTAATTGCTTTTACGTTGCGCATTTTCCTATTCTCCATTTCTGCGTAGAGTTCCTTAGTGGTTTTTACCTTTTTCCCAGCAACACTTAGCGATGATATAAGCATTTGAGATGACAAGCTAGTTTCTTTTGCAATGACGGAATCTACACCTTTAGAGCCCTTCTTTCGACCTCTTTTCTTTGGTTGTTTCACATTCTGTTCTGATGAATAATTCATTGCTGTCAAATCAATAGACTGTTGTTGGGTTGATGTAATATTTGAAGTGCCAACAGCGAATGTATTCTCTGTTGAAGAATTCCCCTTATTAGACATATTTGACATAGATTTTTCATTGATATCATGCTTAATGATATTAGTAAGCAGAATTTCGTCCATATTATGCTTGCTGTTACTTGCATCAGCTTTCAAAGCTTCGATAGCATTAAATTGAGAAGTCTGACTGTTAGATGTGCTATCATTTGAATTCGTTATAATACTAACACCGCCAAACAATGAAAATTTATTTTGGTTAGAGGAGTCATTACTTAATACATTTATATTTTCGCTATTGGTGCTATAATTTAAAATGTTGCAACCCCCTAATGTTGAAGTAGTATTTTGTTTAAATTTACCAGCAAATGTTAAATCTGATGTTGACACTTTTGCTGCTGGAGATGTTAATTCATTATAGCCGGACTGAAAAATATTTTTGGACATTGCATCTGTAGAAGGAAATACTGAACTCATGGAACTGTTAGATAATGATAGGATTTCTGAAACAAGAAAAAATATATTAATCAAATTGATAGCAATGCAAAATAAACTTATTTAAAATTATTCTTTGTTTGGTTATGTCTTAATATCTTCTCATATTTGTAGGATTTTTTTAATTTTTATTTTTGTTTTACACCGATTTTTACCGTATTTGTTAAATAACTTAAATTAGTTGCGATTTTCTCGGGTATTATTTTTTATTTAATAATGTCCTTTTTATTGCTAGATAGGAATCATATAATTAAAAAATAATAAATAAATAAATAAATAAATAAATAAATAAATAAAACATTATTGAAATAATTATCTTTATACTTTAAATTACTTATCAAGTAGAAATTTGTAATCGAGTTTATTTATATTAATTAAAAATAAAAACATATTTATATATTTGCCTTTACTAATGTTTATAATCACATTAGTAATATTCTAAATTTCATCAGATTTTCTATTTTCATATAAAAATTTTATCCATTATTATTTATTTCTGCATTAATTATAATCTTAATTAATTAATTTTGTCTTTGAGAAAAAAATCTTAAACTTATAATAACTGTACATATTTAAACTTTCATCTTTTGACATTAAAATACAAATAAAAACAAGTAAGAGTGTAACAGTGAGTTAAGACTGAATATATAATACTCTACACCATTCCGCAAGCTTTAAAATGTATGGATCTTATTTTATGTGTACTTGTATAAAATATACTTATATAAAATATTTTCTTCATTTACACATACGAGAGATTTTACGAAATTTAAGGTGTATTTCAGAAGTGTGGGTTACATGAGGGATATAGGAAATAATGGACCGATCCCGGCAAAAATTTTGTAGGTTGTTTTCGGGTTACATAGATCTTAAACATACAAAATATCATCACGATGTTAACAGTTTTTGAGGCTTATGCACTTGATCGCGAGCAGTTATTAGGGTCGGAAATGGTCTTGTTTGCAAACTTAATCGCAACCCTATCATCCTTCTTCTTGGGATTTGAGAGATAAGACAGTCGACTACAGTTTATTCACACCACTACTTAGGTTGTATTTGCTAAGATGATCCATAATCCATGTGGGGTCATCGTGAATCCGTTGAGCGCCAAGGATGATGGTGCTTGTTGAAGTCCCCGAGGATTAATCGGATGTTGCCTAATATCAAAAAAACATACCCATTATAGAGCTCGAGAAACATGTCTCCAAATCTGAAGGCAATACCAAGAATTTCATGGTATTGATCTCTAGAGGTCAAATAGAGAGATAAAGCTCTATACTGCACAATGTTGTGTACAATGAAGGCGATGCCCTCACTGTTACTCTTAGTGGGGTTTTTTCGGAGAACGTTGTTTCCGTTACATCTATGCAGACTGGAATTACTCGATGTTTTCGTCTTCTGGATCGATACCATGTTATTCTGCCTCATGAATCGGGTTATATCAGTTAAACTGTAATATTGACATCACCTCACGCGTTCGGACTTCAATCACCGGTGTGTGCGGCGACTGATGAGGTAGGTGCTGTTGCTGCAGTTGTGGTGACTGTGTTGGGGTGGGTAGTGGTGTTGGTGAGTACAGCAGGATTATTCTGCTCCGATATTAAAAATATACTTTTTCTGTCTTCTGTTGCATGGTTAATAGCACTTCGAGTCATTCGGGTAATTGCGGTACGAAGAAGCGGCTGTGGCAATTATATAGGTTAGAACAGACGATTTAGTAATTTCATGGCTAAGATTTTTAATTCCTCTTCGTGTTTAGACGACCAATACCACTGAATTTCCTTTTTTGAAAGCTTCCTCGAATGTTTATTCTTTAACGACAACTTTTCTGCAAATAGAAACTGAGGTAGGTAATCATACCTATGGAAAACGTTATAATTCCTTAACCTTACAAGGTCTAGGAACATTAAAAATCGATTCGATCTTCTCCCCGTCTGGTTTTATACCAGTTTTATAAAAAAATGTGTTCTAAAAACTTTATTTCAGTTTGCAACAACTTGCATTAAATAATAATTAAATTAAAAAGCTTAAAAAAGATTATTGAAAGTAAATACAATTGAATAAGAAATAAGAATTTCTAAAAAATAGATTGACATCTCCCTATCTCAGATAAATAAAAACTATTTTATAGTTAATGACATACATTACTATGGATATTCAACCGATGATTTCTTACTCACAGGAAAACAGAAATATTCACAAACAAACTAGAGACATGCGGCGTTAACCATGTCACATACAATATACTTAAATTCATATAGCTTTGAATCACTTTTACTAGGTCTGAAATTTAGGCAGTTAATATTCCCAACATTCAACTAATATTTATAGCAATTTTTCTTTATACTTAGCCATTTTATATACCTTTTCATGTATCATTTATATATTTAGACTTAAAGTTTCTATAGAAAAAGCATAAAAGTGTTAGTAAAGCACTTCCTCATTAAATCTCGGTTAAATGCGTAAACTCTCTATAAAGCGGTAAATCAGTCTCTAAAAGTTAAAAAAAAAATACGAATATTTTTTTTCTTAGAGATTAATTAAAAATATCAAAAAAAGAAGATTATCAATTGATAATTTTTTAAAAGCATATAGGGACGAACAAATAAAGCTAGTATTTTTCAGGAAATGATTAAAGACTAATATATTCGACCATATTTGACCAAACTAATTTTATAGATGATTTTTTAATTTTTTCATATGAATTTATAATTTATAAAATATGATAATATTTTTGTTTAAATGGTTCAATTAACAAACATTTTTAAACAAATATTGATATGTTAAATGTTTCTTCTGCTTTTAAATTTTTAAAGATTTTTTTAAGAATCGTTTTAGCCATTTCTTAGCACTATTTTATAAGTATTTAGACACTAATGCTCCTCAAGAATTGAATAATTCTCCGAATTCAACAAAACTTCGTGACATCGTTTGTTATTGTTCTAAGCAGTTTTCTATTAAAAACTATATCGGTTTATAAGCAAGGAACTTATAGACCGATATCTGAAACAACCTCTAAATTTTAAAAATGAACTCTTATAATTTCTTCTAAAAATATAATTAGAGTTCAACAAAAAATTAATTTTAGCATACCATTGCACGTGCTTCATCATCGTGCAAAAATTTTCAAAATCTGATAAACAGGAAAAAAGTTATAGGCTATAATATGCAAAATTTTATATACATTTTATTAACAAGGTCCATATTTTGATATAGCTCCCATATAAAGCCCCTTCCCGGAATATGATTTATAGCTTATAAAACTTTTAAATTTGAACCAATTGTATTGAAATTTGGCACAATTAATTTTGTAACTATTTTAAATATATGTTATAAATTTTATTAACATGGATCCATATTTTGATATAGCTCCCATATAAAGCCCCTTCCCAAAAAACTGGTTTGAGCTTATAAAACAATTAAAATAAAAACTAATTCCATTGGAACTCAGTACAATGAATTTTTTAACTATTTTTAATGTATATTTTTAATTAGAACAATCTCGGTCCATATTTCGATCCCATATCAGGCCCCTCACCGAAAACAGTTTTCCGCTTATAACATGGGTCCATATTTTGACATAGCTACCATATAAGGCCCCTTCCCGCAATATGATTTAAAGCTTATATAACTTTTAAATTTGAACCAATTGTATTGAAATTTGGCACAATTAATTTTCTAACTGTTTTAAATATATGTTATAAATTTTATTAACATGGGTCCATATTTTGATATAGCTCCCATATAAAGCCCCTTCCCAGAAAACTGGTTTGATCTTATAAAACAATTAAATAAAAACTAATTCCCATATTTCGATCCCATATCAGGCCCCTCACCAAAAACAGTTTTCAGCTTATAAAACAAGTACAAAAAGACCAATTCTATTGAAATTCGACACGATTATTTTGCTAACTGTTCTGAAGATATAATATTAATTTGCCCTATATCGGTCCAAATTTTCCTATAGCTCCCTTATAACGGGATTTCCCGGAAAACGGGTTTGAGTTTATAAAACATTTAAATAAAGATCAATTCCATTAAAATTTAGCACAATGATTTTTCTAACTATAATCAAAGTACATTATAAACATGAACAATCTTGGTCCAAATTTTGCTGTAGCTCCAACATAAGACCCCTTACCGGAAAACAGTTTTGATCTTATAACAAACATATTTTTTGTTTTTATACGCTCCACAATACAAGTGGTAAAGACAGTATATTAACTTTGTCATTTTGTGTGTAATGCTAAGAATTAATTATTTCAGACCCCATAATGTATAAATATTCATGCTTCAAATCGAAATCTCAGTCGATTTTCGTCAATCTCTCTGTCTACTGACATCCACAAAAATTTATAGGGCTCAATGAAATCTGACCTAGTAGAAAAAAGGCAGTTCAGTAGAGGGTATTGAAGATTTGGCATAGCCGAATATAGCATTCTTGCTTGTTTTACTTATAATATTAACTAAAAATTTAAAATTTAATTTCGGTCAAAAATTTAACCCGTTTTTCAATATATTTTTTAATTTTTAATGAAAATAAGTATTTTTTAGAAAATTGTTCAAAATTCAAAATTTTGAAAGATTTTTTAAAATATTATATCTTATCAAATAATTAGGATATTTACCTATGAAATTTCTTTTAAAGCCTATCAAATTAACAAAATTTTAAAAAAAATTTTAAAATTAAATCATAATAAAACTTTTGGCCTAAACTGACATTTCAAAAATTCATAATTTCTGGCTCTCTATAGCATAAAAACTTCTCCAAAGTCGGACTTAAAGTAAATTTTTTAATTTTGAAGCTAATTATCTTTTAAACTAATAAATCTATAATATGTATTCACTAGAAAAATCCACTCATATAAAAATCTTTTAAATCTTTTAATTCCTAGACCGGGATTAGCCTCGAGTTTCTGGGTCTGTTTATTTAGACTCATTTCCCAGGTTTTGTGAGGAGAGTGGGCGGTTCGTGAATCTGGCAGGCGATAGGGTTGTAATTGGTAATAGAGGAGATGATCACGACGGATAAGGTAAATTGGGAAATCAACATCACCAGGGCGTATATATCACCAGGTCTGGATGGTTTTTTCCAGTCATGTTGATAACAGTTATGGTTGTATTTCTAGGGTCTAGAGAGAGGTAAGGGTAGTTTTTATATCCAAGTCGAAGAAAGCTTATCACTCTAAACCAAAGGATTATAGACCAGTCAGCCTATCGTCTTCCTATATGTTTTGAGCAAGGTTCATAAAGTCTACTGGAAAGGTTGTTGTTGTTGTTGTAACAGCTGGAAACAAATAGTACATTTATCAATTTGGTTCATGTTGTTGTTCAACTCCAGGCCTAGAAACCTGGTAACCTTGATTGGTTGTGTCAATAGATCTTCAGGACAGAGTGAGGTTAGATTGGACTGGCAGTTGAATAGATGTCTGTATCATGTGGTCCATGATCAAATGCGGGACATAGGATTGGGACGGCATGTCAATACGTGAACAAAAGGCATTGAGCCTGTTGCTCCATCCCGATCTCAGTTGTGCCAGAACTACTCTTGTTGGCCGCGGCAAATCTGTTCATTGCCTGCAATGGGCGGCCTCTTAGCACGACATTCATACGGTAACTTGAAACCGCGGAATTTGAGGCGTCAATGTGAATGTCATTCAATGCTGTCATATACGAATTCTGATCTAAAGGATCTTGCACATATCTATGATGCTATCCTTATACGAATATCCTTTCTTACATGCCTCGGCGGTAACTCCAAATGTGTAATATTGAAGTTAGGATGGTTCTCGCGACAGCCGGTTCTTCTTACCGGAATGAACCGAAATTCTTCGGCCAATGGCTGTTACCCCAGCAACGGAATAGAAGTACTGGAAAGGTACATCTGGGTGGTACCGGTACGTGGTTCTGCCTGGCAGGGGACAATATAAGGAAGTCCTATAGGTTTTCGAAAGAAGTTTATGTAAGGAATTTTAAGAGAGTCAGGCAGCGCTGAAGGCCCTAAGGGGTCATTTTGTAAATTCAGTGCTGGTGGAGGTATGTAAGGAGATGTCAAGAAAGCTAATGGTCACTCACACGGTTAAACTATGCTATGTACGGGGGCACTGCGACATAATCGGCAACGAAATAGCCGATGAATTAGCTCATGATGGTTCGGCACGATTCAAGCCTCTTTTTTGCTGGGACCCGGGCGCGGGGTATCTATAGGATGTGAACGCGATGGAATTCAATAGTTTTTGAATAAATTTAGGAAACAAACTGTTAAAAATGAATTATTTTTTCAAAGTCTCTTGACTTTTTTATAATAGCTAGCAATGTAAAACTTAATATCTACTTTTTTTTTACAATTTTAGTAACATCATACTTATTTCAATGGTATTTTCCTTTAATGCACTTATGCGTTTTCTTATAAGTTTTCTTTTTAGAATATCTATTTACAAAAAAATTAGAAATACATGGATATAATTGTATATTTACCAGATATATTTGAAATAGTTGGACAAGCAGAATGTGATTTTTCATCTAGTAACAAGTTAGATGACCTTTTTTGGTTGTACGATGCTGTTGTTGTATTTTGATCATCACAATCTTGAAGTGGTTGATTTTGAAGTGTCATTAAATTGCGGTCTTTTCTCTTTTTTTCTTTCTTAGATTTTTTAGCTGAGGACTTTGTTTTATAAAATGTTGATGATGCATTTGTAACATCTTTAGACACTAAGGAATTCATACTAGAATTGGTATCTTGTAAATCAATTACAACAGGAGGAACATTATTTGCTGAGGTAAAATTGCTACTAGCTGTGTTGTTGGCTGGTAAACATATTAAATCTGAATTAGAATTCGAAGAATGTTCTATAATAAATGTTTCAACAGGTTTTACAGATGATGGAGCAGCCTCTGACTTTTCACGAGGTGCTTTTCGTGTTGAGGTAAATGTGTTTCCCAAACCAGTTAATAAATTTGCGAAACTTGTTGGTTGCTGTTGTTCTGCTTCGACATTTGGATTATTTTCCAGTCTATTCTTCTTACGCACATTTGTGTTAGATATTTTAGGTATCTGTGAACCCGATGCAGGAGTAGACATAGAAATTAAAAATTCATTGGGATTAGACCTTTCTTGGAGATTAATAGGCGAGGATGGTTGAGAATGATAGGGCTGTTGAATTTGTTGCTGTAGTTTGACACTAGTTTGGTATGGAGTTTGCCGTTGTTGATGGGGAATTAGATTTGGTAAATGAGATGTAGATACAGCGTTGTCAGTTACTGGCATATTATAAGATGTTCCTACTGTTGAAGAATTAAAAGCGGATGAAGCAGGAACAGTGACAACGTTCGATGTTGCTCCCGCAGATGATTCACTAGATTGTTGTATTCCTACCATTTCCCGCCATTTCTTGAGCAAAGATTTAGCTCTTCTTGCTAAATTCTCACATTTTGTTCTTCTTCTTAAGTGATTTATGTACTTAGCCAATCTGGTGGCTTCCAGTTGTTCTTTTGTAATCGTTGTTCCCTCCAATGCTGAAATGACCGACAAAACTGTGTCCATACTAACGACCTACAACGGCAAAATTAATATGTTAAAAAAAAATTAAGGCTAAAAATATAGATTATCTTACATCATAGTTCTGATCTAGTGACTGAGATAATCGCAAGGTAAGTTCTAGAATATGCTTATTGTTCATTTATAGATAATAGATATATATGACACTAAATTCCAATATATCATATATCTATTCAATTTTTAATTATCTTTTCCAGTTTATGATTATTACAATGTCACGATCAACCTAGTTCATTTGTCTTCCTCTTTAATATTCTTATTTACGAACATAAATTATAGAACTTCTGGAATGTCAATTATATATAGTTCATTTGGGATGTAATATCATATATGTTGCAGAATTTTTGCTATCAGTAGAGTTCATCAATTTGTAGTTTGATTTAAAAAAACGTATATTTGTGTTTCAGGCACTAATGGCAAAATAATAAAAATAATGACGTTTTTTCTGGCGACTTTCTAGTGGTAACAATGCTATTCAACGTATTATTTTTTGATATCCGTATGGTTTGATATTATGTGGGTCTGAAAAGGCTGCAATTACAATCAACGATTATTTTTGTTTTATTTTCAGTTTGCACAAAATTCCTTCATTCTTTTTGAAGATTGTAAGAAAATTGCAACTTACCTCCTTGATATACAATATGAAAACAAGATATTACAACATTTGAATATGTTTATCGCCGAACAATCACTAAGGTCTCTCTTTCAAATTAGAATTTTCTTTTCAAGAACTCTATTTTATTTTATGAGAAAATAAAAAGTTGTTTATAAAATTGCACTGAAAGAAAGAATATCACATTTTTATTTTATTTTTTATGCACACAACTCAAATTTCTTATATTTTTTATAACAAAATCCTAGACTAGTAAAACGTTGTGGTAGCCATAGTAAATGACATAGCCTGCTATGCTAAAATTTTTTACCTCGTTCTTTAATTAACAAGCGAGAATGTATTAGATAGAAAGAGATAACACTATTGATAAAGAACATTTTTATGGATAAACTCCTTTACCTTAGGGTATTTGCATTGTACAAAACAGTGCTGGCTAATCATAAATTGAGCATTTTTTCTTAATGGTGCCAATTCGTTTATTGAGTGGTTTACACTGAATATAACATTAAGATTTAATGTACGTATACATGACATTAAGATTAGAAAATATGAATGAAAATTTTGTAGAAAGTATCTTGCAATCGTTTTAATTGAAAGTTTTAGTCCAGCAATGTTATCTAACAATTGTTTAAACTAATTTTTCTATTTAAGTATTCAATTTTTGGAATTTCCTATTCTAGTGTTCTCTGCGGTTTGTGAATAATTAAGCAGATATAATATCGTAAAATATAGAAGTAAAATGGTCTAATGGTTATATATTGAAACTAATTCAGGATGTTTTATTTTCTTTCACGTCCACATTTATCAATCCATAAAATTTATTATTTTTTTTACAAATTCAATTCAAAATATTACAGTTTTTGCTATATAACAATTTGGCTTACCAGAAAACTGTGTCAGAGAAATTCATTGTTTAAAACTATCTTTCAATTTATTACCCGATTTTTCTGAAAAGTATATTGCAATCATGTCAATTGACAATTTATTTAGTGGTTACAATTTTTCTTTGCCAGGTTATGCTTGGTCAGAGAATTTTGTTAAATCTGACAACCGTGTGCACTTACTTTTAGTCTAAATATTTTTTCTCATAGATTCTTTTATAAGAAATTTGGTATGACACTTCTTTGTTCAAGCAAATCCAAAAATCAAAGGATTTCTTTAAATATATAATACGTTCCTCCAACGCTCTAAAATTTTATAATAAATTATTCTAAAAACTACAAATTAAATTTTTGCAGTCTTGTAAATAAAATATTTTATTTTTTTCCGATAATGTATAAAAAATCTCGATACAGCAAAATCCCCGAATGCTGATTTCTGTAAAATTGAAGTTCAAGTTTATTTTAGTAAAAAACATGAATATATAAATAAAAACTTATTTCGTGATAACTTATAAATTAATTTGCTTACGCATTTATACTTCTCAAATGATGGTTGTAGTTAAATGGTACTTAAACTTGAAAGCTTTGGTTTTCTAAAATTAAATTTTTTTGTTGTGATTAATTTGAAATGTTTGCTTACAATAGTTGAAATGAAATTGTACATACTTAATTCAAGCAAAAACTATTAGTACAACTAGCTTTTACAAAAATATAATTTTAAGAAAAATAAAATAACTTAAAATGACTTTCTCTAAAAAATACTATGACATAACAATTAATTGAAAAATTAATAACTAGCAAGCAAATTTTATTTACCATTTTTACATTTATTTAAAGTTATGAATTTATATATTTTTATTTTTAATTCAATAAATTGTAAACTATCTTCATTTAAATTTGAGGTTTTGCCAGATGTGGATCTATAAAATCTTTCTATTGAAGAAAATTACCAACAATTTGACTATACAGCTTATTCAATTTTTATAAAATATCGCAAGCTAATAATGCCTATAGTGTTAAAGTGTAGATAGGATGCAGGGGAATAGTATCCTCCATTTAAACGAAACTTTTAACATCGCAAATCTCTGAAATTAATTAGATTTTGCGAATTTATGAAGCAATAATAGCGACTATAGACAACGTAATTTTGGTATTGAGCTCAGAGAAGTAAATTTCCTTTTTAACAAATGAATATAGCTTTCCTATTTATAAATGTTATTATTTGAAAAAATATATAATTGATTAAATTTTATTTAACTACGTTTATAGTAATTAAAATAAAATTAATTGTCAATATCTCACGGTAATAATGCCTATAGTGTAAAACATTGTGGATTAAATTTGTGGGTAGGATGCAAGGAAATAATATTTCCCATTTAAACGAAATTTTTAATATCGCGAATCTCTGAAATAAATTAGATTTTTCGAATTTATGAAGCAATAATAGCAAAATATTAACGTTATTTTTAAATGTTCTTACTTAAAAATAAGTTTAGAGCGCAAATCTTTTTGCATCTACTAGCAGACAGATATATCAATAAATTTCAAAAACAATTAGAAAAGGTAAATTCGTTAAAGGCCTACATCATATATGAGCAACATATGTATTTACGACTTTCGTTAGCTTTGTTTTTGATTTATGCTTAAGTCCGCAATATAATATATTTATGTTAATAATTATGTTTTTTAATTATTCTGGAGGTGTTATGTAGGAAATTATGGTTAAATTGCGAACATCGATTTCTGTTTATAAATATCCTCATTGAACAACGTTATAAAATTTATATTATAAAATTATGTCACTTCAATGTAATACTCCCAATGCTATGAGAAATTAAGAATTTTTTAAGCTTAAATATATTAAATATTCACAATTTCAAATTTTAAAGATAACAATTGAAGTTTGCTACAAAAAATCGATAAAATTTTAACAAACCAACCAAACTACTAATTCTTACATTTGTAAATAAAAACTACCAATGTATTTCAACAGCCGCCTTTAATAATATTAATAAAGAAATTTAACTCAATAAATTACACAACCTTGGTTAAGAAACTGAAAAATCAATTTAAATATTCTCAATCTGCTTGTAAATTGATTGATGATATCGTCGGGAGTTCCTCAAGGTTCAGTATTAGGACCATTACTATTTATCTTGTAAGTTAATGATATTCCTGAGCACATTAGTACAAATTTGTGTATACCATTCCTTTTAGCTGATGATGTTATGATTATATTATGATTCTGGACAGAATATAGCTTAAGGTGCCAGACTCTACTTCCACACAGTAATAAATATGTAGCATAAGAAAACTTTAAATTTTTTCTTTCCAAAAAAATTGTTATGTTAAAAACTTTTAATTGAATTACAATGATTTAATGAGTTTAAATAAGTTTAAGCATATATTTTAATTTTAATTTTTTTAACTGTTATAATGGAAGAATTTTTTAGATAATGAAGGAAATATTGTTTAATTTCTTGTTTGTAATATTGGCAGCACTTGTTTTGAACCACTTTGCTATAGGGATGTGTTATTATTTTTCGATATATATATAATTGATTTGATAGCGATCAAGTATTTCAAAAAGGATCTGTTCGAATAGATTTTTGATCAAATGTCCTTCTTCAAATGTCTTTTAATGAATATGTAATGTGGGAACACCTAGTGATTGTTAAAGTTAACTATTTTCATTTTCAAGTAGTTGGCAATATTTAGTTTAATGCATTGTGTAAAACCGGCCATTTTAAATAGGCGTAGTTATATTAGCTAGTATATCCCAGAAAACCGTGTTTTGCCAAGTATATTAAGTACGGGTGTTGAATTATAGAAATTCTTTTAAAAAATAAGACAATTTTAAGTGTTTGTATTTTGTGCAATATTTAAATAAATTCATTTATCCTTCTCTCAGTATTGACCTATATATAACTAATTTTTAACACAGAGACTTGAAAATATATATATTTGTGAAATTTGTTTTATGTATAAAAAATTGAAAAAGAGATATCTTGATTCCGGTAACAAAGTACTAAAAATCCAGTATATTTAATAAGAAAAAAAGAGACAACGATATGTACTCTAAACTTTGTATTAAATGTTGAAGGCGATGTGCATTGTTGTTAATAAGTGTATATACAAAATTCAACAGGAATTTTATAAAAAAAAATATGTAACACAGAGTAACTACTGATTTTATTATCGCCATTACTAAAAATATCATAAGTAAATATGATTTGTTTTATTCAGTGATATAATTCAATGAAATATTATTGCCTAAATAATTAAAGAAGGTAAAACATACATTTTTCTAAAATGTATATATCACTTGCATAGAAAATATAATTTACCGCAAATAGAGAAATAGAAGATACAAAAGTTAAAGCAGATAATTCAAACATTTTAAGATGTGCTTGACTATTTAAACAAAAATATTTAACAGCCGGCAGAAGAGAAAAAAGGATTTCATCAAATTATTTAAATCATCAGAAATAATATATTTCGTTTAAGGTAAGAAAGCAGTCTAGAGTCAGAGTTAAAGCAAGTTTATTATAACAATGACTTAATTATTTTATTTTTTTTTCTATTTTTTCAAGTAAAGGTATTATATAGATTATAATAATATATTTTATAAATAAGTTAATAAATTTAACTGAATGTACACATACATTTGGACAAATATAAGAACAAATATATTTACATACATATGTTTGTATTTACATATATTTATTTGTACAATGTATATTTTTTCCTCCTATCCTATATGAAATGTATACAATTTCGGACGAAAAGGATTATCGAAATTTATTGAATAAAAATATTTTTATGAATTCTATTTTCCAGCGTTGTAGTAAAAATATATGTACCTATAACATGTATGTTTAATTATTTTTAATTAAAATTTTTGGGCTCTTGTTATAACGTAAGATTACCTCCCCACTTAATATTACTATTAGTATATGAATAATATATGAATAAAATCGTCACTTTTATAGAATTATTTCACCGAACAATTCCTATTATTAACTACTGTTTTTAACAAAAAATATTTTTTACATAATGTATAATATTATGATCGAAATTAACTGTTAATATTTTATTGTTATAAAAAGTTATAACTTGCAAAAAAAAATATACAATTGAACAATTTTTGTTCTTAATAATAATGATATAACTTTAATAAATTTACTTAAATAAAAAAAACAAATCATATTACTTAATTGAATTATTCATACAATATTGTTTTGAGCATCACAAATTAATTTTAAAAATAAGTTAGAATAAGATAATATTAGCGATTAATATATTTTCTTGAGCCAAGATAAATTAAATGCAAGCAAAAACAACATATATTTGATAGTTTGACACTTCAACCCTAGTCGAACTGCATTATATTACAACGTTCAAGTGATAATATATAACATATAATAATATATATTTAAACTTTAAATTAAATGAAACTTAATGTTAAAAAATTTTAAAATTACTTAATTGTAAATATATTTTAAAATATTATATGGAATTTAAAATATATTAAATAATTTAATAATTTTAGCTTAATATTATTTTTTATTATTTACAATATTAAATAATAATTTTAAAACAGGGGTTTTTATATGTTTTATTTTAAATTGATTGTTTAGATCATATAAATAAGTGGTAACAGAAAAATTTTGTTTGACGATTAAAATATTGTTAAAATGTGTTATTTGTGAACAATAATTGTATAGGAAATGATTGCTACACACATTCTGACATGAAATGATATTTCATATACTGAAGAAGATATGCGATATGCATTCAATAACTAAGAAATCATCGATATAAATCTTGGAAACAATGTATACTTTATATACACTTAGTTTATTATCCAATATAACTCCTAAACACTGCCGATTCAACAAAATTTTTGTTCATAACACAAAGTGGTTCTAAATGGTATGGACTTGGAGTTGGGAAGTGGATCTCCAAAATTGATCACTCGGGTATCAAGATTTTTTGAAAAATTTACAAAATTTTATTTATATTTTGATTAGAAACATGTTTTACATACACATAGTCCTTATAATACGCTTTAGTAAATAGTTTAACAGATATTTAGATCAAAGAAAAATGTGTACCCATTTTTAGAGAGATTTTTCCTAATCCTATCGATATTCGTCAATTTTCAAATGTCAAAGAAGAAATTGTCAAAGGGGTGCCTCGATTATATTGTTACATTTATTAGCAACCCATTCAACAAATCCGTAGAAGGATATTTAAATCCAAAGCTATCATCTTTGGCTCTTCAGATTGTTATTCTGGGCGGAGTGCGTATTGAATTTCTTGAGAATTTTAAATACTTAGGAACAATTTAAGACAATAAACCCACATTTGCTGCCCATATTGATTCATTAAGATCAAGAATTTTAGGTACTTTACAAAAAATTTACGTTGTAATCTTAAATCTTGATTAATATCATTATTCGTTTTATTTATAATGTTAGATCTTGAGCATATTTCACAATACTTTATTAATTTTTTATTGTTTTAAATGCTTTATAATGTATTGTAATTTACAAAGTAATTAAAAATGTTAGATCTCAGCCATTTAAGAGAAATTTTTGTAATCTTGTGGTCAACTAGAAATCTTCAAATTTGTATACCAAGAATTTCTTCCTCTTTTCTTGGTAAGAGTTGCACGATGATATTATTGTAACAGTTCGGCTGTAACCAAATAGTATTTTCTTGGGGGAGCAATAGTGATGGAATGCACTGCGGTTTTATTTACAAATTTTTTCACATTCGAATAATGCTTTCAGGTTGAAACTCTTACAATAATTTTTTAAACTATTTACTTATATATACAATGTACTTATATATACTATCCTAGTTATCTTTGTTTTCTACGTCTGGGGAGCCTTGAAATTGATTATATAATTTTTTACTTTTTCCCATAAATTATTTTTAATTAATTAAATATGCTTTTCTGTTAATTTTTTGGTAATTATTTATATCTTAGGTATTAAAATTGCTGTTATGTAATTTTGATTTAGACAATACGGCGTTTATAATAATGTGTGTGAAGAAAAATTTTAGAATTTGATCCTAGACACAAACCTTTTCACTTAACAGAGCTCTGTTAACGGTTTAACAGAGCTCTGTTAAACAATGCACAATCAGAATACTGACAAAAAACAAGGATTCCAGGAAAATGGGACAACATGGGCGGATGAATCCAAGTGGAAATGGTGGGCAATATCTCCTCTTATCACACTCCATAGCCAGAATATTTTACAGAGCGAGATTTCATAGTAAATTTTGAAAAAATGTTAAACTTAAAATCTCAAAGGATAATCAAGGATTCCACAAAAACGGTACAACATGGGCGGATGAATTCAAATGGAAATGGTGGCCAATGCATCCAGTTATCACACTCCATAGCCAGAATATTTAACAGAGCGAGTTTTCATAGCAAATTTTGAACAATTTTTAAATTTAAAATCTCAAAGGGTAATCCAGGAAGACAGACCATCTTTCGTACTGAATTCCCTGTATATTTAACGGAATAAGCCATCGAATGTAGTCCACCGTACTAAGTAACTTAGAGAAAAATTTTAATTTTGAAATTATCTTTATTTTTACTCTTATTTGAGATTAAATATATAAAACTCTTTTTTTCGATGAAAATTTTAATTTTTATTTACAAATTATTTTACTCTTCCTTCTGCTAAGAAAAAAAATTATAATATGCATCGAAATTTGGCCACGTTGTCTGTTATAGTCTTAAACAGTTTCTTATATAAAACCAACTATATTAGTTTATATACAAAAAAGTTAAAGACCGATATCTGAGACAACATCTAAATTTCGAAAAAGAACTATTGTTTTTTTTTTTTTTCTTCTCAAAAAAAGTAATTATTATCGAATATGAAAAAGATGAAGCCTAAAAAGAAGGCCTCTTCCTGGAATATGATTTATATATGAACAAATTTTGTTAAGATTTTGCACAATTAATTTTTTAACTGCCCAAAATATATGTTATACATTTTATTAATATCGGTTCATATTTTGATATAGCGCTCATATAACGCTCCTTTCCGGAAAACAGTTTTGATCCTATAAAACCATTAAATAAAGAGAAATTCGGCATAGTTATTTTCTAATCGTCTTGAATATATGTTATCAATTTAACCAATATCGGTTCATATTTGCGGGCAAATACTACCAATTCTATTCAAATTCAGTATAATTATTTTTCCAACAGTCTTAAAAATATTTTACTTTGGTTTTGTCTCCAAAACCAAAGTAAAATATTGACCCATTTTTAGGCAGGTTTTAGAAGTTATTTTTGAACTTGGTGGGCTCTACTCGGTTCGAAACAAATATCTAAAATATTGTCCATGTGAAATTTCGTTAGAAAATATTCAATACTTCCCAATTCACAAAATAATTAAAAAAAAATATTTTAAGACCACTTTGCGCCGTCCACCGATAGTGGAAATTGTTTAGTATCACAGACTTTTTCAGAACTGTTAGGAAATATTATATTTACTTTGGGCACGTCCGTATTAATAAATTTATATTTAAATTTTGTTTGACAATTTCTTAATTTTGTACATAAATTAATGATCTTCGCTGCTTTCTATGTTAAGTGATCCACTACGTAAACTTTTGAAGAAACTTCTTCATCAACGATGCCCTTCAGAGTAAGGAATATTTTCTTGTAAAATTCGATGTAAAATTTTCTCTTTTTTTCTAACTTATTGTTATGTTTATTTCGTTCAGCACGAAATTTTTTTTTTTTTTTTTTTGGGAACGGTATATTCCAAAAAAAAGAGAAAATGTTTGTTTCATTTCGTGCAAAAAAACAAATTGATCGTCTTTTATATTTACACATTTAATATGAAAAAATGTTTTGCATAGGTTATGTTTCTTTGGTAGTTCAATAAGCTAAAGAACTGTCAAGTAGAGTCAGAATGACTCTTTTGACATGATCATTCAAAAAGTAACACTATGGTACCTAGTGTATGTTCGCTAATAGGTGAAAGTACCAGATCCATCCCGTCTCTGTAAGTTATCTAAAAAGGCCATTCAATTTGACCTGTGATAACTCTCAAAGATAGTCCAGTATGTATTTTCCCAGGAATCTATTTCATTCACAATTTATTCCTCCGTCTCTAAATCATCACAGCTGCGACAATGTTCATTAATGGGTAATCCGAGTCTGCTTTCATGCCTTCCTAGCACACAATGACCCATGATTACTAAAAGCAACCTAGACAGATTCCTGATCAGGATTTGTCTCGAGCGTCCTAGGTTGAAAGCAATCCACATGTACTTGGCGACTCTGCATACTTAAAAATACTGCTCCTAATATGACCAAGTGGAATTGCAACTGCCTCCATGTTGGATATATTATAAGCTGAACCTTCCTCAGCTCATCTGCCTGCTCATTACCGAAGAAATTTAATCTCATAATAACTGAAATTTTGATTTCGGAAGAGCTTTCGTAAATATATCGGCTAATTGCTCCTTTGAACATACGTTATTTAAATAGAAAACATTTCCTTGATATATCTCTCTAATAACACACAGATTTTTGTCTTTTGGAACTCCAGTATACTACATTTGCACCAAAAATGAAAATAACCAGATGTTGATCGCCATGTCTCTTTATTTCTGCATAACCTGCATCACTATATCAAGTTAACTTTAAGTATTTCCATTTCCATTACAATGATTTCAAACTTTGTTTGACAGTATTCACATGGGTTCTCGTCAGGTCGTGTGGCAATTGACAAATATATTATACTTCCTACTGCTTTTCGGTAAGGAAATTCTCAATCCTTTGTGTCTTCAAATATTTCAAATACTTGATTTGCATCATTTGGTTCATCTCAAATCTTTTTAATATTTTTTTTGCATAATTTGTTTAAGATAAGATGTATATTATTATTTTGATTGCGACATGTTTCTAAACAAGTCAATTCGACATCAAACAATTTTATTTCAAAATAATTTTGCAAATAAATAATTATGTTTTTAATTTGATCATTCGATTTTGCTGCTATGAGACCGTCATCAACGTATAGAGCAACATAATGGATTTTCGTTATTAATGAACACACATGGATCATTGAACCCATAATGCTGATGCATATAAACATCTTTGCCTATATCCCCATAAAGAAATGCTGTCTTAATGTCGAGCTGCTTTAATGTCATTTTATACGTTGCTGCTAGAGATAAAACTATTTGAATTGAAGTAAACTTAACTTCCTCGTAACCAATAGCTTTGAAACTACCATCAAACCGATATTTATTTTTAAAAATCCATTAATTATCTACTATTTTTTATCTGGTGGGACATCTACTAATATCCATGTTTGATTTTTGTTCAAAGATTTCATTTCATCAATCATTGCGGCAAACCATTTTTTTGGTGACCCCATTGCTTCTTCATTACTACTAGGTTCTTCTTGAATCAATGGTATAAAAACACTATCACGTAGTCTCTTTTCATGTATATTATTTTCATTTAAATATGTTAACTCTCTTGGATTTTTATTTAACTTTAACGTATTTTTATTAATATTTCCTTCAGCGACATTTTCCGATAAACCGCTGGCAATATCCAATCAGATTTCTAGTGATTCCGATTCCGATGATCACTGTCTGAACTTTATATTTCAATCTCATTGTTGTTTTTATATTCTTCTTTATCGTTGCCATTATTTTGTTTTTCTAATCGGAAGATTTTCTGATAAATTTGCTTTATTCGTATTGCTTTGCGCTAAATTTGACTGAAAAAATATATATTTGACATCTTTTGAGTATTCAATTTTGTCTCTAATTGTACTCCATATACGATACTCTTTTACGTTTTCATCATATCCAACAAAAATACACTTTTCTGATTTTGCATTCAACTAACTGCGTTTTTCATTTGGTATATGAGCAAAAACTTTACTACCAAAAGGTTGAAAGAAATTTATTGTGGTGTTTGTACCCGTCCATAGCTCGAAAGAGGGTTTTATAAATTACTATCATATATAATCATTGTTCGAACAGCTTCCACAATAGTTCTCATTTCTCTCTCTACAGAACCATTTTGTTGAGGAATATAAGGAACTGTTTTCTAGTGACGTATATTCAAAAAGTTTATTCATTCTGCAATTTACAAATTCTATTCCATTTTCAGAACGAAACACGTGTAAATTGTGACCATACTAATTTTGTGCTAATTTCAAACTTTACATTTTCACTTCATATTTAAATTTCATGAAAAGCACAAGACGATAATGTGAATAATCATCTTTCAAAATTAGAAAATACCTGGAAATTGATGGTACTTGCAATGGACCGCAAACATCGGCATGTATTACTTGACCACATTTATTTTATTAATTTCGCGATTTTGAAAACTGCTTCTGTGCTTCTTTCCATATATGCATATTTTCGAAGTTGTTTTCTAGAAAAATAATAGTATTTATTTTTAAAAATTTTCGAATATGTTCTGATGAGCTAGTCTTTCATGTCATAATTGTAATGAAGTATTTTCATTTAACGCAACTTTAGCCTGCGCCATTAATATTTTTATACATACGAAGTTAAATTGCCATGACGTTGTCCCATAATTACTTTTTTATCGGAAAATCGCTCAAATTTTATATCTTTACTTCAAGAACAAGCCCATGATCTAAAGCATGATTTTGTGAAAATAAATTTGTCTCAATTTGTGGAACATAAAGAACATCTGTAAGAATTCCATCGATGCAATTAAGACTATCAAATATTTTATCCAGAATTGGTCCTATTCCATGTGTTTCAATTATACCCCTAGCAACTTTAAATTTTCTTACCTCTGACTCATACAATGATGGCTTGTCCCAGAATCTAGAACCCAACTATTCTTTTTTATTTTGAAAACAAATGCATTAGAATTTAAAGCGGTTAAATTTTCAGTTAGATTACGTTCAGGTCAATTTTCCAGTGTCTTTCCTCACCGTATGTAAAACAACGATAATTTGTCGTTAAATTGTTAACGTCGTTACGAAAATAATCACGTTCTTTACCACTTTTTATATTTCTGTAAGCACTATTTTTCGTTTCTTTTACTGCAACCAATGGTTCAGTTGGTTCAAGTTGTCCACGAGAAATTACGCCTTTTTCTTCAATAACCAATCTTGATCCAAGATTATCTAAAGTACGTTCTGACTTACATGCTGACCCCAAGCACTATTATATGCTCCATATTCAATATATAGGCAATGATAATATTATCTTATCATTATCATTTCATCTGATATTGTTTCTTTAAGGCCTCTTAAACGTTTGACAATCTCTTCAAGTCTTGCAATCTTATATATCATATATTCAATATCGGCTTTTGTGAAATTAAAAAATTGCTGATGTAACAACAATAAACTGGATTAATTTTCTCTCTCAAAAATATCGTACAGTTTTGTCCACATAGCTTTAGCAGAGTTACAACTAGCAATATGTATTATCTGTTTATTTCCAACAGAAATTCCAATAATTTTCTGAGCTTTTGCATCTTTTCTTCGCTATTCACGAATTTTGCAATCAACACTTACGTCATTCAATTTTTCAATCTTATTTTCAGATTCCATAATTAATTTTTATTATTTATTTCCTTTTCGTTCTTTTATTTAACAAAAAACTTGTTTTCTTGAAATATTTTTCTCGAAAATATAAAAAAGTGTGTTAATAATTTTTTCAATAGTATATATTTTTTGGGGTCTTAATTTTTTTTATCAAAAATTAGTACGTACCGTACACTTAAGGTTTACAAGAGTAAGTGGTTACAAAAAAATTCTGTATAACAAGAAAAAGGGGATAAAAGAAAATGTCAAATAGGATTAAAAACAAGTTACTTAGATCACTTTTTGTCTCTGCTCACTTTATTTGTCGATGACACTAGTTAGCACAGAAATATCATTCTTTTTTGTACTGTCAACACCAACCAGCACGGGGATTTTTACTACAAGAAGTGCAGGAAAAATTAAATTGTTTGTTTGTTTTTTCAATATCAAGCTCCCGGTCTGAAATACCGCAACATAGTGCGTGGACCACAAAATACAATAGCAACATTGAATACTAGTTTGAGTCTTGCAAATATTCTCATCACAACTCCTCATTTGTACACATAAGCTAGTGACATATTAATTTAAAAAAATGTGTGAAGATAGCTACTTTTTTCAAATTTCTGTTAATTAACATTTCTCTTGCTCAGAGAGTGTAAAGTTTACAGAATTTAATTTTTAATAAAAATTTTGGAAATATAAATGAAGAATACTTAATAGATCTGAACTGTAAAGATTTTTGATAATTTTTGTTTTTAAATTTTAATAATATTTTTATAATTTTTATATATAGTTATAAATAACTTAAAGGAACCTACTAAGTATCAAGGGTGCTATATAACATCAAAAATGGACCAAAACTAAAGAAGGTGCTTTAATAGAATTCAGAAAAAAAAAATTAATCATAATAGAAAAATTTTAAAACATTAAATTGTTTTGATATAAGAGTCCTTTTTTATAAAAAAAAAATTTGTCAAACGAAAAAAGCTGCGCTATTGTGGCCTAGTACGGAGGAAAGCTACACTGTTATAGAATTCAAAACAAAAAAGAGAATGTTCAGAATTAATCATGATTTCGAGAAATACAACTTTGAAAATTTTTTAAGATTTTTTCTTTTTTGTAGTAGGGTCCAATTTGGTATCAAAACATGTTCCAACCAAAAAAGGTGCGCTATTGGGGTCACCTGCATAACAAAAACCACTTTTACTCAGGCATAGTTTTCCCAGATTATATTTCTTGTAGACTATTATTTTTGTAAGAATTTAACATGTATAAAAAAAAACAAGTAACGGTAGCTTTAACATTGTTCGCTATAAAAATTGCAACTATTTATTATTTCTATCTTACTTCGATGATAGCACTACTTGCACTTCTAGTTTTTATAAATAATTTCCAAAGTGTATTCCTTCTACGGGTTAAAATTATTTTATAATAAAATATAAGTATCTTCGTCTCATACTCTTAATTTTTTATTTGTTTTACTCTTTATAAATATGATTGGTGCCTCAACAGTGCCATTTATAATAAAGCAACTATAACAGAATAAAACATCAAAAGAAATCCAAAAAAGAATTTAAACTCGAACAAGTATTTTTCCTTTTTCGATTTATTCAGTGCAAAAAAATATATATTTTTATGTTCTTTTAGTAGAGAATATTATTCTGTTTAACTTTAAAATTATCACAAATTATTCCGACACTTTTTGTTTTGTTATGTAATTTGTTAAAAAAATTTAAGTAGCAAAGAAATTTTTTCTTCTATTCTATTGTTTTTGTTTAATGGAATTATGGTTGGCGTAAACAACAAAAATTCTGCTACGTTCACAATTCTATTAAAGTTTTCAGTACCAGTGTGTTTTTTTCAAATCAATAGTTACAAATATTGTCATGATTTTCATTCACTATATTATTAAAGAAAAGAATTTTTGTAAATGAATTATGTTTTACATTAAATATTTCCATTTCTATTATTTTTAGAATTAAAACTACTAATTCCTCACAATTTGATGAAATGGTAGAACTTCTAAAACAAAATTCAAATGGATAGACCAGACCATGCATTTAAATTAAAAATGAAATTTATCCACAACAAAACTTAGTGCTATGTTACAGGCGTAGGACTTTACATACAGTTATTTTTAGCATTTGGATAGGCAGCTAGCAATTTATTACAATTAAATAAAACTTTTAATCTACGACCTTCTTTCAGAATCCATTAAAAACCTCAAGAAAGTGTACATCGGAAAAAAGCAGTCATATCCATTAAAAGAATAGTTATATTCCACTTTTTCTTCTTCCAGCTCAAAAAAAATAAGAAAAGGAATAAATATAAATTAATAAATAAATCTGTTAAGGAAATCGATGATATGTTATCTTCCACATTAAGGAATGTATACAATACTTGATGTCATATCCCATGCTGAAAATTATGAAATCTCTGAGATAAAATCATCAACAAGCTGGTTGAATTAAGTAAATCTGCGAATTTAAAGCAATATTATTGAAATTGTTGGTCGTGTGTAGAACATATTTTAAGTGTTTTTCAAAATTTCACGTATTTTTCACTTGTGTTCAAACAAACTGCTATTCAAAATGATGTGTTTAATTTCTTTTCGATAATATGTCTTCAGCTTTTCAGTATCTGAAACGGACTTAAAAATATTACTTTCAGTTCAACTTTAACTATTCTGCAGGTGGATTTAACTCGTATCTTTCTTTATCTTCTGCATGTCATTCGGAGAAAAATTCCATATTTTCAATATTTTATATTTTTTGCAAACAGTTTTTAATGACTACAAACTTATATATGACAAACTGTATGTAACTGTGAAAAAATGCAAAAATTTGGTAATCTGATAACTATTTAAAAACACAGATTTTTATAGCAAAATATGTACCTACGTGGATTCAACAAGAAAAACATGTTTTTTCTGATTATTTCTCAAAAGTTGGTACAAATCTTTCAATTAAAAATAAATTATTTTCCTTTGGAATATACCATTTTTTCTTAGTTATGTAATAATATCTAACGTAAAGATATGATATGGTATGATATGATATTAAAGTCTCTATATTGAAAAAATCTAAACGATGGGCTAATTGTAAACTGGAACACAGAAAATCTATGAACTTGGCGTGAAATAGATAGCAATGCATTTGGTCAGTATACAAATTAAAAGAATCATCTAGCCTTCAGAATATCATACATTGCAGTTCGACAATAATAATGTCCTTATACCGGCAAAGAAATTCATAATGTGAAGATTCAAACAAGTTCAAGTCATCAAAAGGTTAATAAATAACACCAAATAAAAATTTTCGGTCTCCAAAGTTTTATCAAAACTGATTCACAAACACGAAGGCTTACTTTAGTATCAATTTTAAATTTGAACCTATGTAACACAAAAATAGCAACTAGAATTCCTGGATTTCAAAAGGTTAATTCTAAGCGGTTTGTAACCAGATATACATAAAGATTTTACAGCAATATGTGGTTTAAGCCAAGTCTCAGAAATTGCAAGAAAATCGAAACTATAAATAAGAATGTGCTTGAATTATTTAAATTTGCAATAAGTTATAGATAGTAGTATACTTTGGCAATTAATATAGGATGTTTTATGTTGACCAGTAAAGTTTATTTAAAGAAATCACTATTACTTATAATGGGACCAATATTATCTCTACTCATGGATATAAGACAAAGAAAAATAGGCGGGAAATCATATAAATAGAAATGTTAATTTAGAAAACAATTCCTGAAAAGTTATTAAAAGACTACAACATTCTATATAAACTGTTATCATTATGAAAAATAATAAAAATATTAAATGTTAATAAAAATGTAAAAATGTAAAAATGGTTTATACATTTTTATTAACATTTAATATTTTTATTATTTTTCATAATGATAACAGTTTATATAGAATGTTGTAGTCTTTTAATAACTTTTCAGGAATTGTTTTCTAAATTAACATTTCTATTTATATGATTTCCCGCCTATTTTTCTTTGTCTTATATCCATAAATAAAAATTTGGCGATTTTTTAAAATCGCCAACTTCGGAGATTTAGATCCCAAAGTACCCACTAGCCTTTCATTGTATTCTACAAATTCATTGGAAAACACCTCAAGAATGCCAATGTGAAATAAAGTTTCAAGATATTTAGTGTTTCCAAAGTTACAGAATTATTTCCAAAAAAAATTTGATTTAGGACCACTGTGTGCTGCTATAGCAAACCAAGATATTAATCACGTATGCTATATGAATAATAGAAAAGTATTGTTGTTAAAATTTAATATTTTTGTCATAAGAAATATTTAAAAATGCTCTCTCTTATTTTAAGGATGTTATTGTAGATGACCTTGTCAACCATATTTATATAAATGATCACTATTCTTCTGCTATATAAATATAGAATCGGTAATGCTAATCATTGGAAAACTAAAATCAAACAAAAATGGAAAAGAAGTTTTTTATAACATGGCGGAGTGTGCTGAGTTGTTCAATTCGAATGCAATTACTGACCTTAGTTGATTTAAACGATTTTGATGATTAATTTAACACAGATATAATTTTATTTAGAATCCCCCAGTCTGTGATTTATTCTTATTTGTACTTTTTATTATATATACGTACGTGTTATTATATCAAATTATTATGAAATATTATGAAATTTTTTTTTATTTTTTATATATTGCATTTGTTTGTAAATTCAGAATATTGTAGCTATTTCGTACATCTTATCATATAAATGATATATGATAAGATGTACGAAATAGCTACAATATTCTGAATTTACAAACAAATGCAATATATAAAAAATAAAAAAAAATTCATAATATTTCATAATAATTTGATATAATAACACGTACGTATATATAATAAAAAGTACAAATAAGAATAAATCACAGACTGGGGGATTCTAAATAAAATTATATCTGTGTTAAATTAATCATCAAAATCGTTTAAATCAACTAAGGTCAGTAATTGCATTCGAATTGAACAACTCAGCACACTCCGCCATGTTATAAAAAACTTCTTTTCCATTTTTGTTTGATTTTAGTTTTCCAATGATTAGCATTACCGATTCTATATTTATATAGCAGAAGAATAGTGATCATTTATATAAATATGGTTGACAAGGTCATCTACAATAACATCCTTAAAATAAGAGAGAGCATTTTTAAATATTTCTTATGACAAAAATATTAAATTTTAACAACAATACTTTTCTATTATTCATATAGCATACGTGATTAATATCTTGGTTTGCTATAGCAGCACACAGTGGTCCTAAATCAAATTTTTTTTGGAAATAATTCTGTAACTTTGGAAACACTAAATATCTTGAAACTTTATTTCACATTGGCATTCTTGAGGTGTTTTCCAATGAATTTGTAGAATACAATGAAAGGCTAGTGGGTACTTTGGGATCTAAATCTCCGAAGTTGGCGATTTTAAAAAATCGCCAAATTTTTATTTATGATTTTATTAAAGAAATATTTTACATACATATAGCCCTTATAGTTATCTACAAAAATACGTTTTCTTGTGTGGGATAGCTCTAGACCAAATTGAAATTTTGTGCCATTTTTTTAGGTTTTTGAACTTGGTGGGCTCTATTCGTGTTTAAAAGAATCTAAAATATTGTCTGAATTCTGCATACCTATGTGAATTTCGTTAAATGAAATATTGTTTTGAAAAATAAATTTAGAAAAAATGTTTTTTTCAAAAAGGTGTTAACGTTTTCTTTAATTTAAAATCAACTATTTCCTTCGGCTTATACAATTTTTTCTAAATTCTAAAAGAATTTCTAACGTAAATACATATAAAGCAAATATGGAACAATTTCCTCGTTAGCCCAATCAAAATTTCGATAATTTTCATAATTTTTTCTTTTGTTTTTTGAGGTGGGAGAAAATGTAAAAGCTTAAATCGTCAGTAAAGTATCCTGATTATATAGTTACATTTATAAGCTAACCATAGTTATTTCTAACGTATTTATGGACTAGTTTGAAAGAGCATTAAGTTTCTAGCTCTTCCTGTTGAAAAGATGATTACTTCAAAAATAATAATATGTAGAAAATAAACTTTTAAAACTCAATATCTTTAATATGTTTGTCAAAAATTAAAATATTTTTATTTTCGTTGCACTCATGTAATATTTGAATTCTAAAATAATAAATAATATGGACAATGTTGTTGTTAATGTAAGACTATAAAAAGATTCCCACTTTTTCATTCCAAAATGCTCAAAATTGCAATTTTCTGAAAACGTGTTAAAATGTTAAATTTATTCAGTAAATTGCTCATACTACCGTAAAAAGAGGTTTGGCTCATTACATAGTTCTTGAGTAGGTAGCTAATAAATATAGCATGTAATCAGGATACATTAATGACGATTTTAACTTTGACATTTCTTCCTTCCTAAAACTAAAGAAAATATTTTGAAATTAACGAAATTCCGATAGGGCTAACGGGTAAATTTTTCCCATAATATACTCGGATTTGCTTTAATGCATTAACGTTAGAAATTTTTTCACAACTGAGAAAATAATTGTTTAGTCCAAAAAAATTATGTAGAATTTTGTACAGAATTGAGAAAATATTTTAGATTTTTTTTAAATTAACATTTGATAGTAAACAATACATTTCTATCTCTAAAAAAGCTATGCGACATTTTGGAAAAAAATTAAAATTTCGAGTTGTTGTACAAAAAAGGTTTCCGCAACAAACAAACAATCATTGATGATGTTTGCGCTGTTTTAAATATACAAATTTAGAATTTTATTAAAAAATGTAAAATTTTTTATTATTTTTATAAACTTGATGTTTTAATCAAAACAGTTTATTCTTTAGAATAATTATTATTAATTTTTATATTAATTCAATAGATGCTTTTGAATTAAATATATAAATATTGTTAAACAATTTAGTTATAAAAAATATATTTTAAGATGAATTATTTCAAAAAGTTTTCGTTTTTAATAAAATTTAAAATAAAAAATCAAGAAATATGATTTCTTTTTTATTAATTAATAAACAACTTTCTTAATTAGGCCCGCTATTTAAAAAACAGCAAGGTCAAAAAGGTCCACACATGTAAGCATATACAAAATTTCTTTTGTTTCAATTCAATAAACTTTTAGTGAATTTTTAAAAAATCGAGATGGTCATCTTTGGGGTGTGACCGACTACAGGTCTCTCTCTCAGTGATTTCAAAACGCTTTTTTTAATCATTCTGTAACTTTGGAACAAATTAGTATTTTTTATTGAAATTTCACATGGATATTTTTTTGATTTATTTTCCAATTTAAAAGTGTAAAATTTATGTTTGCAAAAATAATAAGAAAATTGAAAATGTGGAATTTCTCCTCGATTTTTTGCAATTTGTTTTTACTTTTTAAAAGGACCGTATTTTTTAAGGTATAAACAAAATTTCCTTGATAAACTAATGCCACAGTGACTTCATAATTCCATGCTTGGAAGGCATGTTACAAATGATTGGAACTTTATAACTATTATAAGGATAAATCCGTTAAGGATATAAATAATAATATGAAAAAAAGACAAAAATTTTTGCAAACAATTTTTGAGTGGAGCACTGTAATTTTTGTGGAAAAGAAAATCTGAAGAAAACAAACATATATTCCCACTCCCAAAATGAAGTATCACGTTATTTCGTGAAACGAAATATGTACAGAAAAAATGGATTATTAAAGGAATTATCATTAATGAATGATTCATTAATCAAGTAACATTTTGTCATATTTTTATGATTTCAAAGATACTCAACAAACTGTATCTTTTATTTGTTGCTAAACATTTTGATCCTGATGATTTTTTTGTAAAATTTGTTAACCTTGTCGGGTTCACATTTGAAAGATTTTTGATAATTTTTTATCAGTTTCTTGTATATACCTCAGTTTATTGTATATACCTTAGGGTGATCGAGTCTTCGACATTTTTAAGAAAACGGTTATTTGGTTTCTTCTCAAAATTTCAATTTAATATAAACCGGTTGCGGTATTTTAATAAAAAAAGTATTTATCATTTTAATACGGATTAATATGGATTATCATTTAAACATGGATTGATCCAATTTTTTTGTAATGCACCACAGTAAAATTAAAAACATAACTTCGGATTAAAATACCGAAGAACAATAAAACAGGGAGAATTACCAAAAATGGAAACAGAATTGTTTAAATGGTTTAAAAACTGGAAAAAAGAGTACGTGCCAAAAGTGGTCCTGCATACAAACTAAGCATTGATTTTCTCAATTAAAAGTGGTTCGTAGTGTTTCAAATAAAAAATGATTTTTTTGAATTTGTAGCTTCCGAGCAGCTAAGTTTAATTTCAAATTCACACAGTTATAGTAGAAGAGTTGGCAAATTTAGGTTTTAAGTTTGAACCTTGTGGACCTAATGGTGGTCGATCCATAGATTCTCAAAGTTGGCCACCTCGGGTCATTACAATATTTAAAACTTCACAGATTTCTTATATCTGAACCAATTTTAAAGATATTTATATGAGTGAATTCGTCGAATTGACTATGTCTTCTAGTTTAAGAGATATTTGGTTTCAAAAATTTAAAATTTTACTTTTTACCGATCTTGGCGAAGTTTATTTAATATAGCGGGTCCAAGTTTGATCAGATTTTAGTCAAACATTTTTATTTAATAATTACTTTTTTATTTTATTAATATATTTATTTTATTAACAACTAATTATAAAATTTTGAAAAGAAAAAATCTTGAGAATATCTTAACGAAATTAAAAGTTAAAAGCCTTTATATATAAATTTTCCAAAAATTCAGATTTTTCACCGATTTTTTGCCAAAAAAATAGTTTCATCCTTTTTGAGTTATATATTTTTTATATTTTAAATAACCTCTACCGAATTTATATTTTTCTGAAAGGTTACAATATAAGCATTTGTGTGTTATAAAAAAGTTCCATAAAAAGTATGAAAAAATTATCTATGTGGAAAATTTTATTATAAAAGGTTAACTAACAAAAACTTTATTTGAAGATCAAAATTGAATAAAAAAAATAAAAAAAATCTAATCAACGATTTCATTGCACTTTTCTGCAAAACGTAAGAAACGAATTTTATTATCAATAATATTTTACATTTTTGAAAAGTATACATAATTTCCGATACACTGATGTACAATTTGTCATAGTATAGTTTACATAATTTGGTATGTAACTCAATACCTAACTCTCAGAATGTATTTGTAAGTTTGCGTGAAGTAGTATTGGTGAAGAAAAAATAAATCACCATATAATTTGTTCCGTTAGTTGTATATGAGAGTAGTATCAAAAAAATATAAAAATATTTTGAATTAGTGTTCTGCCACACTTTTTCATAAATTGATATAATTTACAGTTCTATTTTTTGCTTATAAAAATAATTTATTATATATTTTCTTCTAAACGTAAATAATTTTGTAAAAGAATAAAAATATTTTCAATACTTCAAATTACAACTCTTACAGTTTATGTTTCATATAAATACACCACAGGAAACAAATTTACCTTTCTAATGTCAAGAAATTTTTAAAATAAAATTAATATTAAAATTTACATACAAATTTAAAATGATGTTTATGAATTTGGTCATCGCAGAATATACATTGTTTATTTTGTTGATTAAGAATTAGATGATTAAAAAGGTTTACATTTTGATACAGAAATATCGAAAATCCTAATCCGTATGAAATGTGCTTGGAATCACACAATATGTATTTATTTTTGTTAACTATAATAAAAATATATTTATAGTTGTGTTTTATTTGAGCTTTAGCCTCAATTCATGGAGGACATTTATATAGGAGTTTTCTGTAATATCGGACAAAACATGACCATTTTCAATAGATTTCGTTTTTGGCCCAAAATAACAATATGTACTTGTAATCGACTCTAATAGTGATTCCGAGTAATAACTTAATAAAAGGCATGCCACAATTTTGAATACGCATATTACTATCGTTGTTACAAACTCAAAATACTTCGACCTATGATGATGCAAACGAAACCGAAGAAGAACATCATTATAAAGATTTTTAATTAAAAATTCGAAATATTAATAATTAAAAAATATATTTTTATTTATATTATGAAATGTCATTTTTGGTGTGTTCCAAATATGTTGAATTCATATGTACTTGTATGTGTATATGAGAGAATTGTTATAGTTGTAAAAAAGATAACCAGTTTCCATCCTCTGTAAGTTTGACTATGTTGTCTTCCTTTACCTTTCCATGTGTCATAAATAATGATCATACATAATGATTAGGTAACGTATTGGATTTGATTGTTGTTGTAACAGCTGGAAATAAATAGTACATTTATCAATCAATTTTGGTTCATGTTGTTGCTCAACTCCAGGCCTAGGAATCTGGCAACCTCGACTGGTTGTGTCCAAAGATCTTCAGGACAAAGTTGGACTGGCAGTTGAATAGATGTCGTGGTCCTAGACCACATGCAGGTCATAGGTTTAAGATGGCACGGTCAATACGTGACCAGAAGTCATTGAGCCTATCGCTCCATCTCGATCTCAATTGTGCCAGAACTACTCTTGTTCATCGCGGTAAATTCTGTTCATTGTCTGCAATGGGCGGCCTCCTAGCACGACATTCATACGGTAACTTGAAACCGCGGATTTTGAGGCGTCACTGTTAATGTCGTTCAAAGCTGTCATATACGAATTTTGATCCAAAGGATCTTGCGTATATCTCTGTATGCTATATTCGTATATACGAATATCCTTTTTTACATGCCTCGGCGGTAACTCCAATTGCGTAATATTGAAGATGGAATGGTTTCTTCGATGACACCCTAGAAGGAACTGCTTACTTAGCATTTCATTATGTTCCTTTATTGGAAGGATCTTTGTTTCCTCATGTAGGTGGTGAATTGAGGACATTTGTATATAACGGAAGAGAGAAATTATTGGATTTGGTAATGTTATAAGCCGATTAATCCTTAATTAGGTAACGCTTAATAATAAAATTAATATTGTTTCTAGACCTGAAAGCTTCATTAACAAATCTTTTTACCAGGTAAATAACAGATACAAGTAAAGTTTTGTATAATATTTTGTTATAAGTATATATAAACATGTTCAATCCATGTTGAAATTGGATAATCATGGAAATCGTACTGAAAAGTCTCACTTTGTGTGCCATTTTGTTTAAAAACGCATCACTTCATTTTCAAGTAAAAGTTAATCTATCAATACAATACGTCGAAACTAGTTATAAAAATAAGCTGACAAATAGAGAATAATTGAAAAGTATTGTATTGATATTTGATGTAAGATGGAAATCTGTGAGGCGGTCTAGAAAAAAGTTCGAATCAAAGCAGTATGGAGAATTGTACCAAAAATCCAAGAAACAGCGACTATCTGCAACGCTTTCTACAATTTCCGCAGAATATGTGTGTGATACATTTATAGCAATGTTAAAAAAGGAAAATCAGCCATTTGAGGCTATCAAAATTGCAAGAATGCTTCCAACTGCATCACCAAAACGTCTTAAGATAATTATGAAAAGCATACCAACACCAACATCGACATCAGTTTTTATAGAAGAAATCGTTGCTCTCATATTACGACTAAAACTAAGCCGTCAGAATTATGTATGCGCCGTTAGAAAAAGGAGTGGATATTTTGCCATTTTATGGTCAATGTATAAAAAGAACAATCTCCTATAGAAATTAGTGGTCACAAGCCAGAATTAGAGTTGTTGAATTACTAGAAATTACTGCATCAAGTATTGTTTCTGATTTTTTCAATGAACTCTTTTAAAAAGGTAAATGGTTCAAATATTCAACTAATCTGCAAATGGGAATGTGATGGCTCGTCATTATACTCTGAGTATAAGTAGTCAAGGCAAGGATCAGCAGATTATTAAAGAGTTTTTATGGCCTCATTAAAAATTCTAAAACATGCAGACAATAGATATAGCGGGATATACCTTCAAAATATCGTTCGATATGAAGCTCACGGTTATTAATTGAAAAGTAAGCAATGCCATAACAGGAACATCGTCTAATTGGAATTGTTGTATATGTGCAAAAAGAACAGAATTCTCTGTTATATCAAAAACTAGAAATGTCAAGATGTTCTAAGATTCGGAATATCTTCTTACAGCTTGGATAGGTTTTTTGGAATATTTTCTTGAAATATAGAAGTTTACCCGAAAATGAAAGTAAGTAAGGACATAGGAAAAAGGAGCTGAAGACCATGAGAGCAAGTGAGAAGGAGGGTATTCAATTGAATTTTAAACAAAAGGACTAAACATCGACAAACGGAATTACGGAAGTAAAAATTATTTTCTAAATATTATGAAACCAACTCAACGTTATATTAATGGAAATCAATAGTAAACATAAAGTTAAAGCAAAGAAATTTGGTCTGCATTCCAATAAAATGTCGAAACTACTATTATTATTATAAGCATGGAAGTTATCGCTACCAATAGTACATAAGATATTATGCCATGCGAAAATGATAATTCATCATAATATGCTTTTCCAATAATCAGTTCAACTCAAGAAAATGTTCCCGACGGTCCCAAAATGAATATGTTTTTAATAATATTTTAATATCATCTAATCCAATCTTATTTTCTATGAGGAAACAATGGATTTGTTATCGGAATTTGCCACATAAAAACATTAATGACTATAAAGATTTACTTTATCTTTTAGATATGGATTACTGTGAATCCAAATATCTTACTGCATTCAAATACTACAATTATTTACATTAACATTTGAACACATGTTAGTATGGCTATTATTATTTTATTAAATTATGCTTATGATGTTAACTAATAAGTACATGTTGTAATAAAATATAAATATTTTACATAAAATCTTTCTTTTTTAATTTTAGTCAAATACAATACAATTACATCAATATCACAGGCAAAAATCAATTCTTGTTAATAAAAGCTATGGGTCTTAAAAAAATATGACACATGGAAAGGTGAAAGTATACAAATTATTCATCAGAGTATCGAAAATTATGTATTTTTTTTTTTTCAAAAATATATATTATTGATAATAACAAAATTCGTTGCATACTTTCTGCGGAAATGTGACATGAAAGTGTTGAATAGATTTTTGCACATTTTTCAATTTTGATCTTCAAATAAAATTTTTGCTAGTCAACCTATCTTAATCGTATTATTTTGTTTTTCTTAAAGAAATCCGCAATTTCCAAAAAAAACTTTAGAAAAATATTCGGTATTGGTTATTTGCAAAAAATCAGCGAATAATCTAAATTTTTTGAAAATTTAAATTTAGAGGCTTATAACTTTTAATTTCATGAAGAAATTATCAAGATTTTTCTTTGCAAAAGTTTCGTATTATTTTTCAAAAAAGTAAAAAATATTTGACAAAAATGGGTTAAAATTTGAACCCGCTATAGCAAATATAAATAGATAGCCTACCCATTCGACGAAGTTTTTTGGAGGTCTAGAATCCTACAGGATCCATTCATATAAAAATCTGTAAAATCGGTTCAGTATAAGGAATCCGGATCATTTTAAATATTTGAATGGGTTCAGGTGACCAAAACTTGAGATCCTATGGAACAACCCCCATTAGGTCCACAAATTTTAAATTTGCTACTCTTCTATCATTGTGTGAAATTGGCTTTTTTGATGAAATCGGCTTTTTTGAAAAATGTTACCAAACAAAACTACTCGAGAACTTTTTCAATTAAAACGTTACTAATAAAATGACATCAACAATTTTAAAAAGAGTTTTGTTTTATTTAAGTTTCGGAAGTATTTTTACATAATATAATTTGTATTTTTTTTAATTTGAAGTGAAGTATCATTTTTGAAAGTAATGTACGAGTGCAAAATATGGGTCTATTTTTGTTTTTATAAAATAAGATTATATGTAACTCAACTATACATTTTTATTTTCTTTCTTCTTTCAAATAAAAAATAAAATTTAATTTTGTTATAAAATAAAAAAATACCCAATCTAACTGTTTTACGAATAAGTTTGACATTATATCATTGATTTATAATACTGTTTCTAAAAAGCACCTTTTGGCAGTAGTAATTGTAAGTTTCATTACAAACTCATCATAACTTATAACTGTTTAACCTCTATAAAGTTTTTGTTTGAAAATTATTAAAGAAATACATATTATTATTTTTTTTTTTTTTTAATTTTTGAACAAATTCTTATTAGAGACATATGTATTATGTATATATTTATATGTATTTTTTTATTGGCTAAGTTGTTATTTATATCTATCTTTAATTTCTCTTATCAGGATATTGTAACTTTATTAATATGGGTTAATTGGATTTAAGGCTTGGTGTATTACTGAATTTAAATAAATAAATGACTTGTAAGCAACTTTTTTGAAAACTAGTTATTTAAGGTGCTTTTACTGGGTCTTAATTTTAATATAATAAAATAGTAAAGTTTTAAGTATAACGTAAAAAATAAGCACAGAAAAAAATGAATATCCTTAGTTCATTGAAATTATAATATCAAATTAAAAAATTGTTGAAACTTTTATTTGTATAATTTTAAGGTCATTCAGCTAATAGAAAATTTATTATTTAATATATGAATTGTTTATGATATTTAATAAAATTGAATTTTAAATATAAGTATTATTTTGTTATTTACTATATTGCTTATGTAGTATAAGTTTATTGGCCTTAGAAGACTTTGAAAGAATAAATGAAAAATTAAGTAAAACTCACAAAATTCAGTAAATGATTTTATGATTTTGATTGATTTTGATTTGAATAAAATCTTAACAATTTAGCACCCTCTCGCATTGTTAGTATAAGAATGTTCGGATAGGTGTTTTGTTAATATTTATTTCTTCTTGCTTTAAAATCCATAAGTTCCCATAAATATAAATAAGTTAGAGTTTTAGTTTAAACAATTTGTTTTAAATAATCTGTAATTTTCTACTTTTAGAAATCATATGCTGTGGTGAAAAATGAAGATACCTATTCAATCCTGCCTAACAGTTATGTTGGTTATGCAATGTGTTACATCTATACAAATAAGTAGCCAGAAAACTATTGAATCTTCAACGGTATCATCGTCTAGATCTACATTAAAGTCATCATCTCATCAATCCCATACTTCATCGGGAGCATTATTAACACCTTCCCGAGATGGAATATTGTTTACAAATGCAGATACTTCATTATACAGAATTGGTAAATTTGAAACAGCAGATTTGAAAACAGAGAATATCAGCAATGGATCTGTAATGTCTTCATCTAGATTACAGCAAAAATCGGGATCAAATATTGATTCAGCTATAACAACATCAACTTCGACAGATGAAAGTAAAAATTTTAGTTCCATAATAACACATAAAGTTAACTTTGATACGACATTAAATCATTTGGTCGTTGATACAGTTACTGGCCGAGTTTATGTTGGAGGGGTAAATCGTTTATATCAATTATCCCCAGATTTGGAAATTCATGAGACGGTTAAGACCGGTCCAAAAAATGATTCTGTTGAATGCTCAATTCTTGATTGTCCTGTACATGCACAACGCAAACCCACCGATAATTATAATAAGGTTCTGTTAATCGACCGCGCCACATCACGTTTAATTGTTTGTGGAAGTCTTTTTCAAGGTACGTGTACGGTACGAAATCTCCAAAATGTATCGATAATTGAACAGGAAGTTCCCGACGCGGTTGTGGCTAATGATGCCAATTCATCCACTGTAGCATTTATAGCTCCAGGTCCTCCACAGCATCCTGTTACGAATGTTATGTATGTGGGAGTAACATATACTAATAATTCTCCATATCGCAGTGAAATACCGGCAGTTGCTTCGCGCTCTTTAGAAAAAACGAAAATGTTTCAAATAGCTTCATCAGCTGTTACTACGGGAACTCGTACTTTTATAAATTCTTATGCCCGAGAGGGATACTTAGTTACCTATATTTATGGATTCAGTTCGGAACGTTTCTCCTACTTCTTGACTACACAGTTAAAGCATAATCATCATTCGAACCCCAAAGAATATATTACGAAACTTGTACGCATTTGTCAAGAAGATTCCAATTATTATTCTTATACGGAAATCCCTGTTGATTGCATTAGCACTGAGCAAGGCGGGACAAAATACAATTTAGTGCAGGCTGCATATCTTGGCAAACCTAGTGCAGATTTGGCTGATAATCTGTCAATAACCCCTCAAGATGATGTTTTATTTGCTGTGTTTTCAGAGGGGCGTGGAAATCAATCTACAGATAATTCAGCGCTTTGTATCTATTCACTGAAAGCGATTCGCCGGAAATTTATGCAAAATATAAAATCTTGCTTTAACGGAGTGGGTTCAAGAGGTCTAGATTTTATATCTCCAAATATGGCATGTGTACCTACAAAATTACAAACAATAGGCGAAGATTTTTGTGGACTTGATGTTAATTCACCACTGGGGGGAGATCAGCCTATTACTGCAGTTCCTGTAGCCGTGTTTAAAGATAACTTAACTTCGATAGCAGCAACAAGCACCAGTGGTTATACAGTTGCGTTTATTGGTACAAAAAATGGATATTTAAAGAAAATCGTTGTTGAATCTAGTACAGTTGCAAATGAATATGCAAATATACCAATAAATATTGGATCTCCTATTCATCGGGATATGCATTTCGATAATCAAAATCTTCATTTATATGTAATGTCGCAATCTCAAGTAGCCAAAACGAAAGTCTATGACTGTACTGATTATAAAACATGTGGTGAATGTTTAGGAGCACGTGATCCATATTGTGGGTGGTGTTCTTTAGAAAACAAGTGTTCACCACGATCTACATGTCAAGATGATGTCAATGATCCGCTTTATTGGATTAGTTATAAGACTGGTAAATGTACGACCATAACAAGCGTTATGCCACACCAATTACAACGCACCACTGCACGTACTTTGGAATTAATAATAGATCATTTGCCTCAACTTAAAGAAAACTTAGTATGTGCATTTACAACAGAAGAGAAAGCACTTTTTACAAATGCTACCAAGAAACGCAATGGTGTTAATTGTACAACACCACGTACCGACATGTTACCACAAATTCAGCAAGGAAAACACCATTTTACAGCAAAATTATCGGTCCGTACTAGAAATGGACCGGATTTAGTTTCTACGGATTTTACATTCTTCGACTGCAGTACACACTCATCATGTACTCGATGTGTGTCATCAGAATTTCCATGTGATTGGTGTGTTGAAGCTCATCGTTGTACTCATGATACTGCTGAGAACTGTCGCAATGATATATTGGTGACAGGTGTAAGTCGAATAGGTCCAAGTTATCGATCTGGACCTGGTTTTTGTCCTACAATCAATGCTACTGGTGATGGCAGTGAAGTTTTAGTTGCGGCTGGTACTAGTAAATCAATTAAAGTTAAAGTGCATATAATTGGACAGTTTATAGTTCAAACTCGATTCGTTTGTCAATTTAATATTGAAGGACGTGTTACTAGCCTAAATGCTCAATTACTAGGTGATACCATATATTGTGACAACATGGAATTTCAGTATACATCTCGCTCTCCGAATTTGACAGCAACTTTTGCAGTGATTTGGGGTGGTTCAAAACCATTGGATAATCCTCACGATATTCATGGTATGTATTTTGAAATATTTTTAGTATTCTCTATAAATTTTTATGCTTAGAATCTAAAAATGACAACAAAAATTAAAGTTATAAAACCTCCCTTAATTAAATTTTTGCTCTAGCTTAATCCAATGTTTAATAAAAAAAATTAAGAATTTTACTTCATAAATTGACTCATTACTTTGCCTATTGCAATAAATATTTCGCTATATTACTTGAACGAAATAAAAGGGAATTTCACTTTCAATTATAAATTAATGGATTATTGTAAATATGGGCTTTTTAAATGGTATGAAACTTCCTTCGTTTTCCACCAATAAACATTTTGTTTTTATGAAGGAACTAATCTGAAGTTTAAGCATATCTCTTGATGAAAAGAAGTGATTCTTCAACTATACGAAAACTTTCAGTTACGCTTATCGCTTTTCGAGTATGTCCACCTATTATTACACTTTTTGCTTACATTAGATTATCAAAATTTTTATATAGCAATTATAATGTGACTAAATTTTTCCTTTAGCAATTTTACTGTTGTTGTAATTCATGTTTTGTAATTCTAAGAGTTAGTTTTCTTGCTTAGTTTTCGGACAATACCGTAAGTTATACTTCGTAACGTTAACTGAGAAAATCTGTTCATTTTGATTGTATTATATGTACAATATTGTCTTTTTTTACATATTAATTACCGTATAAAAATAACGTTCTTCCTTGTTATTATAAATTTTTAATATATGTGCCGATTTTTATGCAACGATTTTCAAATGAATCATAGGAGGTGAAATTTTTTACGTGCCTTCGCCCGTAGCTATAATATTAATAAGAAATTACATTTAATATTTTAGACGCTAAGATAGATACAGTTTGTCAAATATATTTTTATAATCATAAAGAATATAAAAAAATCAACTTTATTAATGAATTGCAGCTAAAAATCCTTTAATTATCGATATTTTCTGAATACATTGTTATACCTGTTCACCTGAAGACTCCCAATTTTCCAAAAAGTCGGACATATTACAACAAAATAAGAAATTTTCACATTTTGAAATGCGTCAAGTAATGTTTGCAAAAAATATAAAATGTGGAATTTCACGACAATTTTTTGCATTTATTTTTCTTTTAAAATGGAATTTAATTTTTTAGGAATAAGAAAGTGTTCCTTGTAAAATTAATGACACTAGTGACCTTATAATTGGATGTAAAAAGTGCTTAAAAGGCATGTTCAGAGGATAGGGTGATTTAAAGTTTTATAAAGCCAAATCCATTATGAAAAACGATCATATGTGATTTTCCACATTCAGGGTTACACACTATCCCATATCTTATGACGAAAATAAGGAAAGACACAATTTAAAACTATCCACAGGCTAGTTGTAAAGTGATATTTTTTAAACTGTATGTAATAAGTATATATGGAGGAACATTTCCTATAAAAAATTACTATTGGTAAAAGGTGTATTACTAGAATCTAACCCAAATTTGTTACGAAAATTCAAATATTCCGCCCATATTTCAAATTAATGAGATAAATACTCAAATTTGTTACCAAGGACGTTCCACTTATAGTGGAATGCTGGGAATTAAAAACATGAAACTTAATTTTGAAGGTTGGAATTGATGTGTGGGTTTTTTTTTTTGATTTTTCTTTGTCGGTTTGAAATTTTGTTTTTTCAATATTATGATATAATAGTGCGATTATTTTCCTAGCTACTATGTTAACTATTTAAATTTTTTAACACACTTTATTGAAAACAGTTAACCTAAAGCGCTTTTTCGCTGGAAGAGTTATTCCTTTAGTACTTATGATCAACACTTTCGATTATATTGCTTTCAATTCGCTAGGTTACTTTCTTCAACGATCCTGTAACTGATGTTTATTCTGGTCTTTCCTCATTTTCGTAGTATAGGTATGTGGGATATCACAAAGGATCGTTTTCCACAATGAATTTACCCTTATAACAATTGAAGTTTTCCAATCATTTGAAACTTTCCATTTAACCACTTTTTACATGGAAATATGATGTCAATAGTAACTTTAAAGACATTTATTTTACAAGAAACACTTTCTTAATCCTTAAAAATTACATTCCATTTAACAATAGAAAAAACACAAAAATAGCCAAAATTGACAAACTATATGTTGATTTATAGTTTGTAGAGAAAATTTGTCGAAAGTATACGTCTATAATGGTACGTCCATAACTTAGCTATTTATGGCAACTTTCACTGTTTGCGCTTTGAAACCCGAAGTTTCCTCATACACTTGCGAAGTTTCCTCCTCATCGATTTGTGTTTGGATTTATTATAAAAATAATCTAGTTAGATTACTTCAAATACGGTAATAGGTAAGATTAAGAAGGATAGACATCAATATCAATGGTAATAATGAGACACCAGTGATTCCTACAGAAGCACAACGCAATGCACAGTGTTCCACCATGCAACACAAACAGAATGGGCTTTATCATCGATGTGTAAATCCAATTCATTTGGGTCCTTTCCTTTTTAATAGCCGAAAGCTACTTTCCAATGACCAAAATCACTACATCATTACCATAATGTACAACCTTAACGCCCTTACCATCAAATCATTTTATGAAGAATGTGTGTGAAGTTAAATTCGAATTTAACTAGCAATGACAAAAACCAACAATGTTAACAGAGTGCTGTTAACTGTGAAGATAAATTCGAGTTTAACAAAGAATATATTTTTGTGATTTTCTTCATTTTTTTTCAAAAGTTCTTGAATATCGGACTAAGTTTTTTAAATTAAAAATACCAAAAGTAATAGATTTTCCGAATTAAGTGTGAGTTTTTGAAACATTTTCAAAATCCTAGCTTTGTGTATGTAGTATTTTGGTCATTGTAGCCAAACAAAAAGGTGGCATCAAACGAGGAAGGCCGAGGGTCTCTGCTATTCGCATTTATAAATGGAATATCTGAATTGAGTTTGTGAAATTAAATAAAATCAAAATACTCCTTCCCTGGTCCAATCAGAATTTTAATTACCTATGTTACTTTCGAGTATATTGGGATCAATATGTGAAGTTTTTATCAAACTCAATTTATGTATAAATATGGATAATATAGCCTGTCTTCCTTTTCATGTGGCCCAGTTTGATGCCACCTCTTCGTTTGGCCACAATCCTTACTTTGTTTGGGGGTACTCCTACCCTGGTCCAATCAGAATTTTAATGACTTATGTTACTTTCGAGTATATTGGGATCAATATGTGAAGTTTTTATCAAACTCAATTTATGTATAAATATGGATAATATACCTGGTCTTCCTTTTCATGTGGCCCAGTTTGATGCCACCTCTTCGTTTGGCCACAATCCTGGATAGACCCCTCTACACTTAAAGTTAAGATTTTGATTTTTTTTAATATCACAAACTCAATTCAGATATTATATTTATAAATGCGAATAGTAGAGGCCCTTGGCCTTCCTTTTCATGTAGTATCGTTTGATGCCACCTCTTTGTTTGGTCACAATGGACAAAATCCAGGACATACTCCTCTATACTCTAACTTGAGATTTTGAAATTTTTTTCAAAAACTCACAAACTCAATTCAAACATTCCACCTATAAATGCGAATAGCAGAGACCCTCGGCCTTCCTTTCCATGAGGTTTCGTTTGATGCCACCTCTTTGTTTGGCCACAAAGACTAAAATACTTGATGTACCTCCCACAGGCTTCACATACACAAAGTTAGGATTTAGAAAATGTTTAAAAAATTTCACAAACTCATTTCAGATATTCCACTTATATGTATGGATAACAGAGACCCTTGCCTTAATTTTTCATGTGGTCCAGTTTGATGCCACCTCTTTGTTTCGCCGTAATGGCCAAAATCCTGGATAGACCCCTGTTAATATTGTTGGCTTTTGTCTTTGCTAGTTAAATTCGAATTTAACTTCACACACATTTATGAAGATAGGGAAAATATAGGGATATGCTACTTTAATTTCGATTAATAAGTTTATTTTATCCTGAACGAGTTCAATATCGGATAAACTAATTTTATTTTAGAGGTGAAAATTAAGATTTTAAAGAGTGGACATTATATTGATCCATCTTTTGTTTCTAAAGTTATTTATTTCAAATGTTGTTGAAGCTTGTCTATACCGATCGTTTAGGTTTAGTTTTTTATGGGAAAACATATCGACATGTTAAATTTAATATTTCCCCAACAATGGCTTCACCATTTTTAAATTATTATTTGATGCGGTTAAATTTTTAAATTTTAAAATGTTTCTTTTTTTGAACTGGGCGTAATAATTATAATTCATAATGAATGTTCTTCATTATACATATTGCTAACTCTCCTCTTAAACCTTCTTGACGATAACTTATGTAGTAGCAGCTTTTGTCTTTAATTGATATTTTATCACTTCAGTTTTATAGACTAGAATTATATGACCATTTGTTTTAACCAAAAAGCGGAAAAATTCTTTTGTAATATTTATGGATACAAAAATTTGTTTGTAATAGTTATACAATGTCATGCTGTTGTTTACAATAATTACATTTTCTTAAATTTGAAATAAATTAAATATTAAAAAAAAACATTTCATTTTTGGTGTTAAAGAAAGAATTATTATCGTAGCTATGAGTATTTCAGTTTATTTTTTTTCAGTAAACAGTTAAGTTGATTTTTTTAAATTATTTGTTGTTGGATCACAGCACACATCATTAACTTGTAATTGATGAAATTCTATGATTTAAAATTAAAAATTTTACTATTTTCCGATTGAATATAAAATAATAAGCATGGTGTTCTTTATTATCGCCAGTTTATTTAAGACGATATGTTTACAAAATTGTAATAAATTTAGTTACATCATGAAATAATTATTTTTATTTATTTTTTAGTTGTAATTTATCGTTGTCGAGATATGGCTGACAGTTGTGGTATGTGTTTGGCTTTAGCAGAAAAATATAATTGTGGTTGGTGTTCTTCGACCAACACGTGCGAGGTAGAAGAACAATGTAATAAAAATAATAATGAAGGCAAAACGGATTGGTTAAATCGCATGGAAACTTGTCCAAATCCTGAGATACATTCATTTTCACCAAAAACCGGTCCTTGGGAAGGCGGAACAAACATTACCATACGTGGAATAAATTTGGGAAAGAATTTTACTGATATATATTCTGGCGTACGTATAGCAGGTATTAATTGTATGCCTTTCCCGCAATACTATATAGATACCAAACAAATCGTCTGTACTGTGGATAGTCCCGGCGAGCAAATGTACCGAAACGGTCGCATTGTAGTACAGATTGGAGATTATAGAGGAGAATCTGAAGAGGATTATGAGTTCGTAGATCCTAAAATTACAAATTTCAGCCCAAAATATGGTCCAGTATCTGGTGGTACAAAAATTCGTATAATTGGAAAATATTTAAATGCGGGTTCTAGAATTCAGGCATTTATTAACGACCACTTACCATGTGAAATTTTAAGTGTTGATGTCAATCAAGCCATTTGTAGAACGTCGTCGTCTCCAGGTATTATTGAAGGACGGCTTAAAATGGCATTTGATAACGGACCGCGTGAATTTAACGAATATAATTATAAATATGTGCTTGATCCGACAGTTGAACAAGTTTATTCAGGACCTTCAGGAGGGCAGTTGAAAACACCAAAAGGAATACCAGCTGGTGGAATCGAAATAACCGTTACTGGAACTCAATTCAATTACATACAAGCTCCCAGTATGTACGTGATTTATCAAAATATTACATATTTAAGTCAATGCGTTGTAAAAACATCAACTGATATGATATGCGATTCTCCTGAAATAGATACGGTAAACAGTGACTTATTGGATGCTGAAAATCCCGAAAAGCTTGAATACGGGTTTCTTATGGACAATGTCTTGCAAGTTCAAAATCTTTCACATAAACATAATAACTATTTTGAGTTATACCCAAATCCTGTATATTTCAATTTTGAAGAAAGAGTAAAATATTATAAAAGTGAATATTTGACAATAAATGGCCGCAATTTAGATAGAGCTTGTAAAGAAACCGATGTACAAGTGTTCATTGGGAAAAAATTGTGCAATATAACATCTCTTTCACGGCAGCAGCTAACTTGTCGCCCACCATCTGAACCATTTACTGTGGATTATGATGATGACGATGACGACAGTGGCGGTAGTAGTGGAGGAAGAGATGGTTCCGGACCAGAAGTTATAGTTCGCGTGGGAAGATCTTTAAAATATAAAATTGGGGTATTAAGTTACGCCTCCCCTAACATAATACATGGTTTAGGAAAAAATGCTTTTGCTGTTGTCATAGCTAGTGTAGTCGTTTTGTTATTGATTTTTGTAGCTCTTCTAGTGGCTTACAAAAAGAAAACTTCGGAGTCAAATCGTGTTTTGAGAAATATGCAAGAACAGATGGATATTTTGGAGCTCAGAGTAGCCGCCGAATGTAAGGAAGCCTTTGCAGAATTGCAGACTGAAATGACAGACTTAACAGGTAACATTTTTGCTATAAACATTTAAATCATTTACTCAAATTAAATGTGTTCTTTAGGTGATTTGACTTCTGGGGGTATACCATTTTTGGACTACTGTACTTATGCGATGAAAATTTTGTTTCCTAATCATGAAGACCATATTGTCTTACAATGGGAAAGACCTGAGTTGTTGCGCAAAGAAAATGGTCTAAGATTGTTTGGCAAATTAATTATGAATAAAACATTTCTTTTGCTTTTTATAAGAACACTTGAATCTAACCGTTATTTTTCAATGCGTGAACGTGTCAATGTAGCATCTTTAATTATGGTTACGTTGCAATCAAAACTAGAATATTGCACAGACATTTTAAAAACTTTGTTGGGCGACCTTATTGAAAAATGTATAGAGGGTAAATCCCATCCAAAACTGTTGCTAAGAAGAACTGAAAGTGTTGCCGAAAAAATGCTTAGTGCGTGGTTTACCTTTTTACTTTATAAATTCCTTAAAGAATGTGCCGGTGAACCTTTGTACATGCTATTTCGTGCCGTTAAAGGACAAGTTGATAAGGGCCCAGTAGATGCCTGTACACATGAAGCTCGCTACTCTCTTAGTGAAGAGAAGCTTATACGTCAATTAATCGACTTCAAACCCATGACTGTTTACGCCAGTATTATACAACAGCAAATTTTTTGTAATAATATGGATATGTTGCCATCTCACACTGAAAATGTGCCAGTAAAAGTGTTGGATTGTGATACAATAGGACAAGTTAAAGAAAAATGTTTAGACACCATATATCGTAATATTCCAGCAAGCCAAAGACCGCGGAAAGATGATCTGGATTTAGGTGAGTTAAAATAAGTTATATATATTTAAAATTATTTTTTATGTACTCGGCCAATTGCTGCCGAGTACATAAAAATTAACATATTTAAACGCATACGCAATGCCCCGCCAATTATTCGCATAGTTTCTGTGAATTTTGGACATAAAATATGTTGTTTTCAACGTAGTGATTTAAAAGATTTCTTTTTAAAAGTTATAAAAAATTCTATTCATATTCAAAAACTACAACAAGTGAAGTATATAAAAATGGGACAAAAGTTTAATAATACATTTATATTTTTAGAGTGGCGAACAGGTACTACTGGTCGCGTGATTTTATATGATGAAGACACAACATCCAAAACAGAAAATGAATGGAAAAAACTGAATACTTTGCAGCATTATAATGTTCCTGATGGTGCTGGTCTAAGTTTAGTACCGAAACAAAGTTCGATTTATAACTTTTCCATATTATCGGATAAAAATGAAAAGTCTCACAAGTATGTTTTGTATAAACATCGTAAAATTTAAAATTATTTAAGTAAAATTGCATTTTCATTACATTAATAGGTATGAAACTTTAAATTTATCAAAATACACATCGTCATCACCTACATTTAGTCGTGCTGGAAGTCCATTAAATAATGATATGCATGAAAATGGAATAAAATATTGGCATTTAGTAAAGCATCATGATAACGATTTACAAAAAGAGGGTGAACGCGTGAACAAATTAGTGTCAGAAATTTATTTAACACGTTTGCTAGCAACTAAAGGCACATTACAAAAATTTGTTGATGATCTGTTCGAAACAATATTTAGCACTGCACATCGTGGTTCAGCACTGCCTTTGGCAATAAAATACATGTTTGATTTTCTGGACGATCAAGCATTGTTACATGGTATTACAGATCCAGAAGTTGTTCACACATGGAAAAGTAATAGCTTGCCATTAAGGTATGTAACATGTATATGGGTATTGGGCTATTCCATGATAAACAAATGTTTTTATATATGAAACAATAAAATAATTAGCGTTTCTAAATAGAAAAAATCTTTTGTTTAATCTTTAGATTTTGGGTAAATCTTATTAAAAATCCCAACTTTGTATTTGACATACATAAATCAAATATTGTCGACTCTTGTCTGTCAGTAGTAGCACAAACTTTTATGGACTCATGTTCTACATCAGACCACAGATTAGGTAAGAATAACATAAATACATCACTATTGTTAAAATTTATTTTATTAATATTATTGAATATCTTAACAACTTTAACAGCAAATATAAATAAATATTTTTTGCACAGTGGGTTCAAATGTATTAAAAAGTAAACTATGATTAATACTATAAGTGGATTTTATGCTTAAAATTTACGTTATTATTTTTTCTTAAAAATAAAAAATAACTTTTATAATATTTGAAAGTGGTAAAGTTATAAATTATTAATAAATATAAAATTAATATCATGATATCATGACTAAAAAGTTATTATAAAAACAAACTAGTCGTTCAAAAGAATGACAAAAACTGTTTTATACAATATTTAATATTAATTTGAGACCTTTTCTGAATCTTTTACTTATCGAAATTATTTTTTTTTTTCAAATTTAACTTCAAACAATATTTTTTATTCAAATTATTTCTTATTTTTCTCTTTAAAATCAAGTAAAAATTGCTATTATATCTAGTTGAAATATGTTTGACAATTTACAAAGTGTTTAGGCACCTTATGACAAAATTCCGTTTCTTAAAACGACATGGACAGTTTTAATAAAGAAATAAATTTAGGAAAATCGACTGCCAGGATCAACATGATTCTTTAGATTTGTAAATTCTTCAAAGAAACAGAACTTTAAAATAAAAAAGCGAAAATAATCAAAAATATACAAGACAATGTAATGAAATTAAAAGCAAATTATATTCTTCTATGATTGACAGAAAAAACTTATAACAAAATGATCGATACTTCATTAACACAAAAATTTAATATATGTGGAGCAACAAGTAACCAATTTAATAATATATAATATCAAAAGAAGTAAATTGTTCTACCTTTTAATATGGTTCAGTCTCCATGGATGGAAGGTTTTTTGAATGTCTTCTACATGTGACATACAGAGTTCTGATAAAAAGTGGCAAGCTAAAACTGATAAAAAAAATCTAAAAATAATTCCGTGAAAATACTGGCTTAATAGTAGATCAGCCTAAGTAAGGATATGGAATTTCTTTTTATGGAAATACGGCCAGACTATTTTTAAGAATACTGATTTTTCTTCAAAAATTACAAACATTGAAATATAAAATACTATAAATATGCGCATTATTCTTATTGTTGTATCTTCCGTCATTATAATTAATGTTGTACAATTTAGTACTTTCTCGTACAATACCACTACACTTTTCTTTTAAAATATACTAGGTCATTATATGGTGATCTATTAGCCTCTCTAAAGAAGTACAAAAAGCTTAAAATAAATAATTTTAAAAACTAAATTTTTCACGGAAAAGCACTAGGGAGAAATCAAACGATGATGTTTTTAACAGATTACTGTTAATCTCTTTAATTATTTTTTCAACCAAAATATACAAAAAAGATACGAAGTCTTTACCATCACCGGCAGTTAAATTTTTAGTTTTACCTACTTCGATATAATTTTAATTTTTGTTATTTGTACTTATTATGACTCATGTTAATAAAAAATCCGTTTTTATCAATTTATTTTATATAAATTACATACATATGTACACCTGTGGTTAAAATAATAGCACCACATATATATGTCTTCTTTAATAAGTCATAAAAGCCATTTGACTAAAAATGTGTTCCTATATTATGGTTTAATAAAATCGAAAATAAGTTAAAGTTTTGTGTTTAGAATTTATTTTTAGTATTTTGTAGTATTACCTTTGTTAGTAACAGCAGAATTTATTAAATTCTGTCACCTTTCCGGGATAACAGTTTCCTGCCTGCTCTATTGTGTTACAATGATCGCTATTTATACGTATGTATAAGAAGAGGCCATTCCGTTACAGTGACTCCATTATTCGAAAACAATTTTTTGCTATTTTGCTGGTATTTTTCGGGTTGTTGACATGTTGCATGGATGCATACGGTAGCATAACTTCGTGTAATATTTTCGGATATTCTGACACATCCATAATATTTTTATACGGTTCATTTTAGTTGTATTTTTTTTATTATATTCTTTACTAAGAATAACATGTGAGTGACATGTCACCGATAAAGCTGATTGGACGAAATACAGCAATTTTGCTGAAGAATTTTGTAACAATAAAACTATTAATACAAATGTAAACTAAGAATCATCCAATATTCAAAAAATTATGTTGCAAATTAATCCTTCTATTAAAAAAAATGCACCTTGGTGGAATAATTATCTAAATGAACTTAACAGAGAAAAAGAACAGTTGTTGGAATCTATTGAAATAATTTATTAATACAGATAGTATTATTAACTATAAAAAAGCAGCAACGAAATTCAAAAGGAACAGAGATTACCAAGGGCAAATTACAACTAAGCTTACTTTTCAAGTCAATTCTCCTACCCAAATTGCACAACATTAGAGCATTTTGTGGGCTAAACCATACATTTAGTAGAATACCTCTCAGACCCTAACTCATTCGTATCAGAAAGTCAATCCATTGTTGAAGAATTTTGCAAATTCTGGTCACTGCAACAGATATATGCATAAAAATCGATATTTCATTAAAACTATTAAGTCTTCTCCATTATATAGAAACTTTGTAATTGTGTCACCGATCAGAAATTTAGAAATTAATCCATACAAAGGCAAAAAACTTGCTTAATTTTTTTTCTTTTTTATGTTTATTTGAGTTTATATAATTCCGTTTTATTAAAGATATCGTTGATAATGATACATTTTCAGATTTATATTTTATATAAATGTATTTTCAATTGTAACTAACGGGGTATTTTTATATTGCTCCTTATGGATTTTGAATTTGTAGTGACAAGTGAGCCGTGGAAATTAATTACATAATTTTTATTGTATAAGATGTAACTTTAATATCCTTTTAAGAGTGTATAAAAGATAAGCTACATTATTTTTTGGAAATTAAAACCAAGTCAGTAACGGTCAACACTCCTTCAATCTCGTTAATCAATATTCACATGAAAGTCTTCAAAACCAATTCAATCTATATGTATGCGAAATATATTTAAAAAATGTTTAAATTAAATTAAATTAAATTATATAAATAAAACATTATGTATGTTTTGAATTTAATAATTGTTATGTTTATTTAAATTTAGGTAAAGATTCACCAAGTTCAAAGTTATTGTATGCTAAAGATATTCCAGAATATCGAAAATGGGTTGATCGCTATTATCGTGACATTAGGGAAATGCCACCAATATCTGATCAAGATATGAATGCAATGCTAGCTGAAGAGTCAAGGGTAAATATATTTTATTCTACGAACATATATGAAACACGCATATAGACCTTATAAAAAAATAATTTTTTATTAATTATTTATTTTTATTTTGTAGCTTCACACATCGGAATTTAACACGAATTGTGCCCTCCATGAACTTTATACATATGTAGTGAAATATAATGAACAGCTAACTGTAACATTAGAAGAAGACGAATTTTCACAAAAGCAACGACTTGCCTACAAACTAGAACAAGTACATAATATTATGTCAGCGGAATAATAATGAAAATATCAAGGAAGGAAGGAAGGATAAATATTAATATTTGTAATCATATTATAATTAAAGGAAAACATATGGGTGTTTAATGAAAACTGAAACATAAAAATAATAATACTACATAGTAATTAAATACATATAGGTTGGTATGATTTTATAAAACCTTTTTAAGATTTTAGATAGATAGCCTTACAGAACAATTGCAAAGATATTCTTCTTAGTTAGTTAGCTTCGAATCAACTAAACTTACTATATCTGGTGGGTTTTTTGTTAATGTGAACGAAAGAAATATTTTTTATTTACAATTTCATAAAGAATAATTATAATAAATGAAATTACGAACTAAAGATAAAAACATAAGAAAATTTCCATTTACTTTACAAATCAAATCTTAACTTCGATTTTTGATATTTTAAAAATTGACAAAATACAATATTTAATAACTTTAAGTTATTGTAATTTTATAACAATTTTACAAAATTTCTCATTTTTAAGGTTATAAAATGTGGCTGGAGTAAGTTTTCCATAAATAAATATATATGTAAATAAATAAATAATATCAATTTACATATTCATTTCCAAGTTCATATACAATACATTTACAAATTAAAACCAATTTCATATTCTCAATACTTCGCTACAATGTATTTAATAATATAATATATTATTATATTCATCGCGATTTTTTTTTTTTTAGTTTTTTGACCGATTCCACATTATTTAAATCATTAATTTGACATTTTAATGAAAGAATGTTCAATTGATTTTACTTTTGTCTCTTGTGCACCTTCCTTTAAAAGAAGCTTAAATACAAGTTCTTAACAACTTTTTAGTTGCAATACATATCATTCCTCACGTTAATTTAATTACTTTATAAACATAAATCAATGGTGTTACTTCATGGTAACTGCATAATTTTCCTTCTATTAAGGATAATTTGTATTATTAAGTAATTGATGCATACTTCTTATTACCTCCTAAATAACACTTCAAAATTATTTCGCAAATTCAAATATTAAACGTTGCAGGTAAACATTTTGCAAAAATTATGTGAATTCCAATTATTGTAATATTGCAACAATCTTAATGCCTGATTTGGTGTGTTTTCATATAATATAATTTTTTATTTATAGATATTTCATAAGAAATGTTTAAAAGCTTAAAATTTGTAGCAAAAAATTTCAGAAATATTGAAAATGTACTAGTGTCATTGTGTTTAATCATATATATTAGTTCAGTTAATAAAATAAATAAAGCGAAAAAAATATATATACTATCTCCTAATTTCTCATTTTTTATAAAAAAATAAAACAAAAATATAAGTGGTGTTACGCATAACTACAAATTTAGCCTCACAGACAAAATTTTTAATAGCTTGAAAATAGTTTGGATTAGAGTTTCGACAATTAAAATCGAATTTTACCACAAGAGCACTTTCACAGGAAACATAAGAATGTTTTCAATATTTTTTATACATTAGAAACAAAATATAACTTTGATTATAACATCAAAGGTTTTTAAAAAATCTGTGATAAAAATTTAATGCGTACTGTTTTAAAGCAATTTAAAAACAGCAAAAAGTCCAATATATTCTCTTCACTTCTGCTTTAAGTTATGAATGACAGCAATAAAATCATCAATACATAAGTCATATTAAAAACTTCTTCAACGCAATTTATTTGAATGTAAACAGTTTTTCTTTACATGTATGAACAGTTATACACTATTGAATTATTCGATTTTTCAAATTGGCTTGATATGAAATAATAAATAATTTTATTTTATATTACGTAGCATTCAAACGTTATTATTTTAATTATTATTTTATTATTTTTTAAAGCAAGAATTTTCTAAGTATAACTTCTAATTCATTTTTGTAGACTTTTAGAATTTTTCAACTAATTGTATAATTATAAAAAGGAACAAATCTTTAATTTTTCTTCTTTTAATTTCAGTTAATATTTTTTTGTAAGAAAATAGGAAAAAATTAAACTAACAAATAAAGGTATTCATGTTTACATCATGTTTTTAGTTTTCTTTTATTTACATATTAAATTGATATAAAATTCTTACCAATCTATGCTAATAACAAGTTATATTTACTAAAATTAGTAAATATTATACATTTTAACATTGTTAGATTTGCCTCCTTGACATTAAAACTTATTTAATGTTTCAAATTCAGATGATACTATCCTTTTACGATAGTATAATTATGCTGGATGCATAAATATTTCAGACGTACAAACGAAGTTAATATGTAGACAAAATATATACATGTTAATTTAAAAAAGTATTGAAATATTTCAAATATTGTGTCGTACAATTCATGTTATAAAGTAAAAGCATACATTTTTAATTCGAATAACACAAATTTGTACCTAACAGTGGTGAGTCCGTTTTATGATTTTGCAAAATTATGTATAATTTGTGAAATAATATTAGTTTACTTTTTAATTATGAAAATTTTTGGAACTTTAATTGGAAGTTATTTTATATATCAAAAATTCTTTAAATAATTCAGCCTTGTAAGTTGGTAGTATATTTTTAACTCTCACCAATCATCACCCACCAAAAAGGCTACATCAGGTCCTATATGTATAATACAAAAATACATAAGACTATATTGTTGCCGCATAATACATAAAAGAAATTTGTATATAAAGACTTACTCCTATAAGTGTATTGTAAATGTGTATGTGTCTATTTATATTTAGTAAATACAAGTATCTAATTTTAACATATATTTTTTATAATATAAAATAATATTTATAAGTTATAAACACCGATTCAAGAAATTGTTGGCACCATTCTGTTCTACAATATAACATTTATTGAAACAGTGAAACAAGATACTTTCTGATAGTTTTAGTGTTTGTATGGATATAAGTCGAAAACACAGTCTTTAAAAATAAAATTAAGAAAGGCATGTGTTCACAGATTTTAGAATTTTATATTTGAATTTTTGAAACACAATTTCTTTATAATTTTTCTACAGCGAACTAATACAAAATTCAATTCGAAAATTGCATATATAAGTTTGACACTCAATAAATGTCTGCGATTTTAAACAGCGACAAGTCAATGTTTCTAGCGTTAAAAAAATAAATCATGAAACACAAAAATTAAACAAATTATATTTAATAAAGTTGTATATGATAGCTGAACCACATAAATAAAATACTGAAAATATTGTCTCACATGTTGATTTTCAAAAGCGAACTTGATTCGATGCCAGGAAATATTTTGCTAAAAAAAATCGGCTTAAAAATTTGGCATGCAATCAAAAAATTCCGGGCAGATTTATCTATAGATTGCTGCAAAAAGAGCATTCCAAAAGAAATGTGTTTAACAATAAAAGATTTTTTTTGTGTAACACAATTTAATCCTATTTTGTTTATTAGATAAGTCATTATAGAAAATATACATTTCTTATAATGACTTTTCTTGATTCCTAATGGCTTGAGATGTAATTCATCAACGATACAGTGGTAATATGGTCGTATTTAATATTTAATTTAATATTTTTCATAATTTTTTGGAAGTATTTAAGCAATACTTACTGTTTAAACAAAAAGGTAACCAAAAAATTGAACAAGAATAAGGATATCAGATTTAAAAATCATAAAAGAAAAAATTGAGTTTTATTAAATGGTTAAAAACGATATACAATTTGTTTCCATCGGACTAAACATGGTGGCGCTATACATAAAAAAACAAAAAGGGCTATTATAAAAGCAATTTAAATTATTTGAAATATATTTTGCACTTATAATGCTTGAAACTCCCTTAATCGTTGTAAAATTCGTTTATTGTAGAAAATCTAATATGATCTATAAAGCGGTTCTTCCAGTATGGAAATATTAGGAATATTCGGAAGGAAAGATCTAAATCTGTGTACCAGAAGAAATTAAGCAATTAATGTTGGATTTAAAAAGTTATGAACATTAAATCTTTATCAAGCCATGAACATAAATATATAATTTGTCCCGATCGGGCACACAATTAAGTTTTTTTTTTGGAGATTGCCAAAACTCATTAATTTTTCGGGCCCACCATAATCTGCAGCCGTGATAAAAGAGTTTTATATATGTTCGTAATATTTGTCGCAAAAAATCTTTAATTATTTAACTATTATTTTTTTTCATATTATGTTATTCGATTTGTTTTAACTATTTCAATAATCATGATTGTGCAAATCATTAATTCGAAATTCACACAATCAATATGCAAACCCCCTTTAAGGGAATTATTGAATATTGTTCTATGCAATTACACCATTTTCAGCTACATTTTTTTTATTTGGATTTCAAAATATTCGCTTATAGTTCGTGGTAGTAGGCTTATAAATGTATAGAATCCCAAAAGAAAATAAAAAATTATTGATCTGTTCCTATCATAAAATTATCTAAAGTAATAATAAAAATCGGAAATATTTTATATTTTGTACTTTTATATTATAACGATAACAATAAATAAATTAAAAACTGAAAGAAATTTGTATTTTTTATTCATTTACTTATAAATTGTAAAAAATTAATTTATCTATCAAATAACTTATTAATATTCAAGATAAAATTTGTCAATTAAATGACTCATCATTCATTAAAAAAAAAATAAAAAAAAAATAAATAAATAAAAAAAAACTTCTAATTTCTTACTTCATTAGAAAATATGTGTTTTATACTAATGTAAACAAAGAAAAATAATTTTAATTACATTACGACTTTTTTCCTTTTTTTCTCTTGCAAAAGAAAAAAGAAAAATTCACTAATGATTTTAACTTTCTCTTTTTTCTTTTTGCTTATAACATACGGATTGAATTTCATGAAATGTCTTACCACGTAAAATAGCCTAAAGTAAAAAATGATTGTGATTTAATTTAAACAGTAAATTATCAACTTATATAATGAAGAAATAATCATGAATCATAATAAAGCTGGATTTGCAGCAAATTTTAAAGTGTAACAATAATTTCAACATGAATTAATTAGTATAGTTAATTTTTTTTTGTTTTAATTAAGTTTCGCCATAAGTTAAAACTCCTACCAGTAATATATTTGTTTAAAATTTTAGATAGATATTTCATATACTTTTATAATTGTGGTTTATTATTAATATTTATTGTATAAGATTATGTGTATATATGAATTTAAATATTTATTACTATATTATTGTAAATGTGTGTCTATTTAAATGTAGTTTATTAAAAAACTAAAAAAACAATAAATGTGTTTAAAAATAAATTATATATGAAAATCGACAGAAAATGAAATAAAAAGAAAAATCTTGCAAAATGGAGACTGTGAAATTACCCATAAATTTCATGCGAACGTGATTGTGGAAAAAATTAAAAAAAAAATTGTGAAGTGAATAAAATTTTGTGGAACGTATACTTCTTCGGTGACTGGAATCAGTTTTTTATATTTAATATATTATTTACGATGTGGAATGTAAGGACAATTTTGTTGAATGAAAAAATTCATCTGATCAATCCAGATATGGGACGCTTATCATCCTAATTAGGTGGTATCCTGGGCATACTTCCCAGTGTAACAAGATTAGTTGATTATTTTCAAAAACTATTGAATAAAAAATTTCGCGGATCATTTTAGATATCTTGCACATATGATGGCTCCTCCTGACATCATCCCACATAGGTGAAATCCAAGGCCACAACTTAATGAAATTGGACCACAAACTTTATTCATAGATTTTTCTTAAACTTATTTCATAAAATGTCCGATGATTTCAGATATCTAGAATATAGACGTAGTCTACACTCCTCCTGCCATTGTCCCATAAAAATTGACCCCAAAATCCATCTCTATATTTTTTTCATTGACTTTTTCAGAAAATGTCGAATTAACAATTTCGTCCGATCATTTCAAATATCTGGCATACATTGAAGTAATCTTCACTCCCCTGCCATCATCATACATCGGTGGTATCCAGGGAATATTCCCCAGAGCCACGAAAGTGGCCCTCAAATTCCATCCCAAGTTTTTATGGACTATTTTTAAAAAAATGTTATATAACAAATTTCGTCCGGTCATTTTAGATATCTGGCATATATGGACATATTCTATACTCTTCCTGGCATCATCCTACTAGTTGGTATCCTAGGCATATTATCTAGAGGCATGTAGTACGTCAAAAACTTCATCCTTAAGTTCCTTGTACAATTTTTGCTGAAACACTTATTTTTGGAGAAAACGAGTTCCGCAGATGTTGGTTGTAGAACAAGATAAAGTATGACAGTTTATAATTATCTCATCATAGAACTATAAAGTTTAGACGAAAACAATTACTTATAATTGAAATTATATCCCATAAAATACGGAAATTGTTTTTTACGTTTTAAATATATTAAAAAAATAACATTTACAATTGGTTTAGTTTCAACATTTATTTTTGTTCAGTTATTTATCAATACAAAATAGAAAATTCTTTAAGTTTTACAACTGATCTTACAATACTACAGTCTTATGATAATATGGTTAGACTAATTACATAATTATTTACTGTTTGTATATGCGAAAAAATAAAACTCTTAAAATTGAATTATTTAAAATATTCTTAAAATAAATAAATACAATTATATAAGCCTTTTTTAAAAATTATTTGTAACATATAAATTTACATCATTATATACTGTTTATATCCTTATTAAATATATTTCTTAAAAATAAGTAGGCATTTTCCAAATTAAACCTTTTGGTAGGTTGTTTGAGGGTAGAATCTTGCACAATGTGCAAATTTTTGATATTATATTTTAATTTAACCAACCATGTATAGGAATGATAGGATTATGGATTTTTTAAAAGTTCTTCCAAAAGTAAATTTTCAAAGATTTGAAGGAGAACAAATTTTGAATATTTAAAATATTAATATTAAAGTAAACTTGTGATATTTGCGATGGCATATTTTTATGCGTTTGTTTCGTAAATCCATTTACTTTAATATTTTTATCTCCAACATTATAATATTTTATGTTTTTAAAATATGAATCAATAGCTGCATTGACAATTCGAGATTTTGAGCTGGTTTCAACATAACATCCCATGATGTTCGTCTAATGTGGCAGGCTTGCGCAGTAGCTTTTCAGGATCACTTCAACTATATGAAGATTATAAAGATTCATATTTTCTTTAAAACAAATAACTATAATTTCGATATTACATATTTTTTATCTTTAATTACAATTTTCCCAAAATGTGATGAACACTATTGTACAACAATGAAATTTGGTTTTGTATTACGTCATATTATTGAGCTACTGCTCCAAATCATTAATGTTTCTCTTTAAGTTAAATCTATATAATGCTGCATGAGTAGCACCCGTACTTGTCCGTTGCGCAATTGTCCACAATTTTAAGGAGATGCAAAATAGGTGAAGCTTACTCAATCACATCCTATTAAATCGACGGATAAAGTTTTTTATATATACTTTACGTTCCACATCTTTAAAATATACGTTCCAAATGCAAATAATACCTTTATAAAATCTTCAGTACAATAAATGGATTTGATAGAAATCAAGCCATGCAATATTCAGAATAGAAGAAATAAATTGTACATTGAGAATGGTTCCTGCTATAAAAATGCTTTCAAAATATCATCCCTTGTAAAAGGAGGAGAAAATGGCAGTCATTAGAATTTTTGAACGCGATTGCTATATAATGTCGATAATTTATTATAGGCCCTTCTACACAGTTAAATGTCCAGATTGTTTTATTTATGGTGTTGAATAGAATGACTATATTCTCAAGATTTTGTTTCGAATTGTAGTCTAGGTGACTTTAACTTCATTTAAAGAATATAGGCTTACATATATATCCCAGCAACGGAAGAGAGCGTATTTGAATAACCATATCAGTGGAAAGAAAAGCAAGAGATGGCATTCCACAAACTCAGGATTTATGTTTCCAATTCTATACCATACTTTAAGGAATAGGAGGCTTGATTTCACAAGTGGTCGACGCTATTGAAGGAGTCATCAGATACGCTTTCGAAACCAGAAAAAGGGCACGAAATTTTAACAGTAGTTGAATGTGTAAAGCACTTCAACAAGTATCTGTATGGGCAACACTTCCAACTGAAAATCGACCATTCTACCTCAGAAAAAACTTTAAGGAAAATTTGTTTAAGGTAGTCTGAATTGCCGCAGGGATCTGTGTTAACTCCTATTTTATATTCAATGTTCATCTCTGACATTACCGAAAAATTGCGATGCAGATTTTTATGCTGATGATAGTGTATTTATTTTTTCTCGTAAAGTTTCAAATGCAATAAAAAACAGAATGAATAACACTATTTTATCAACTCTTAAATAGGTGGAAAATCACAATAAAACCCAAGCTATTTGTCCCTAAAACGCATTTCTTTAATTCCTCTCTAAAGTTAAAAGATTCGTTAAATACTTTATCACTTGATAAAACTTACTTAAAAATGTGGTCGTTCTTTATATCCCTTACTTTATAGGAGGTCGAAATTTAATATTACGAAGAAGGATTTTACCTATAAAATGTGTATACGGCCGATCATGTCCTACGTTTGCCAAATTTAGTTTCCGAAAACAGCTGAAACACATTTTCAAAAATTGCAAATAATTCAAAATAAAAGTTTAAAAATAATAGCAACTGATTTTGACATTTAATGAAAAATGCAGAACGTCTACTTTTAAAACAAAAAATTTACAGACTTTCTCTAAAAATTATACAATATTGTTGGCTTAAAGATTTCTGTAACTTTTTAGATTTTTTTTGAAATAATTTTCTTTAATTATTTGTTAACAATTGTTGTAAAGGTTTTGTAAATTTTAAATTAAAAAATAAATAAGTGAATAAATTACTATCTACCAAAAAAACTAAACTTCAAAAAATTTAATGCAGCCAACAATATAAATATTATATCAAATTTTACTTTAAGGGGAAACAATTGAAATACGAGAAATTTTAATATTAATAAAAATAAAATAAAAATACAACAATAAACTCCACATGACATTGACGTTTCATTTTAAATCCTCATTGTATTGTAGATAAATGTTTAGAATTTTTATTTAAGAATGAAATAAATTTTTGTTTCTAATATATATAAGATAAAATATAAGATAAAATAATATAAAATTCTGGCTTTTTAAAATTTAATGTAACCTTAATTATTAAGTAAGTACTTTTGATGATTAAATACATCCACATGAAGTTTTCCAAAAAGCTCAGCCTTTTTTTCATCTTTAAATAGCTTTTTTCTTCCTCAACTTTCTTTATCGACAACTTTATTAACATCAGCAAACCAACTACTTGATTCTAAATGCGTTTAACTGACGTCATTTTCATAGTTTAATAACGTTTCGATATAAGCTCTATAGTGATAATATAGTGATTATTAAGATGAACTATGCAATTCCTAAATATCGAATCTAATATGTTATTAACAACATCTCCTCTCCCTTAAATTCTGAGATGAATACTATTAAGGTCTCTACATTTCTTCCGTTTTATATGTTTCCCTCTTCCTTTCTGCATTGTTTTTAATTTTTTAATAGAGCTTTTTTAAATTATTTATAATTTTTGTACCTTGATGAAATAAAATATCTTTTACTGGTTTCATTCCAATTTTTTCCAAAATTTCTTTTCCAATATCTAATAATTTATTTTTTAAATAATTTAATCCTTTCCTCAAGAATGGTTTCAGATGTGAGAAAAAAGATAAAAATAATGATCCAATACCACGTCCATATTGTGCAAATCTTTATATATTTCACCAAAATTTTGCACATTACTTTCACACTAACTTGCTGAACATTTTTTATACATTTCTTAAAGTGTAGAGTACAAAAAACTGTCATTAATTCATCCTACCAAATTGTACGTCCTTCATCATTTCGGATCATAATAGATATATTATTAATGTTATAAGATTTAATAGGAAAAAATCAATTCTGCTGAAATTAATAAAGTTTTGTGAATGTTGATATAGAAAATGTTTTTATGTCAAAAAGGCCAATCATGTCCCAAAGAATTGAAAATGTCCAACAACGTGACGTTCGCTTGCCCATGAGTAATACTCAAATTGGAACAAAAATACTATACAAGACTAGCCAAGTACAAGCAAATTGCTTAACGGGCATCGAAAATATTCATTTACAAACGCTATGAATGCAATTTAAATGCTGATGAGAATTGTTTACTATTAATTTAATTGGCCTAGATTCTCAATGAACATTCCTAACTGAAAAAATAATAAATCGTCCATAGCTCCCATATAACAAATTCCACTTTGAAATTGTTGACATTGGAGGTCAAAAAAAAGCAGCAAATAAAGAGTGTGAGTTTGTATTATATGCTTAAAATATAACAAGCTAATCCCCAAAGCAATCGCCTTACTCAGGTCATAAAACATGCACATTTAAAATTTCTCAAGCTACCGAACGCAAAGTATTGGATCCAAATTTTTTTTGTGGACACACATCAGAATACAATAGAGTATTTGGTTGGGTACTTGGATGCATAAAAATAGGTATCTTTAAAGCTTTTCAACATCAGTTTTCACTTCCGAAATCTCAGAACTACACAGTCTCCAAAAAAGTTTTGGGAACAAGAGGAAATTCCCTTATATAATACAATATCACAGGAAGATAAAATATGAGAAAACTTTTACTCCCAAACAATAACTCATTTTGGTAATGGTGGATATGTTGTTAAATTTCAGAAAAGGTATTCTTAATGTTATTATTATGTTATAATTCTCGTCTCAGCAGCAGACGTCGAGATCCTGACATATAAAATTGCGTGTCATCCACTAGTTTAACGCTCTCTCTTAAAGGGTGGAAGAAATGCATCGCTATTGTGTTAATTGCTTAGCAAAGAATGATGATCTTTCTCAAGCAGTTCCATGCAGCACCAGCAACCGACAACGTCAAAAAGCAATTAACAACCAAATCTACAAGCAACACAACAATCAACGTTATCACCAACACCCGAATCAGAAGCCATCAAATTGCTTGCAAAAGTCCTAAGCGCAAATGACAACACGTCATCAGGTGCCTAATGGCAATGCCAACGACATGTTCATATAAGAATTTGGACAATTTATTTATATTTGTAGCATTAGCTTTAAATTCTATAATGGAAAAACTCTTTCTAAAGAGCCGTTTAGAATTAAATGTTGCAGTTTTAGTGGCAAATTTGGTGAATTATATAGTATCTGCCCTAAAATATGGTAACGTAAAAATGTATTTATGGACTGACACCTCAATTGTTGTAGGATGGCTCTCTAAAACACCTTCGTCATGGGAAACTTATGTTGAAAATAAAGTTTCTCAAATCTATCGTCTAGTTCCAAATGCAATATGACATCATTCACCAACTCATGAAAATCCAGTAGATCTCGGTATATATCTTACCCATAATGCTCTCTGGTGACATAGACCACCATGGTAACATAAACCCCCATCGGAATGACCAAAACAAAACCCACTCAAAAAGCTCGAAATTCCTAAAGAAACCCAAACGTTGCGCATTGAAATATCATATTTCTTTACATTACAATATTTAATGTTTTTCGTTTTTTAGAAAGCGTATAAAGAAAAGAAGGTCGTATGAATATTTTATATTTGGAATTGAATTAACTCACTAAAAATGAATTTGTAAAGTCTGAACTTATTACTCTCACCCAAAAGCCGTTTTATTGTGATGAGTATAATCGTTTAATTAATTCTCAAATAATAAAGAAAAAAAGTTATTTAAAACAATTAAACCCATTTCTTAACTCGTATCTAATTATGCGTGTCTATGGTAGTACGTGATCGTCTTTATCTTATAACTAGCGATACCAATTTTATTTTCAGGTAAATCTCGATTTTCTCAGCTATTCCTTTCTCATTTGCATTATTTTCTAGCTGACGCTGAATGTAGTAAAAAACCTGTAGTTAAATAAAAATTAAAAATTATAAAATTTTGCATTACCTATAGGCAATAGCCATGCCCACAGAAAATGGCTCCTTTGCCTACTGAAAGATGCAGTTTGTCACAAAAGCAATTCTCTAGAACTATGTTCAAACTTATCCGCCGCAGCATTGCAAAAGGCATTTACACGCTTCATTGGGAGGCGGGGGCTTCCCCAAAGGGCAGCTAGCAACAACGTCAGAAACTTTTTAGGCACCAGTAAATTTCTCGAACCAGTAAATTTCTCAAACGGGGTTCTGCCCAAGGGGTATCACAGTAGAGATTACTCATGGGATTGAATAGAAATTTATTTACCCACGAAACACATATGGGCGGCTTTTGGGAAGCCGCCGTAAAAGGTTTCAAATAACATTTAAAACGAATTCCAGGTGCTCAAAAATTTAGATGAGTTTTCTACAATATTAACTCGTATTGATGATATTCTTTTATTTTCTCATCCTTAGCTCTAGAATAAACAGAAGACTTCAATCCATCCGTCCAAACTTAACACGTAGAGGTAATCAACAGACGTCGAGATTCTGACATATAAAAATACGTGTCATCCACTAGTTTAACGCTCTGAGGTTTTGAAAGGGTGGAGGAAATGCACCGCTATTGTGTTAATTGCTTATCAAGGTGTCATGATCTTCCTCAAGCAGTTCCATGGATATGTGCAGAAAGTGTGATAGTTTCCATCACACTTTTTTACATTCCCAAACCAGCAACCGACAACATCAAAAAGCAATTAACAATCTTCATAACAATCAAATCTACAAGCAACACAACAACCAACGTTATCACCAACACCCGAATCAGAAGACATCAAATTGCTTGCAAAAGTCCTAAGCGCAAGTGACAACACATCATCAGGTGCCAAATGGCAACGACATGTCCATATAGGAATTCGGACAATTTATTTATAATTTAAAAAATTAAATGAATTATAATATGTTAGTTGTTAAAAGAAATTGAAACTTGTATATTTTATTAACATTTAGAAACCTCTGAATTAAGACGCTAACTTTTACAAGACAATATTGGTTTAATTTGTAAACTTCGGGTAAAAAATTAAAACCAAAGTTTCTTTATGATTTGAAATTCAAATTTTAACTTACCTCATTCATCAAACAATATACACCCCAACTATGGATATATAAGGTGAGAGTAATTGTCTCATTTCTAATTGAAATTCTAACCCTCAACATTTCCTCATTTCTTTTCCAAAAAACCTTCAATTATAATTAGCCTATTAAAATGAGTGGTTCTCATACCGGAATAAGTTGCCCTTTATCAAATCTTTATACAAGATTTTTATTAATAATACACATTATTACAGTATGTATGAATGTATGCTTGTTTTCATGTATGTATTACTTTCGGGGAAAAAATCAAGGAAAATACTTTTTTTGTTCAAGAAATATTTTTTAAGAAAATATTTTATTTCTAGTCGGATTCCCTATAATACCGTTGATGCCCTTTTCTTAAACTCCAGGATCCCTTTCCCAAATTCAAGTTTTGGATTTTACTTAAATCATCCCTCTTATCATAAACTCTTAAAAAACTACTACTTCGGTATAATTTTTTATTAATTATTTTTTACACAAAGATAACACAAATTTAAAGAAATATTCAGACTTTTTAAAGAAAATTATTATTACAATTAACCCGAAAAAATTAACAGTGTTTATTTAATTCCATTAAGGTATAATTCACTAATACCTTTTTATCCGCGTAAGTCATTTTATAATTAAATAATTTGTTTTTAAAAATAAATTTAATCATAATTTATCACACTTGTAAACAAAATATAAAATAGCTTTTTATTTATTACTTTATATATTTTTGAAATGTTTATTATTTTTTCACTTTGATGGAAAATATCAATTATTGCCCTATTTTATAACTTTCATTCGTGAATCTTGATCATTCTCTATATTTTTCATTTGAGTTAACGTAAATTTATCCCCTTTTTCGAGATTTTTTATTTTCTTTACACATTCTAATTGACTTTTTCCAAAAAAAAAAAAAAAAACTCAATATAAATTCAAATTAAACACGAATCTATTGGCTTTTATTCGTAACACTGAAAGATTAGCAAAATTTGAGGCTTATATAGCTATTATACCCACTTCTGAACACAGAATGGGTTCATTAGTCAGTCACAAAAAGGAACTTAACCGTTTATTTGAAGCAGTTCGTTCAACAAATGACAGTTTGTTGACTGAGGCTGAACAAAAGAAGAGTTGTCAGATAGAACTTATACCAGAGGTTTACCGACAATTAGGGCCCATGTGGACTGCTTAAAATCAGTAGTTATGATGACTATAAGAGCTGGCCTACTATTCGAGATGTGTTCTCTGCGTTGTATGGCAATAAATATACAAAAACTGTAGGAGTATTCATGCTACATATAGATTTAAGGCCACAGCATCATCCCAGCTACCTATGGCTTCAAATTCTGCTAATATCCAGCAGCCCATTCCAAATAACAAACCAGAAAACAATCAAAAACCTAATACCCATACTTATGCAGCACATCTGAACACAAACCCCCATTCTACAGTCCTCTTAGACTCGACTCTGTATAGTCCTGTATAGTGCTACCCGAGTGGGAGTTGACCCCGGTTCGCAAGGAACCTTTTCTTCAAGGAGGTTACAAAAGAAACTTCCAATTCTAACATTTTCAGTGCCAACAACTTACGTTACTGGCATGATGGATTATTTTTCTGGAAAATCTTCTAGAATGTGCAATTTAACTGTCGGATCCCAAGTCGACCCCAATTTTAGATTGAAAATTACTCAAATTTCCCGATATTACCATGACCGACAACATGTGAATCCGTATGGATATACGGATGTCAACTACGCATGGCAAACTAAGTGTCCAGAGAACAGTTTTCCGTTGGATAGCAACTGGTGAAGTTCTTTAATCTGAACCCCTACACTCTGTTTGCACCCAATGGAGTTAAGTTATCAAGGTTATGGGAACTTGAAGTTTTTCAGAAACTGAAGAATATAGCGAAGAACTTTACCGATCTACCACATATCGAAACCCCGATGAACGTTATATTAGGGGAATATTTTGAAATGGAACATATAAGAGCAGTTAAACCCTCAAGTGAAAAATTCGACCACATATTATTTACCCCTTTACGTCGTATTTAAACCCGACAGCGTCAGTTCTAAACTCAGAATAGTATTTAAGGCTTCTAATCCTTCATCGAACGGCGTGAGTTTGAATTACATTTTATATCCCAGTTCTGCATTACAGGCAAACCTTACGGTCTTAATTCTGAAATGGCAACTTTTAAGTATGTCTTCAATGCGACATTGAAAAGATGTATCGCCATATATTGATTCATCCCGATCAAACAAAATTCCAAAGAATATTATATCGAGAAACCCCAGAAGTTGACGTAAAAGACTATGAGTTAAATATGGTCACGTTCGGTGTGATTTAGTGCAAATAGTAATTTCTTCTATTTTAGATTAGTTTCGCAGCCTAGAAAAAATACAATAATGAATCGAGCAGTCTGTCCGAAATTGCTAAGCTTTTGATCCAGCCGGTTGGCTATCTCTTTTGAATGATTTTCCCGATATTGAGAATATTGAAATTCCGAGATGGATTAATATTCTCCCCAATTCTGATATTGAACTTAATGCCTTTTGTGATGCTTCAGAAAAAGCATATTGTACAGCGCTTTATATACGCAATATATCCCCAGGCAATATCACTACACATTTACTTGCATCTAAGATGACAGTTGCTCCCGTAAAGTCTGAAACATTATCCCGTTTAGAACAGTAGTAGAATCATTATGTGGTCAGTAAAATCTATTGTTTTATCTTATCAAAACTAGAGTTGCATTAATTTTAAGGAAACTCGAAAATGTGTATTCGGCACGATTTACCCGACTATACGTAGAATATGTACACAAATTTTCTGCCCATGGCAGACATTCCCCAATGCATATTGATTCGTTGCGAGTTTTGGATCTCACAGTTAAATAACGTTATTCGTACAGTTATCCATAATTGTACAAAATGTCTTTTTCAAGAACGTTTACCCATACCGGCATAGAATTTGCAGGTCCGTTTGATATTACGACTACTAATATGAAAAGCAATGTCCTTGTATTCGTGTGCTTTGCAATAAAATCAGTCCATTTAGAGCAACCGGTGAAATATCGACGTAAACATTCCTTGCAACATTCTCTCCTTTTTTCTCTATACGGGGCTGTCCTTTACATTTGTACTCCGACAACGGAAAAGTTATTGTAGGTATGGCTTACATTTTGGAAACTGACCGCAAAGAATGCTTACCGTAATTATGAAGGAAAGTCTTAGTAGAAAAAGTTTTCAACACATTTAATGACATTTTAACCCTTGGTACATCTTATATGGGCGGCTTATGAGAGGCCGCCGTAAAGAATGTTAAAACACATTTACGTAAAATTTCTGAAGTTTAGAAACATATATTTGAGTAATTTCCAACTATGCTCTCCCTGAACCCGATCAGTCCGATCTTTCTTCAATTATAGCTAACAGATGGAAAATATTCAAGGTGGTCCATCAACAATTTGTCAAACGATGGCAATAGGAATACTTCAAGGAACTCCATTGTAGGGTAAATGGAAACTGAATTTTCAAGTAGGGTATTTAGTAGTTGTCCGTGAAGATAATTTACCCATAACGAGTGGTCTATAGGTAAAATAGACCCAATAAGAACAGGACGCTAAAATCCTCTCAGCGGACGTGAGAACAGCTTCAGTCATTTTTACCTGCCCAATAATGAAGCTTGTTCTCTTTCCCAAAGAAGCAAACTAAAAAGGGGTATAACCCTTTTTTCATAGGAAACTGTCGTCTGCGTCGCGCCGCTTGGATGTACTCCGCACCTTTGTTGAGACTCCAGCAGTAACCGAGAACCTCATTTCTTATGTTATATATACATTTTTTGTAACTTCACTTACTCTTGTGTACGATACGTACCATTTGTAATAAAAATAAAAATAATAAATACCCAATAAAACACAAAAATATTATTTGAAAAAGTATTAACACCCTTTTTTATTATTTTCGAGAAAAATATTTTAAGGAAAACAGTATGTATGTATGTATGTATATATATATATATATATATATATATGGAACTTTCTTAGCCGGAAAATACAAAGATATTTGTTTAAATATAAAATTTGTTAACACTGTGTGAAACGTAAATTTATTTGATTTTTTCATATTTTTATCACCAAAAAGTAGCTCTGGCTTCTGACAGCAATTTGATAGAATCTTATTAGACCTTCTGTCAATCACCTAAGTACCATTCACAGTTGTGAAACCTATGACAGCCAGAGTACGAAATTCTCAGGAAAAGCTCCATATCAATATCAAGAAGTCGTCATGCACGAATGAAACAAGTATAGCTTTGCAAATCGATCAAGAGTGGCGACCATTTGCCGAAGCAATTAACGGGTAATGGCTCGAGTGGCAGTTCTGGGTTGTGGGGTTTTAAACAACATTTCCCACAAGTAGAAATGGAGATACAATTTCTTGCTATATGAGACTGCGATTAACAGCTTCTACAGTATCCATGAACTCCCACACTGTAAATCCATTATTGGACAGAAAATCCCAATAAGATTTTACATGACCTTAACTAGTGGCTCTGGAAGCAGATAAGGCATGATTCAGAGTAGAGATTGTGGTCCATAATTGATCTAAAACATAATATGAAAGTAAATACCAAGACAAAAATAAGAAAATGTTGTTAATAAAAAAATATATCAATCCAAGATCGTTGAGTTGAGTTGAGTTGTTATTCTATTAATTCAGCATTATCTACTACTACCGGCAACCAACAGAGTTTTACTATTGGTCTAGTAATCAAACCATTCTGTAGTCACACATCCAATTTCCTTTTTGGATAACGCCATTTGTAACGTTTTTGGATTTCTTGCAAACGATGATGTAATGCTCTTAATTTTTCCCATCGATTAAGGAAGGATATATTGAGATTTTCTATTAATAGCTGTAGTGGCCTCATTATAGGAGCACTATAGAGAAAATGTCTAGGTGTCAATACGTTTAAATCCTTGAGTGAAGACAAGGGACGATAATTCAAAACTCCTTCGATTCTTGCTAAAAGGTTAGAGAATTTTTCAAAATTAAATTTATAATTCCCTATATAAGTATCTCATATTCTTCCAATAGGATTCTGCTGGCATCTACAAAATTTGTACCGTAATCAGACATAATACGCTTGGGTAAACTTCTTCTTCCTACGAATCTATCAAAGGTAGCCAAGAAGGTACCGGATGACAAACTTGATCAAGACTCAAAATGAACAAAAATAGCTGCGTAGTCTTTCATATATGGAGAATTTCTAAGATGCCCTGCTTTATGTGGAATGTTCTAGCAAAATCAACCTCTATATAAGTAAGAGATGTGATAAAGTACTTCTTTCTGGTGGCAAAGCGTTATAAAAGCGCCGCTATTTATAACACAGACTAGCCATTTATTTTATAGCACAGACTAGCCACTTATCGATACATTTTTTAATTGCCCTTTTTAGAACAGAAACATAAAACCGGTATTTTAGCATATTTGCCATGGATCAAATTATGTGCATTTCGCAAAAATTGGATTTATTCGGAATAATAAACGGAAAATTTTCATTATAAATAAGATCAGAATTGGTTAAATGAACATTTACTTACATAATATCATTAGGATCGAGAAACGGATAAAGAGTTACTAGAGGACTATTACATGAGATAGAACGTGAATTACTAGGATCGGCATATTCTTTAAAGAAATGTGCTCTATGAGTCAACCTTATCAAAAATTATTTGATTTAATTCATTCTGGGAAAAAGTATTTGATTAATTACAGGGTTTGGATTCATACGGAATAATCACAATTTTTTATTATAAGTAAGATCAGAATTGGCTAAACGACCGTTTATTTGTATTGCACCATTAGAATCGAGAAACGGATTAAGAGTTACAAGGTAATATGCTCTTTGAGTCAACCTTATCAAAAAATTATTTTAAATCATTCTGAGAAAGATTATTTGAATAATTGCAAGGTCATCGATGTGATGTGATATGATTTCACTCGAATGAGCATTAGTTAACTTTATGCGTTCATCTGGTGGTGTCTTGCATGAATAGTTAGAAATTTCCAATTATCCAGAACGATAATGTGGTCCATGCCACAATAGTAAATTATCCACTTAATCCTCTGGTAGCCATAATGGTGTTCCCAGACCAGCATCTTGCCAATTAATATTTATAGGCGTTAGCCATCCAAAAACGTTAGCTACGCAAGATTTCCCATTTTGTAATGTTATCAACTCGGTTTGATTGCTCAGTTTTATATGAAAACGAATGTCATTGCGTTCTATCGAATTCTTAGAGTTTCAGTGAAGCTTGTATCTGCAAAAATGGGAAAGTCGTTATTAAGTATATTTTCATCCTCAATATTTTCCAATAATTTTGAATGATTTGCGGTAATTTTTTTGATGAAAATATAGCTTAGCTTTCAAAGCTGATTCCAGGTTGTGACTACCTGCAAGTATATAATCTACAAAAGTTTCGTTACGTAATTTGTTTGACCATCATTCCGAAACAAAATTCTCTAAAAAGTTCTATCAGAACTATTGACATTTTCTATCTGTCCATTAAAAACGTATTTATTTTTACTCCCATTCAAGGTAATTCTCAACAAAATGTAATTAATGAATTAGAATTCTTTGAATTTCTTTCTGCGAAAGATAGCATGATGAGGCAAAAAAATGTTTTCAAATTTCGTTTTTTAAATTGTATATATTTATGTATGTATGTATGTATGTATGTATGTATGTATGTATGTATGTATGTATTGTTTTAAAACAATACAAGTGGCTATTACTGTGTTCTACGTTTTACTGTGTATTAGGATTTTGTCCATGACATCGAATCTGCTTTATTGATCATATGCATAGTTGGGAGAAAAAAATTTACTTGACGAGGTGAAAAGAAAACCATTCAATGGATTTGAAAAAAATTGTATAACATACTTGATAGGTTAAGAAGGTATATACATCGCGTAAATTTAATTTGGTTTGGTTTAATTTGCTCATCGACTCGGATGCTGTAATATGGTTTCACTTTTTTCCAAATTGTTATTCATCATAGTACAGATATTAATTATCAATAATCGGATAAATGTTAACATCATTTTGAAACGGTCACGAGTCATCAGGATTCCACATATCATTCAAGTTAGTTTTTTAGTCGCGATATACTCCAGATGCCTAAAAATTTTGAAAAAAAACTTATATTGCTTTGAAAGATGAGCCTCGCCAAGCAATCTTTGGTCAATAATTTGTACACATTTATGTGCAGCTTATGAACAACAATATAGAAAAGTGAAGTTCGTTAAGTTTTTGATGACTCTTAACGTATATTTTGTAAGAAATTTCAGACTTATTGATGGTAACGCGATTTATTTGTTAGATAAGGGAGGATTAACGTAACAAAATAAAATAAGACAAAATTTAATTGAGCTCTGTCAAATATTGCAAATGTGAGTATGCCAACAACATACATACAGACGGACATAGCTAAATCGACTTAGATTTTGATTTGATGCATACATTATGTATCTTAGATGATTTCTTCATGCTATATTCGCCTGCGTCAAATCTCTAATACTCTCCACAACTCACATCATCCAAACATTTCATTGAGCAATATCAACGAAAAACAAAAAGTATTCTTACAACAAATATTTCATTCTTGAATGACATCATTTCATATTAGTAATTTTTTCTTAACAGACAGGTATTTTATGCTATCAAGTAGAAATAAGTTTAACTATAACAATTTTGGATACACTTTTAACATAATCCTTCTTTCAAACAGTTCTTATAGTTACACTTCCTACGATAAGTCAATATAAATTATTATAAGAAGTAGTTATTATTATAGTTGCAGTAATGATTGAGTGAATGAGTTACTGGGTTAATTTAAACCTATCAATAATAAATATATACGTTGTTTTTTATAAGCATATTTATTTAGATTGTTTTCTTAAAATAATGCTTATTATATTATAAAAATGATAATTTATGAAAGTTTATTATGCAAAAAATTAGCATTAACATATTAAGAAAACAAGAGGCCCGAAAAAGCATTCATTGTTCATTATTAAATTTACAATATGCCATAAACTAATTAGAATATACACTAATAATATATTGTACACTAATAATATATTGTAAATAATAAAAGTGAATGATTAAATTCATGATTTATGAATAATTATTCTTTTAATAAAATAATAATAATAATAATATATAAGGATTTTCAATATAATTTTAAGCTACAAGTCATTTTATATCTTCGTCCACCGTTGCAACAGTTGTTAGTGCGGTTCTTATTATTTTGTTTTTTCCTAACTGCTCTTACTACTGCTGTTGTTCCTGTTGTCGTAACTATTTCGATTTTTATTGTTGCTATTTTCTTATTACGAACAGATTCCAGATTCACTTAATGATGTGTGGGCAATGGTAGTACAAACACTGCTAGCAATACCGGGAAAAGTATTTACTATTCTACCTAAACGACATTCGACATTTTAAGAATTGGTTCTTCCATTTGCATCGCTTGTGGAGAGACTTTAAATACTTTTCTTTCAACTTATAATAAAATGGTATTTAATCACTTTATGTTTTTCCGTCTGTTCACTAGCGATGTATGAGTGATACACCTCTAAAGAAGTGACCGGGGTTTAGATCAGTAGTGTCGAATGGATCGTCTGATATAGCAGATAATGGGCATGAGTTTAAAACTCCTTCTAAATAGCACGAAATACCGCAGCTTCTAAAGAATTAGATTTTGTTCTAAAACACACAAAAACATATACATTTTTTGGAATTTATTAACATTTTTGGAAGTTGCATACTGTGGTTTTGCTTGCAAATCATGCAAATTTTGCAATTATTTTATTTTTAACTCGGACATTTAAACGGGATATGTAAGATTAAGTTTGAACCATTCTACGCAATGAATTACATTCTGGGTATACCAGAGTGTATATCCTTTTGTATATAAATCTTTTTTCCTAAATACTTTTAATGTAAAAAGTACCACCAAATTTTACAATATTTGTTTCAATCTGTTCTATTGAAAATTGTTGCGTTTTTTGTTTTATTTTCTTTGCAGCACTTGTTATGCCTATGAAAAAATGACAATAATAAAGCGAAGAATGTTAATTCTACGATGACCACAATAACAATTATGGTTAGTTGATCCGTTGCTTTTGCTTCTGATCTCTGCTTTTTTATAATTTTAAAGTTTTGTTCAATATTTACAGCAACTGAAATTACACATTTTTATGTAAATAAATTAAATGTTAAGAAGTTTTTGTTCTTTGAGTTATTTTTAATTTATTCCGCCAATTGAGGATATTATTATTGTAGTGTTACTTACGGTGACAATATTGTTTTCCAACTTCCTTCTTGTATGGAACACAATTGAATAGAGTAAGTTGATAGAGTTACAAACTTCATCTAAAGCTTGTGTTGTTTTTTTACCTTTAGAAAAAGTTAAGTTGACTTGTTCTAGCAGAGTATACACTTCTTGGAATGAAATGATGTACTCATGACTTTTGATCTTAACCTTGTTTGTGTGTAAAGTTGTCCTGGATATCAATTTTTTGAGTTACGTTGAAATTTGTTGTTTTTAAAGATGTTGACAAAGTGGCTTTTGGATGTATTAGAAATTTTGTTATTGTTGGGTGAATTAAAGTTGGAGAATGTTTTTGCGTTAGTTAACACAGGATGGACACGTAGGAAGACTGAATGAAATCGGCCTTTAAATTTTAATGAAGCTGATGGATATTTGTGTACTATTGAATGTTGCTGACTGTGATGATTATTTTCCGAGGCATTATTATTGAATTTTAATTTTGGTTGATAGGTATTAGGCTGATAAATATTGGATATTGAATGTGATTTGTAATAGATGATTTTTTTATAATCTTGTAGTTTGTAGTTGGTAAGCGAGCTATTGGAAATGTTGTAAGGTGTTGCACTGTTTCCACTTGATAATTGGTTATGGATTATTAATCATTAATTTTGTTATTAAATATTATGTTTTTCAATTCATTTCTGTTTGATATTATAATTTTGTTCAATTATAATTTATAAAAATAATGATTTCATTTAAGGATTTTAAAAATGAAACTTTATTACACAAAAACGTGATGTTAGCAACACACAGTTAAGAAAACAAGTCGCCGGAAAGAGTAGTCCCTCGTGTCAATTTCGCGATATTCGACTTTTCGATATAATTGTTGTTCATAAAAGTAATTAAGATATGACTAAAATTAATTAGATTATACAATACCATTCGAAATAGATTGTTTACATAAATAATATAAGTAAATAATAATAGTAAATTATTAAATTTATGAATTATTGAATAATTAATTAAGAAATATTTATTGAGAATTAAGAATAGATAAAGATGTTCAATACAATTTTAAATATAAAGTTTGATAAAGAAATCTCAAATCAAACAAAAAATATTTCGAAATATTCGAATTAATTAAGGGTTTATCCAAATAAGTTTTTGATTGTTCAAAAAAAAAACATTGAACAACTGTGTTAAGAAAATGCTCTAAAGTTATAGTAAACAGTTGTACCACAATTCAAAAGTAACTATTTTAAAAATGTTAAAACGTAATCTTTTATCATAAAATAAGTGCAAATATGTAACGTACCCTTAATGTAAGTATTCCATTATTGGTAGATGGTAAAAAGGGTGTGTTCTTGAGAAAAAAATTCTGATTGGTTGCGTAAATATTCAACCACTATTTTAGTAGACGGTAGTAGAGTTTTTTTGGATGCACAATGGGTATCAGATTAAAATGTTGAGTAAAACTCATTTAAAACGGTATTCAGTTAAAATTTACATGTTTGTTTTGAAATATATAAGTCATTGATGATACGCACCAAGTTTTTTCATAGACGACTCATATTTAAAACGATTGTGAAGAAATTTTGTACAAAAAATACAAAGTATAATATTTCTTAAAGGATTTCTCAAATTTTATGTTTGTATGTATGTATGTATGTATGTATGTATGTATGTATGTATGTATGTATGTATGTATGTATATATGCATGTATGTATGTATGTATGTATGTATGTATGTATGTATGTATGTAAGTATGTATGTATTTATTTTGATCTTATAATTTCATTTTTTTTAAATCTTTTTTTTCAATTTTTTAAAAAGTGATAATTTTGCATATGATATATTTTTTGTTTGATGTATATGAATACTTTTGCATTTAAAAAAAAACTTGAATGAGGTTTTTGACGTTAATACGAATATATTTTTATATTGCTGAGGATGGTCATGATAAATTTTGAATATTCTATTAACAAATAAATAACGGAGTTATTTCTTTAACATTATGATAAAGTAGTTGTTTTAAAATTTATATAAAATGGGAGGATTAATTGAAAGTACATTCAGCAAAATTGAAAGCTATCTGTATTGGAAAAAATATTAATCATTTCATTTATTTTATATTTCTATTTTCAGATATTTATTTATTAAATTTGCTCTAGGCATCAAGATGAAGTATATAAAAATTGATGATATTCCCTTACATCAACCATTAAAAATTTTAAAATTTGATTGGAAAGATAACAATAAATGGTTTTTTCTTCCGTAAAGATTTATAAAGTGTTTGAATATGGAATATTGAATATGTAATATTAAACATAAATTTTATAAATAATAGATTTTTGTTGGAGTTGGAAAAGGTCCTCATCTTCTTCCATATATTTTAAAAATTAATCAGGAATGATTTTTTTTGAAAATCCCAAACAATATATATATATATATATATATATATATATATATATATATATATATATATATATATATATATATATATATATATATATATATATATATATATATATATATATATATATATATATATATATATATATATATATATATATATATATATATATATATACTAGAAGGAAATTTTGGATGACAAATGTGGATAATTTTTTAATAAAAAAATATTGGTAAGAACTCAAATATTTGGTGTCTTGGTGCTGATGCACTAACAGCTAAACCCGCATATCAAACCGTTTATATATTCAATAGCAACTAAAGATTTCTAAGAAGATATAATCAATGAAATAGATACACAATTTGATACTTCTAAGTATTAGTGCGAAAATCGACTTAGTATTTCTTTTAAGAATAAAAAAAAGTTTTAAGTATGATGAAGGATGAATCTAATGGAAAAATAATGACGTAGTTTGTAGGATTAAGAGCAAAAAACGGATGATTTAAAAGAAAAAAAGGCTAAGAATGTCAAGAAAACCTTTTACAGAAACTTAAGTCTTTCTGACTAAAAAAATTCTTTATATAATAATATAATTTATTATGGGGACATGTATATGTTAAGGTCTTAATTACATAATATTAACACAACTTTATTTAATGAGGTATCTCTAAATTATTTAAATACTATGAAGTATATAAGTGATCATAATATTAGCACGCTAATTTGGGGTCGTTATAAAAAAAATTATAAATAATAATAAAGATGTTTTTATGTTAGATATTGAAAATGTAAAAGATTTTATATATAAATTCAACAATAATGATCGTTATGAATGAATGTTTAATGAAAATGTTGTATTAATTTAAATTTTATAAATATAAATATTTATTAAAATAAAAGAAAAAAACTAAACAGTTTTTATAATACACGGATTTTATTTCCTGTTATCCTAGGAGAACACTGAAATGGTAAAGTTCATTTTTCATTCTTTTGATAATGTTCTTATTTTTGGCGTTTCTTTATTTGAAAATTGTTTAAGTTGTTAAGATACTGAAGATGCAGACATAGGGTTAAGTTTTGACACTGTTGTATCCGTATTAACTTCATCATTATTATCATTAGAATAAAAATCCTCAGGTAAATTTATAAAATATTGTGTTTCTACACTAATTGACTCTGATTGTTTAAGTTTCAATATGTTGCTTATATATTTAAGTGTGTGAAGTTAGCTCTGTTAATTAACATTTCTCTTGCTCAGAGAGTGAAAAGTTAACAGAATTCAATCTTAATAACATTTTTGGAAATGTTAATGACGTATACTTAATAGAACCAATGCGTAACGATTTTTGAAAATTTTTGTTCTTTTATTTTAAAAATTATTATTTTAAAAATTGTTCTTTTATAATTAAAAATTAATCATGATTTTGAGAAAAATATTAAAAAAATCCATATTTTCATATAAGGGTCCAAATTGGTATCAAAATATGGGCCAAACGAAAAAAGGTGCGCTATTGGCGCCTAAAAGGAAGGAAAGCTATACTCTCGCAGAATTCAGGACAGAAAAGAGAATATTGAAAATTTATCATGATTTTGAGAAAAAGAACTTTCAAAATTTTTTAAATTTCTATATATTCATGTAAGGGTCCACCTTATTTAGTTTTGGTTCATTTTTAATATTATATGAGCGTCCTTGATATTAGAAGGTTCCTTTATATTGATTATAACTATATTAAAAATTGTAAAAATATTATTAAAATAAAAGAACAAAAATTTTCAAAAAATCGTTACGCATTGGTTCTATTAAGTATACGTCATTAACATTTCCAAAAATGTTATTAAGATTGAATTCTGTTAACTTTTCACTCTCTGAGCAAGAGAAATGTTAATTAACAGAGCTAACTTCACACACTTAAATATATAAGCAACATATTGAAACTTAAACAATCAGAGTCAATTAGTGTAGAAACACAATATTTTATAAATTTACCTGAGGATTTTTATTCTAATGATAATAATGATGAAGTTAATACGGATACAACAGTGTCAAAACTTAACCCTATGTCTGCATCTTCAGTATCTTAACAACTTAAACAATTTTCAAATAAAGAAACGCCAAAAATAAGAACATTATCAAAGGATGAAAAATGAACTTTACCATTTCAGTGTTCTCCTAGGATAACAGGAAATAAAATCCGTCTATTATAAAAACTGTTTAGTTTTTTTCTTTTATTTTAATAAATATTTATATTTATAAAATTTAAATTAATACAACATTTTCATTAAACATTCATCATACGATCATCATTGTTGAATTTATATATAAAATCTTTTACATTTTCAATATCTAACATAAAAAACGTCTTTATTATTTATAATTTCTTTTTTATAACGACCCCAAATTAGCGTGCTAATATTATGATCACATATATACTTCATAGCATTTAAATAATTTAGAGATACCTTATTAAATAAAGTTGTGTTAATATTATGTAATTAAGACCTTAACATATACAAGTCCCCATAATAAATTATATTATTATATAAAGAATTTTTATAGTCAGAAAGACTTAAGTTTCTGTGAAAAGTTTTCTTTACATTCTTAGCCTTTTTTCTTTTAAATCATCCGTTTTTTGCTCTTAATCCTACAAACTACGTCATTATTTTTCCATTAGATTCATCCTTCATGATACTTAAAACTTTTTTTATTCTTAAGAGAAATACTAAATCGATTTCCGCACTAATACTTAGAAGTATCAAATTGTGTATCTATTTCATTGATTATATCTTCTTAGAAATCTTTAGTTGCTATTGAATATATAAACGGTTTGTTATGCAGTGCGTAAGATTTATTTGATATCAATGCAATTCAAATGCACATTTAGAATTAAAGTCAGGTTTAGCTGTTAGTGCATCAGCACCAAGACACCCAATATTTGAGTTCTTACTATATTTTTACTAAAATATATCATATTATATCAATATATATATATATATATATATATATATATATATATATATATATATATATATATATATATATATATATATATATATATATATATATATATATATATATATATATATATCTATATATATATATATATATATATATATATATATATATATATATATATATATATATATCATTTTATAATAAGTGATGGATTATCTTGATCAAAATTTGGACTGTTCCAAAATTGCTGACGTTAATATTTGATATGTAAGAAAATTGTTTACGTATGTCGAATTAATTTAGTATATAATTAAAAAGAATTTTTGGTGCTCCAATTATTTTTTGTTGTCAGTATTTGATATGAAAAATCAGTTTATTTCCTTAGAAATTATTAGATATTAAGAAATTTAGAGAAATATATTGAGAAAATACAAATAGTTCAAGATAATCATAATACACAATGAAACAGAATTTAAGAAATCATGCATTTTGATTTTAATTGTTCAAACATAACTTCAACAATACCTTAACAATTTAGATTTTGTCCAGTAAATCAATAACATTCACAGTTTTTAAATTTGAAGTAGAAAAAGTTGTATTTTTAAATTCAAAATCGTACCTATTTATATCATTAGCCCAACATAAATATAGTGACTTTAGAACCATCGAAATCATTATAATTTGCTATGTTGGTGTCTATTAATGAACAAATATTTATTTCAAAAAATATTTAAACAATCGTACAATCATTTGTCTCCACAATTTTTTTTGATATTATTTTTAAAAGGGTAATTTTGTCCGTTTCTTAATCGTTGATTTACAGTTTGTCAAATATACATTTTCCATTATAAAAATATTACCATTTTTAACTTCATCATTGAATTCCAACTAAAAATGCCTTAATTGTACATTTTTTCTGTACACACTTCGTTGTTATACCTGTTTAGGATTATACGATGCCGAACTTTTTCAAATAGACAGAATATTTACACACTTTGAAAAGTGTTAAATAAATGTTTGCAAAAATATGTAAACAGTGGACAAATGGAGTTTATAGGCGAACTTTTTCTGTTCTTTTTATTTTATAAACATACTTAAATTTAAAAAGTACTTATAAGGCTATTTTAAGGATTGGGACTTTTCAACTATTATAAAGACCTGTAAGGAAATCGAAGATATGTTGTCTTTCACATACAGGATAGTATACAATAGCATATCCAGAAACAATAATAAAGAAATCCCAGAATTAAAAAATACACAGGTTAGTTGAATTAGGTAACACTGCGAATAGAAAACAACCTTATTCGAAACTGTTGTTCATAGTACTAAAGGAGGACCTCTTCCAGCGAAAACGACTATAGGTTAAGTGTGTAACGAAATTATCCTAAATATTTACATTAGTGACTAGAAAAAAATACGTTCACAAAAATCATAGAATTGAAAAAATCAAAAAATATCAGGGTATTTTCTCTGAAGCATTTTTTCTAGAAAGACCATTAAGATCAATTCCGACTCCAAAATCGAAGTGTAATAATTTCTTTCTGAAAAAACGTCATCGCAGAATTATTCAGTAAAAACGTCTTTGGTGAGAAATTATAGGATTTTTGTAATTATTATGAAAAAAGCGTGGGATTGTGGGGAATATTTGAGGTTTCGTAACGAATTTAGTTTGAATTGAAGCGATACGCATTCCCTATGCCTATTTATAGAAAAGAGAAAAAGATCTGCAAAAAATCGCCGAGAAATTACGCATATTTTTTGCACAGTGTGTATAGTGTAATAAATGAACTTTTCGCTATAGAAATGTAAATGAAATAAAAAATGAACATGGCACCATTGTAATGGTAGTTTTCGATATGTAGATAATCTTTTTTATTAATTTCACTTTTTTATTTGATGTTGCTTTTTCTTTTGAATTTCGTCTATGGCAGAACTCTAAAATTAAGATGCAATATACTGTGTTAAATTGCGAGGAATAATGGTGTCTCCTTATCGCTATTCACATTTTAGCACTTGGATAAACCTAATGACTGGATATTGTTAATTAAATTACCCTGAAATGATCACAAACCAATAACACCTGATGGAAATTTGATTTTAATTCATATGTGCGCATTAAAAGGTATCTAAGACATGTATACAAAATTTTAAGTCACTTTAACCCTTTAAGAAGCGGAAATTGATTATGGCAAATGTTCTGTGTAAGAAGTGTGATTTCTAAGTAAATAATAATTTAATTGTAGAAGTTACGAATAGTGACGAGTTTTACCATAGACGAAATTCAAATGAAAGCATATATATATATATATATATATATATATATATATATATATATATATATATATATATATATATATATATATATATATATATATATATATATATATATATATATATATATATATATATATATATATATATATATATATATATATATATATATATATATATTATTAATTTTTTTAATTTCAATTTTCAGTTTAATTTCCCTGTTTTTCACTGCCACTTTTAATAAATTGCAATATTTTTGTTCCAATACTTTACTACTTCTTATGTTTCAAAATTTTAACTAATAACTTTTTTGTTATTTTTTCTTTAGCTTCTTACTATTATATGTCTGAAAAATTATTCATAATAAGATTATGTTGGCAGATGACATTGCATAATATGTAATGCACAGAGTAGAGATGGAGTCAAGATTGTAGAGGGCTTCCTATAAGCCCTCGACGAGTAAAAGCCTAATAAAAAGACATTAAGACTTTAATTTAGAACTAAAATACTGAAGTCATTTTCAAATCTTACACAAAATGTTAAATTAAATATCGATATTCATGTGATCATAGGACGATAATTTCATGTATTAGGTATGGAATTATAACTTTGCTTTCGTTTTTGACTATTTGTTATTTATTTCCTGTTTTATTTTTTAAGTGCTTCCAAAATCAAAAATAAACAATTTTATTTAAAATCATTAATAATATCCCAAACAGCAATATTACTAATAACGTAAAATTTCAGCACTAAAACATAGTGTTTTGTAAAATTATATTAACTATAGTGTTCAACACCAGTGTTTCATAAAATTAAGGCAATAATAACGGTATTAAATTCAAATTTCTTTGTTCGTTAATTAAGTAACTGTTAATACTTCATATAATATATTTTGCTATTTACAAACTCAACAATATTTTTGAACATGTACATATGGACAAAAATCAACGCTAAAGGTTTATGATGCTTAGAAAACAATTTAAATGTAAATACAGTTAACATAAACAAAAAGTATATTTTATTCAAATATTATTTTATTGAATGAATTGAATGTCTTAATGTTTCATACAAAATGTTTTATAATTATAGCAATGGAGATTCGTGTACGATTAGCATTTTGCATATTTCTCCTGATACTTGATTATTTTCTTTATCTTTCTTATTTTTCACTTATTTGTAATAGTTTTTGTAATTTATTAAAGTTTCTTTGATAACGTGACGGAGACTTTTTTGAACTTTAAATAATGAATACTTTTTTTTGTCAATAAAGTTAATTAAAGAAAAAATATTTTATATATAAATAAACCATATTTTTTATAAAATTAAACAATTTTTATTTTGTTTCACTGACGCAGAGGCCCTCCAAACTTACATAAATGCAGACGGTGGTGAGCTTTGTCTACATGTATATATTGAATAAACTTCGTTAATATAGAAATCGTTCCTAATCTGAATTATGGTAGAAGTTCTCCTTGGTGACTGTTGTGCCCAATCCAAGACTTGAAAGCCATTAGTTGATATCTAAACTTTGGCTAAATTTTCTTCGGACCATTTCAGTGTTGAAATACCTACTGAAATTGTATTTTTCACTCAACATGGTGTAAGTAATATATAAATTGTCAAAATGTCCCTGAAAACAGAAATGTCCACTTTGGTTTAGATTTCTATTAAAAGATTAAAATAATAATAAACTGTAGTTAAAAAATGAAGTTTATTACTATTTTAAGAATCATAAAAGTGCATAAGTAAAAAAAGTAATAGTCAAAAATATGTGACAATGAACGTACAAAGTTACAACTTCTTCTTCTTTTTTAAACTTTAAATTCATTAATGAAAATTCTTTATTTTAGTTACTATTATCCTAAAAAAAGAAATTAAATATATATATATATATATATATATATATATATATATATATATATATATATATATATATATATATATATATATATATATATATATATATATATATATATATATATATATATATATATATATATATATATATATATATATATATATATATATATATATATATATATATATATATATATATATATATATATATATATATATATATATAATTTTTTTTTTCAAACTATTTGGAAATTTGTAGAATATTGTTTACGGCAAATTAAGTTTGGCTATTATTTTTGTCAAATCGTACACTAATTCTATAACATAAATACACTAATCGAACAAGTGGTGGCGGGTATTACAGATTAAGGCGTGTTTTAAATTAAATTGGACATTAAAATCTTTGATCAGTACTATTATTCAAGAATAGACTACTTTATTAGTTTTCTGGTGTAATATTTTTGATTCATGTAAATGTTACGTTTACGATTTCAAATAATGAAATAAGGATATATCTTAGAAAGTTAGCAATTATTTATTACATATACACATATTCTGTTCATAAAAAATAATTTGGATGTTTCATCCCAATGTGCTCGTTTCCATTCGATGTACAGATATATCTGTGCTTCCTGATTGGCTGCTTTATATTATAAATCCATAATATATATACAAAGTCGTGCTTTTTTGTAGTATTATTTATTTTTACTTTCTGACAATAACAATATTAAATAAACATTAGATTTCTGAAACCACCCTCATTAAAATACAAGTAAAATGTAAGCATCAATACGCCGACGTTAACTTTGTGACAAATACGGTTCAAAAACTGTGTGAAATCGCCTCATCCTTTTCCTAAACAGTATTGGTGCTTTTGTCTATTTCATTAAGTGTTTCAGTTATTGTTTACAGTTACCAGATTACGTGTCGTATCGTCAGGAAAAGTGTATTAAACAATTATTGTACTTTAGAATAATATATATTTATAAAACGTTACAATTAAAAAAGAAGAAACCTAAAATAAGATTTACATAATACATATGTTTTTTTTTTTTTTTTTTTTGTAAATATTTAGGTATATGTATGTTGAAATATACGCTGGCGATTCTTAAAAAAATTTTTGCAGAAAATATTCTGTAAATTAGTTAAAATTCAATAACATTGATGTCGGACTTTAAAATTGAAAAAGATTGATATTATTTTTAAAACTTAATGAAAATAGTGAGAAAGTTTAAAAACGTGATACCATTTGTTTTCAATATTTTTAAAAAAATAGCTCTACACAATGGGAAAAAATAATAATAAGAAATAAATCATACATATATAGATGAAGGTAAATAAAAATTTTACACCATTATTTAGTGTTGGCACCATATATTTTTTTCATTTCTAATGTTCGTCTATTATGGGGAAACAAAATAATGTGAACAATTTTTCGATTTTCTGACATCAATAAAATTTTATATATTTGAAGTAACATTCGAGTAGTTATTCGCACAATGTTTGTTTAATGCAATTATAAAGTGAGAAAAATATTTTTTAATTTTATTTTTTTAAATAAAAATTTAATTTTATTAAAACACATACAATCACAACAAATACAATAATTTGACTATTTCTATAACTGAATTTATTTAATATATTCAAATATGTATACCTCATGAATTTTATATATTTTTATTGTTTTTACACATAATTCCTTGTTTTCAGTTAATGTTAAAAATATTACAACTTTTAGTACACGTCTACACTTGTCATTCTGAACGAAATGTTGACTTTTTTGGGAAAAATTATGATGAAGAGAAATAATGGACCGATCCACATATAAATTTTCATATCATGGACCTTTTTTTTTTGCGGTATTTGGTTAAATTTGTTTTATATTTAGGCATTTTATGAGCCAAAAATCCCATTCCGGAGGACATTTGTATGGAACCTATATGAAATAATGGACCAATCGCAACAAGTGCCAAATTTCATTAAGAAATCTGTACTTTTTGAAAAAGCTTTACATGGACAGCCAGCCGGATGGACATGATTTAATCAACTCGGGAAGGGATTTATAGTTGAACGGTATACTTAAAACACTATTTTATTATTATTAAAAATTAAAAAGTTCTTTGTTAAAAATGTTGGCGTTGTCTCAGATATTTTTTAATGAAACAAAATCGAGTTAAATTTTTCTCACTTTCTCAGCTTTGGCGACATTTCAAAACAGAAAATCTAAATTTGAAGTTTCACTGTAGAGCAGAATTTTGGGGACTATGGAACTTCATTCACTTCATAGTTCTTTATCTTTAATTTCAAATTAGACTTTTTGAACAGCTTTTAAGGTATTTTACTATACATATAACACTTAGATTATGTGAACCTGTTACAAGAACGGACATTCATTGTTATTATAAACAAGAAAAATAATTATAGTAGATACACGATTCGGAATGAAATTAAAATGATACTTGATTTTTTCACATATGCCTACATACAACTCTCTGTATATATTACTAAAATTTACATTTTTAATATATCTTTATGGAATTTACCAAGAACTTTAATGGATCAATGACAACGTACATTAATATTGTTGACGAATGGTTCATGTTTTTTCGGAAGTGGGTACGCAAACTTCTCAAAATATTTAAAATAAATTTTGGGTAAAAACGTATGAGTTATGTGAAAACCATTATAAATCCTACTTCTGCATAAGTCTCAAAAAATTTATGTTTACTGCAATAAGTGCTGAATTTAGGTTTTATATAATTTATATTATTATCGGCATAACATTTTCGATAACCCAATACAAGACAAGGATTAGGACTTCTTGCAATCGATCATGAATAACAATTTTTTTTACCTGTTTTTATTAAACATTTGTAAATTATTCGTTTCATTGTTAAATGAAAAATAAAATATTTATATCGAATCAAACAAAAATAATTTCAAGTATAGTTTGAATCATTCTGAGTCGATTTCGCTATGCATTTCTGTTTTAAACATAATCACACCGCTTTAATAATTATTGATTTGCATTGTATTAATAATTAATAATATTACTTTCATTAAATTTATAATAACAACACAAACATCAGTTAACCGGGTTTTTAACTTAAAACCGTATTTTTAAATTAAAACCGTGACCCTTTAAATAATGCGTTGCATAGTTTACATACATTAATTACATAAAATCAACATCAAAAACTGTTCACTTAAATCGTTTTAGTTGTCCATATAATTACATGAATAAAGTTGGGTAAAAATTTCCGTGAGCATTTGGAGTTGGAATTTCTGTTAGAAATATCATTGAAAATATTCAGTTGTAATATAGGATTTCATACCAATTTCTGGGCTCAACTTTAAAGATTTTGTGAAATATTAAAACGTGTGTTTTGCTAGCATCCATTAAATTATCTGATAGAGCTGCTAAGTTTCCAAAATCTGTTAGTAACTAACAATTATTGGAATATATAAAAAGCTCGCTTAGAGTTGTTAAAAATTTATCGATCTTTTTTAGTTCGAAGCCATATTTTTCGCATTTTATTTCTGAAATTACTTTAAATGCTATGTATCCAACAAAGTATCTCATGGAAACAAGTTCAATATTTATAGCTTAAGAATTTTCAAAGTCATCTCCAAAAAAATAAAAAAATATGCGATTGTGAAAATAAACGTCTTTAATTATATCGCAATTTAGTTTTTCGTTCTTAGTGTTCAATATTTAATCTGCTTGTATTAAATTGTGTTATCTATTCTCAAATAGTTTCACAACTGCTGGACGAGCTTTACTGAACTATATTAGTTACCAATTTTTTGCGTCTCGTTTTTACGCATTAGTTAATGTTGAGGCGTCGCATAGCGGTATTCGGTATTGTTTGTCATTAAGACAAAATATCATTAACTAGCATAAGAGTTTCATTTAGAGTAAGTTTTATCCCATTAAAAAAACTCAACCTTTTCCAAATATTCTTAAAAATGTTTTAAATGTATGCGCTTCATTGTTGAGCTAATTTGCTTATCTGTAACAATTATCACCATAAAGTCGAAAATTTCGTAAATTTTTTCAACAAAATAAGCTGTTGATAAGGCCAATTCGGCGGTAATTTTAATAGCAGCGACAAGGCATTTGTAGTGGAGGGTATTAGAGATTCGGCATAGTCGAATATGCGATTCTGACTTGTTTCAAATGTGTTGTCGAATCGATTTCGAGCACATTTTAGTTATTAAATTTACTTCCATTTCATATAATTCTTGAATTAATTTAAAGTTTACCGTCAGGTGTTTTTAGGTCACATTTTAACTACCCATTTCGCAAGTACTTAATACCAGGACACATATGTTTATTCCAATACTTTTCAAAATATGAATATTTTCTTTAACAATTTCGCTTTAATTATTCGCTAATAAACTGTTCTTAAGTAATTGAGAATGAGCGAAAAATTAGAAAACATTGATTAAATCACAATTAAATCTATTAAATCTTCCCAACTATTTGTTTTCTAATCCATCAATTAGATCAAACTTTTCATTATACCTCCATTATTTGTTATGCTCAATTCATCTATAATTGAAATCATATGCTTTGAATCTAACTTTCTTGCTTTACGGATTCAAAGGCATTGTTTTAAATGCCACGTTAAAGAAATTCTATCGACGCCCAGCGATTCATCGCAGGCATTTATTTCATAAGAAAAATATGATTCCGATACCTCCTCCATTTGATCTAAATCTACGCTGGGTATGGTCTTTTTCCTCCAATATATTAACTTGAAAAATGATGTTTCATTTATTAAATTTTTATAACATATACTGTTGATAGCTTATAGCACAGAATGATATATTTTTTGCTTTAAATCAGTCTACAAATTTTAACTATAAATTTATAACCTTTATAGTTGGCTACTGACAGGATGTTTATAAAAAAGAAATAACTAAGAAAAATGCATCACTTGTTTTGGAAGGATGGTAGTATTGTTTGAAGTGTCAATAAACAGTATTTCTTTTGCTTTTTGTTATAATTGACAGTTTACATGTTACAAAATTATTTTTATAGCAAACAACATCGTATATTAGTTCGCATTAATTATCCGCTAGAATAATAATAATAACCTTTTAGGGAAGGAAAGAATTAAATTCATTTAGCGTTGAAATATGAAGATAATTATTTGACCCAAAAAATTTATTTCGTTTAATGGTAAAAAATTGTTCTTCACATTTAGGATTATATTTTAATTGAATTAAGAATTTCAAATAATCCAGGTCTTGAATTAGCCCAAAAAGTGCACTGAATTCTTAAAAACAGAAGTTAAAAACGAAATGTTAAATGTTGCTTAAGTTACGAACAACGAATCTAATGTTAATATTGTTTTTATTTTATTAAGTTTTGTCGAACTCAAAGCTCCGAAAATTTTTGAGTGATTTAGTTTTGCCGAACTCAACCCCGAATCCTTTGTATCCAAAGTAGCTAGTTTTACCGAGGTCAAAGCTCCCGCATTCTTTGGGTTTGTTTATACTAATTCAATGCTCTGAATCGCCAGCAAAGAATACTAGTTTCTACTAACGTATCAATAAACCATCGTTCAGCAAGACATATTTGTAGCAAAATATTCATTTTATATCCATATGAAAAATATTTTTCCTTTTTAGACTTTAATGTTTCAATTTAATAACATATCAATACATAAATTTAATCTCACTGCATTAAAGATCAATTTTTTATTAGTAATGGCTCCCAAATTGTATTAAATATAAATTGATGCAAATTATTATTTTTAATATTAACAATTATAATCATTCTAAATACTTTTGACCTACAAATAGCATCAGCTTAAACACCAAAAAATGCCTCGATAATATCTACAGTGCGATATGTTAAATAATTCTTAAAGTTGCCTATAAATACTGGTATTATTGAAAACATTTATATAAATGTTATTTAGGAAGTTTAAGCCTCCTAAGTGTTCCAGGAATATGGTACAAAATACGGCACAATAATTAGACTCAAATGATGAATATATGAATGTATCGACGACAGTTTGAACAAACACTTAACCGAATTTAATAGAATTGGAACTTTAAAGAATAGAACTTTAAAAATCTCTTTTATGTGGAATCTAACAGGTATATTTTATTATGCTGAACCGATTATGAAGATTTTAAATATAAAACTTCTCAGAACTATAACAATAATAATGATATTTTTTGTGCTTCAAAAGTAACAAAATTATTTCCCTAAAAATTGACTTTAACACTGTGGTTTGGTCCATTGTAGTTTCTAAATAAGACTCACTTCCGAGTATCTTTTTAAGTGCATAGACTGTTGTAAAATAATAATGTATTATATTATTTAGGAGAAGACAAAAAACCAGGTTATACAATCCACAATGTTCTCAGTTGGCTTGACCGAATACTATATTTTGCTTTTTATTCATTTATTTATCTATTAATTGTTTATGTTACTATCGATTTGATAAAAAAAATTATCAAATAAGATGTTGTTATACCCTCCACCACCACTAGTGGTGATGAAGGTATATTAAGTTTGTCATTCCGTATGTAACGCTAAGAAGAAATCATCTCAGACCCTACAATGTATATATATTATTGCATCAAATCAAAAACTGAGTCGATTTAGCTATGTCGTCTGTCTGTTGGAAACATTCTCACGCCTATAATAATTGACCGAATACAATAAAATTTGGCCACATCGTTTGTTATTGTTCTAAGCTGTTTGCTATTTATTTCCGGCTTATAAACAAGGAAGTTATAGACCGATATCTGAAACAACCTCAAAATTCCGAGAAAGAGCTCTTCTAATTTCTTCTAAAAATGTAATTGGACTTAAACAAAAAATTAATTTCAGCTTTCAATTGTACATGCTTCATGATCGTGCAGAAGATCATCAAAATATGATAAACAGGAAAAAAGTTATAGGCTATAATATGCAAAATTTTGATACACCCCAAACTCTGTGTGTCATATGAGCCGCAATTTTTAAGATAATTTACTGAAATTTGTCAAATATACTTATTTTGATACAATAATAAATCCAAAGAAATCATATTGTTCTGGGTTCATTAATTGACCCAGCTCCCATATAAGGGCCTTTCCCGGAATATGATTTATAGCTTATAAAACTCTTAAATTTGAACCAGTTCTATTGAAATTTGGCACAATTAATTTTTTAACTATTTTAAATGTATGTTATAAATTTTCCCGGAAAACGGATTTGAGCTTATAAAACAATTAAATAAAGAGAAATTCCATTGGAACTCAGTACAATGACTTTTTTAAAACTATTTTTAATGTATATTTTAAATTAGAACAATCTCGGTCCATATTTAGATGTAGGTCCCATATCAGGCCCCTCACCGAAAACAGTTTTCAGCTTATAAAACGAGTAAATAAAGACCAATTCTATTGAAATTTGAGACAATTATTTTGCTATCTTTTCTGAAGATATTATATTAATTTGCCCTATATCGGTCCATATTTTCCTATAGCGGGCTTTCCCAGAAAATGGGTTTGAATTTATAAAACATTTAAATAAAGATCAATTTCATTAAAGAATAGCACAATGATTTTTCTAACGATAATCAAAGTATATTATAAATATGAACAATCTTGGTCCAAATTTTGCTGTAGCTCTTATATAAGACTCCTTCCCGGTAAACAGTTTTGAGCTTATAACAAGCATATTTTTGTTTTTATACCCTCCACAATACAAGTGGTGAAGAGATAATCTTAGGACTCATTAAGTGTTTCTCTGTTATATACTATATAAATTTGTGATTGTATGTATGTGTATATGTATATTTATGGAACATAACGTGCGTACTTGTTTAATTTTTACCTTTCATCATATATTATAAATACATGTAAAAATATGTTCAGTAACTATAAATTAATAATTTTACTATCAATTTTATAAAATAGTGTTCTATGACCTACAAAATACTTAGCGCACAGTGGTCCCAAAACGCTTTATTAAAATTATTCTGTAACTGAATCTTTTTAATTATATTAAAGAATTAATTTGAAGAAGGACATGTTTCTAGTTGGTCTTGGGTCAATAAGTGTGTCTTCAAAATTGGTGACCTCTTGCATGACGATTTTTGAAAAAAATATCCAAAATTTTATTTATGATGTGAGAGAAATTTATTTTACAGCTCTTAATATTCTCCGTAAAAAATACTGGACAACCCTCATAATTTAAATCTTTAACTCTTACACTTTTCTGACAGTTTTTTATTAGTTTTTTGAACTTAGTTACTCTATTCGGGTTCAAAAAAGTGTCTAAAATATTTCCTGCATTCAGTACAACATTTTAAATAATTTTTGCGAATGAACCATATACCTATGTCGGAGGAGGACCACTTACTCCGATGTCTTACTCCCCCGACTCCAAGAGGAGCTAGAAACTTATGCTCTTCCAAGCACTTAAAAAAATACCTTAAAAATAACTGAAAAAATTCACTTATATATGTTAAGCGGTTATATAAATATGCAGCATTTTTTAAAGACATGTTAAAATTTCTATTCACTTATTACATAGAGGAACATATTTACATGGGAAATGTGAACATTTCTGGAGAGGGAACTAAGTTTTAGTTAACTTTTAAAGGGTGAAGTAATTCTTTTAAGTATCGTTGGAAAGGTAATAACTTGAAAAATAATGTATACTTAATAAACTATTCAAAATAAATATCTTTAATAAATTTGTAAAAATTCAAAATTTTTCATTTCCGGTACATTTTTGAAAAAAGAAATTGGTATATTTGACATTAAATAAATGATATAAGAATTTAGATATTATTAAAAATTTTAATTTAATATGGACTATTTAAAATTTTATACAGAATCCAAACAATATTGAAGACATTTTTTAGTTATGAATAGAGCTCACCAAATTAAAAAAGGTCAAAGTTTTAAAAAATGTTGTTCTTTTTGTTGTCCTCCAAAACATTTGGAAAATGCCTAAAGAATGTCCAAGTTTATTTCGTCAAAAAATATTCAAAGTTAAAAAATATTTCCAGAAAAAGCATTTTGGGAAAACTCTCACCGTTAACCTCAGAGACAAATATGGTTCTATTGAAGGAATAGTATATATGAAGCGTAAGAAGGATTATCACATTTTTCGTAAAAAATAGTTGTAGGTTCTCAAACCAAAAGCATTCTGAAAAAGATTTAAGATTTTAGTTATTCAGTTTTTTCAAGGTATTATTTCACTGGAGAAAATGTAGGACGTATCCGATCAGGGGGAGAGGTACCCGCCAACAAAGCAAATTTCAATTATCTAGATAATCGATAATTGAAATTTGCTTTGTTTGGAATCAAGTGAGAGCGGAAGAAAAAATTTCAATAACAATTTTGCTATACAAAATATAGAATGGATAAATTCAGGGGGAGGGTAGCATTCATACAATGCAGCAAGAGTTAAAAAAATTGTTTCAATAATCTCTTTTCAAGAATTGCTGTAGTGGAAAAATATATGTCAGATGGAGATTTACGAACTTTTACACTTAGAATTCTTTAATTTAGATCCATTTAGTTTCCTGAGAAACAGGTTTACTTAAGAATAAGATACATAGGGTCAGGGAAATTAGTACCTACCATACAAAAAAGGTAGGTACTAATTTGTCATCTATGGAATGAAAAATTTAGAATGGTCAGGGTCAGGAAAAATATGTACCAAAGCAAATATTAGTAATCGAATAGGTGAACAACTATTACGGCGGAAATCTTCCAATTTTGCCTCCAATGTATGTTTTTTCTTCTTAATACACGTTGTGATTTATGAATTTATGAAGGAGTCGAATATTTGTACAGCAAAGCGAAATGGGTAAAAGCTAGTACCTAATATAAACTTGTCATTGGTACAATTGCAACGAAAAATCCTTAATATAAACATATTCTTAAAATGAAATAGAATGTTAAATGATTTTTTCATTATTTAGAATTAAAATCATTTTCGTTTTTCTACAAAAATTAATAATATCAAATAAGAATGCTATATTTGGCTATGTTGCAACTTCAATACCCTCCAATACAAATGCACAATGTATTGTATTTATTAGATATAACAAAGTTACACTTAATGGGTCATTAAATTAGTTGTGTTTTTGGCTATAAGTTTGCTATATTCGGCTATGTAATATTTTCAATACCACCCACCCCAAACGCCTAACATACAATATAGAAATGTATTTATTAAATATAACACAGTAACACTTAATGGGTCAATTAATTAGTTATATTTTTGGCTATAAGTTTTTTCTACTGAATTTTGATAACTTTTTCCACCGTAATCTTTCGATTTGTAATTGACAATTTTTCGATAAACATTTAGCTTTTTGGACTTTGATTTCTCTTATTTTAATTCCGAGACTTGGCTTTACATGAAAGCTGTTGTTAAATTGTGGATAAAATTCATGGAATTTATTTCATATATTATTGGCAATTACAAATTTTTGTCTGCGATCCCGGAATAGAGTTTAAACTTAAAGCTTTATTCCGGGATTGCATTTACATGAAAGATGATATAATTCGAATATATATCATTAAAATAGATTCACATATAAGAGACAGGATTTATTACTTTATGAAAATAAATATATGTGACATATTTCGGAATACTATATTTAAAATTGCTATACATATGACACATTACATCAAAATTTTGTAACTGCCAGATTTAAAAACTATCAAAGGACAAAAACAATTATTCCAACGGGCTTAGACTTATAGCGACGCTATATACAAAAAACAAAAAGAACTGTATTTTTGGAACGTGGCGAACAAATTCTCATTTGTAAAAATAGCATCCACTATTCTTTCATTCTAGAGGGTGACTTACACAACTTTTTTTCGACCCACCCTACCTTATATTTAACCAAGATTTGTTAAAATCTCACTTTTTATTATTAAGTAGGGAAAAAAAAGACATTTAAATCATTAATCTGAGGATTTAAAATATCAGGAGAAATTTATAATAATTTAAGTAAAATACCTTGGATAAACTTTTATGTAATACTTGGTGCACTTTTTTACACACTTTTAATGTTCAGTTAAGTTCCAGTTCATATAATATCATAAATCATGATTAGAAGCTTCTCAAGATAATATGCAATTATTTTTAATTCAACTTAGTCAAAACTGAATTCTCTGTAATGGTAGAAATAATAATTTAGATGGAGGTGAAAACAACCACAAAACAATAAAAATCAAAAGTTGATTTTTTTTAAATATAATTATTCTTGAGTCGTACGTCAAAATGTTTTGTCTACAGGTTACATTTGTACTATCTGCATCATGAGTATAAACTACTTAACATTAAGGGAAACTAAAAAATTCATTTTTCCTAAGGCATTTTTAATTTATTTTTCCTACAATATTTACATACATAATTTTATATGTATACAATGAACATTATACACCCAATACAAATTTAAATGGGGTTGAACCACATTATGTGAAATAATATTACACATCAATCAAATAAAACCAAAATGCACGGATAAATTTTGTTATAAAGTAATTGAATTTTATTGCCACATGCTCTATAAATTAATGTAGACAATAAACAACAATATTATTTTACAAACAAGAAAATATTTATATAGATATTATGTCCACGTGGATACAATGTATTGTTGACATAGCAATTATACAGTGTTTCACATAATTGAATTTGATTAATTTTATTCAACACATTTATAAAATATGAATAAGTAGTATTGACTATATAAATATATTGAATAAGTATATTGACAAATATAAGAATCTTAGAATTTTCATTCCAAGTATGAACGTATAATGTTACAATTATAATTAGTTAATGGAACTAAAGACCTAGTGCAGTAGTTTCAGTGGTTGGAAATAATTCTGTAACTTTTAAACCGGGTTAGGTAAATAATTACATTTTCATGTTAGGTAATGATGGTATATTAAGTTTGTCATTCCGTGGGTAACGCTAAGTAGTAGATGATCCCTTTTCATAATTAATACATGTATACATAAATGCATTAAATCGCAATATAAGTTGATTTATCTAGGCCTGTCTATTTATTGTTACGTTCACATCCACAATAACAAAATTTAGCCTATGTACAAAATGGGAATTTTGTTAATAATTTTTTATAAATTTTATTATAATATTATAACTAAATAATTTATTTAAAATAATAGTTTTTTTGCAACTTATATAAATAATTTTTTTTTTTTGAAGATGATAAGCGCGGCAAAATCTGTTCACTGTCTTCAATGAGCGGAGGTTGGCCTTCAAATACGACATTCGTACGATAACTTGAAACCGCGTAATTTGAGGCGTCTCTGTGAATGTCGTTCAAAGCTATCGTAAACGAATTCTTGTCCAAAGGATCTGGCGCATATCTATGTATGCTATGTTCGTATATACGAATATCCTCGGCAATAGCTCCAATTGTGTAATATTGAAGTTAGGATGGTTTCTACGAACATCTTACTTACATTATGTTCTCTTATTGGAACGATCTTTGTTTACTCATGTGAATTATGGATATTTGTATACAGCCTGTTATGTTTCCTTAGGCTGCATTTTGACAACTTTAGATATTTATCCACTGCGTATCACATAGCGATGGTGTCCACACTGGAGCAGCATAATTCGCCACTGGCCGCAAATCGTTTTATATGTTGCCAATAAGGTTTTTTAATCCATACAAAAGTATAAGTTGTAGCTTTTGCTAAAAAAGTGAATAGGCTACCAAATGTAACTCCCAAAATTTTAGGTTAACCGTCGGAATTTGCACTTTTTGTCTCGAAATTCAACGAATGCGTGACATCCACTCATATAATTCACAATCCATCTCTTCATGTTGTTCGACAATGAGGACTGCAGGATGTCCTGGAAGAGATTTACCATATCAAAAGCTTCGATAGGTCAAAAGCCACCAGGATTGTACGCTCATAAGTTTTCTGCTGGTTCAAACCATGCTTGATCTGAGCGTTTACGGAAGTTGTAACGAAGAAAGAAGCAAGTAAGAGGTGTTTTTTGTTGGTGGTATTGGTTTGATGGTTGGAACTGCAGTCCGAACGAGCGTGTCAGATCCCCTGCTTCAACGTGGCATGAGTCGTTCTCCCAGCCCACTATTCGACTGCAACTTGGTCTCGATGAGTTGCCCTTATTGCTAACAAACTCCTGCATAATTGCGGTCCGGATAAGCGTTTCAGATCCTCTGCTTCAACGTGGCATAGGCCGTTCTCCCAGCCGTTCCCGCACACTTCGCTTTCGCTTTACTATTTGACTGTAACTTGGTCTCGATGAGTTGACCCTATTGCTAAGACACTCCTGCAGAATCAGAGGGAGTGAAAATGGTAGCATAATTAGCACTAATGAACGGCTGGTCGCCAAATAATTAAGAAATACATTATTGGTTTAAAATATTATAAGTCAAGTAAAATGATTTGATTTTGGATATTCTTCTTTTTATTGTAAGGAGAGATTGTGATGAATAACTTCAAGTTTTTTCCATCGGTTTATTAGAGATAGATTATCTGTTGTTTGTTCTGGGAAAGAAACATTATTAAAAATCGTTCTATAAATTGTAGTAACGTTATGGATAACCGACCATTAACTTTTAAAATACTTTTTTGGTCTAATATTGATAATATTGAAATAGCATAATATTTTTGCGGATTGTTGGAAGTAGCGTGTGAATTTGTCCAATACGATAAAAATTTTCTTTTCAAGTAGCATGTGGTTTTTTAAGCATCCTAAGACAATTGGTGAATCACGCCATAATTCCGCATCAGTTAGGTTAAGTGAAATGATGGTGTGATTTACTAATTTGTAAGCATTACACTACCTGTAATTTCCAATCGAGGTAGAGTAATTAAATTTTTTGCTACCAACAAATTTGAAACATTCGTATGTATATGACAACACAGTAGGCTAATTTGGAGTTATAACAGAACCAGTGTAATTTAAGATTATCATTGAATTCAACGAAGAAATTGGATTTTAGAAATCTTTTGCTAATCCCTTGTAATTTCATTCCTAATTTGGAGAGAATCTTAACTTACTTAATTATCCCAATCTATTCCTTTGACAAAACTGGGATATACAATCAGGGTGGTTAAATAACTTGACATCGGATGATACAAATTTTCTTTTTCTTATAATGAAAGCCTGAGGAATCGTCTCAAAAAAATAACTTAAGGAATTAGTTACTGCGTTCCAACGAATACCAAGAGCTTTCATTGTATTTGCATCATAAAAATTGGGAAAACCACAATCGTCTTCTTTCGGAATATGAGTTAACAAAAGAGAGTTGTTCGCAGTGATCTTTTTGAGAAAATAACCAGCAGAATTAAAAGTTTTTATAAGTTGTTTTTGTACTTCTATTCTTATGCCACAATTAAATACAAATTTATTATAATTCCAATTTATAATCACAGTTATAAGATCTGCTTGTGCTTGGTCCTGTATATAAAATATAATTCAGTGAAAACACTTTTGTCGTTTTATTTTCGGGACGAAATGTGGGATGTAAAAAGAGTTGCATTTCTCATTTTAAAAGAATTTCTTTGACGTCGTCTCAACCATGTGATTTAAGGCAATATATGATGATTTCGCACTATTCATCTTCTGAAGAGATTGGGCGAGTTAAAGGTATTTCTTTCTGTTCCCAAAATTTCCGGATCAATTTATCCAAATTATCATCTTCTGATTTCATACTTGTACTACTAGAACTACTAGAAACCCATAAAAATACTGTTTTGTATTCTGTCTCTTTTAATTCCATCTAGATTTATAAAGCGTTCGCTAACATATTTCCCAGTACTAAGTCAAATATTAAAGCGAGACGAAATATTAAAGCGAGAATCGGCTCGATCAAGGTCAGATAAATTAACTATGATCGATACATTGAATGAAGTAGAAGGGATTTGGTTTGTCACTTTCCGTAGAACAATGACTGTTGCTGAAATTTTAATATTTTTAGCTTTTGGTACTTAGACTATGTCACATTCCTTTCTTGCCCTTTGACATTGTTCAATTTCGACAATTTCCGAATGGGACTTTCTTGTTGGTAGATTTAAACGTCATTGAATTTTTTAGATTCAATCCACACTAATGTAGTACGCAATTTTATGTTTGTGCTGTCGGCAGCGTAGTTTGCGATAATTTTAGGTTTTATTACCTGAAGTTGATGGTTTTTGATCTGTCTCATTTAACTTCTAACATCCATAATTTTAGTCAATTATTGCAATAGAAAATCAATTAGCTCCAATACCTCTTGATACACAGGCTTATAAACCACCGCCAACAACAAGTAGTAAGAGTTTTCATGTTTTCACCCCACAACCTACACGGTGAGTAATAATGATATATCAAAAGGAGCAAGACCTAAATCGAAGATAAGTACATCAAAACCTTTAGATCCTATAGGTATTCTTAGATATGTAAGTATCAATAAAAGAAATTTAAGTCCGTGGAAAGTGCCAAGAGTTACATTATTGGGAAAAACTATTTTCACATTGTACCAATAAGAAAAGGTGGTGTACACGGAGGATGGTAAAAAATCTCTCACTACCTAAATAAAAGTAAGAAGAACTTTTATACATACCAGCTAAAAAGTATGAAAGCTCGATAGCTGTTATTAAGGGTATAGAATGCAGTATTACACCGTATGAAGTCAGGGGGACCTGGAAGAACTGGACGATCAGATAAAATGCAAACAGTCTACACCAGCATAAATAAAAATATCATACTATCTGCAGAGACAAGAAATTGATGTGATGATGGTCTCAGAGATTCATCTTCTAATAAGTTTAATTTAAAATTTCAGGTTATTTATTTTATAGTACTAATTAATGATGATGGAACTGGTATACTAATTAGAAAGTGATTAAATCATTTCGCCTTAGATGGATTCTCGAAAGATTATTTGTAGACAATATCCATTCATCTCGAATGTTCTTCTAGCAACTTAACTCTAAGTTCAATTTATTGCCCACCGAGTTTTTCAATCACAAAGGAAAAATTTAAAGAATTCTTTAACTACTTAAAGTATATATATTCTTGCATCTGCTTGTTGTTGAGACGTTCACATTTTTAGTAAAGGTCGTAGGTCAATGGAATTTAGCAGAAATGTTATTATCAAATCGGTTTAAAATAAAATTTAAATTAAATTACACAATTATATGCAACTATATATAATTTATTACTGTTCCAAAAATGTTTATAAAACCGCACAGTGTGTTCAGATCGATTTTTTATTTATTTATTTATTTATTTTAATAATTCTGTAACTTTGAAGATTTCTTTATGTAATTTCACATAGAGCTGAAATGTTTCTGAGTTGATCTGGAGGAAAATAATCCCCTCTAAATTCAGGGACGTAGTCAGTGACCCTCCAAAGTTGACCTTGGGTATGATGATTTTTTTAAAACTCATCAACTCAGATCAATTCAGAAATTAAATGCCCTATTCTGGGAAAGAAACTAAGTAAAACAAGTGGTGGTGAGGTATATTAAGTTTGTCATTCCGTGTGTAACGCTAAGAAGGAATCATCTCATATAAGGCCCCTTCCCGGAATATGATTTATAGCTTATGAAACTATAAGCATTATAAAACTAATAAATAAAGAAAAATTCTATTGAAATTCGACACATTTATTTTGTTAACTGTTCTGAAGATATTATATTAATATGCTCTATATCGGTCCATATTTTCATATAGCTCCCTTATAAAGGGCTTTGCCGGAAAACGGGTTTGAGCTTAAAAAACAATTAAATAAAGCCTAATTCCATTGGAACTCGGTACAATGATCTTTTTAACTATTTTTAATTTATATTTTTAATTAGAACAATCTCGATCCATTTTTTGATGTAGCTCGCGTATAAGTCCCCTTCCCGGAAATTATTTCAGACCCCATAATGTATATATATTTTTGCTTCAAATCAAAATCTCAGTCGATTTTTTTCAATCTGTCTGTTTGCTCACATCCAGAAAAATTAACAGAGCTCAATGAAATCTAAGAGAAAAAAAGCCAGTTAAGTATACAAAAAGTTGAAGCCAAAATTATAACTAATTTTATGACTCATTAATTGTTTCTGTATTATATTCTATATACATTTGTGAGTGTTTGTGTGTATATGTATATCTACGGAACCTAACGTATTAAATTCACATGAATTTGTGGTGGAGGGTCTTGAAGATTCGGCATAGCCGAATATAGTATTCTTACTTGTTGTAATATAAAATATATTAAACTTTGTTATATTCAAATCATTGGTGTGCACGTGAGGATGTTATTAACAGACTGACTCAGGCGAATGACAAAGTTTATAACCCTCTTCACTTCTGGTGGTAGAGGTTTTAATAAATAAGAAATAGAATATTAACCGAGAACATTGAATGCTTATAAATAAACAATGTTGTAGGACATATAATATTTCAAACAATATCTTAAATGAAATTGGAACATTTTTGAAGTATAAGAAATAATTATTTGAAACAACACTTTTTCTGTACATAAAATTTTTAACAAATATTTATCAGATGTTTTTCAAAGTTAACTCTTGCAACGCTTATCATAGTCATTATAAAAAAGGCTTTCTATATCAGGACATACCTCAGTATTCTTCAGAGTGGTTCCTGGTCATCTACCCTTTGATTGATCGATAGAAAATTCGTTTAATACACCCTTTGTCTGATGTATATACATCGAAATATTTTAGCAATTTTTGTTATGTTTTTCAAAACATAATCGAAATAAAGGCTATGAACGAATATTCTTCAATCTATAGGACAGTGAATTTCGTTGTGACTTGCAACATCTCTGATATAATATCAAATTGTTTAGGAGAAGCTATAGATCGCCCAAAGAATTTAATCATTAGTTCTCCTCCGCAATATCTTATAAATTAAATTGCCCATTATTTTAACTTAAAATAAACTAAATAATCGTCCGAATTCCACCATGAAGGGATTTTTTCTAATTCTTCGTCGGTAGATGTCAGTTTGGTAATTCGGTAATGTTTTCATCAAAGCATTACCAAATTTATATAAATTTTGATTATAGGTTATGAAATTATCCATTAGCTATTGTATTTTATATTCTTTACATGCCTTATAAGTAAAATTGAATTTAACATTTATAAACACTAATAATTTCACGGATAATTTTGAAAGTTTCGTTGCAGATATATATTAAGTAAACGAATATGAATAAAGGCTTATTGCGAAAATTGATATTTGTAATAAGTTAAACAATTATTCATTCCACAATACTATTAATAAAAATAAATTTAAGAACAATGGATCACCAACAACCCTTACTCAACAGTAACAGTTCGTGCCATTCTCCATCAAATGCAGATGGTGTATTATTTCAACCCATTAACAATAATATTACCTCAACTACAAACAGTTTGTCTAATGCAACAGCAACGTTAGAAAATATTGCAACAACAATTGTCAGTCCGAGCTCTTCACCAACCACTGGCGCCAACCACCATCATAATCACCGCAATACACAAAGTATTGTCACGCAAAAATCGAATCAGGTATGATAATTGTACTGCTTAATGATTAAAATGATAATTACCATTGGGAGTAAACAAAATCAGATTATTTTTTTTATAAATACACTCAAAGAAAGGTCATAGTTGTGGTAGCTACAAAAATTAAATATACACATATATATACACATGTAAAACCTCGGATTTACTTTACATGTGTTCACTTTAAAAAAGTACATATGAAAAAAATATTACCACCTTTTCGAAAAAATCCATTATTTTTCTAAATTTTTATTGATTCATCCAGACATTAGGGTCCAATGGAGTTAGAAATCCAGTTGTCTTCAAAAATTTTCTGAATTACACACAGAAAATAATTTAAATAAAATCATCATTGGAAACACAGTTGGTTTGACTAATGTCATACATATTGGAATCTATGCACATGTCATTATAAAATAATACAGCAATAATTTGTTAATTTTTTTTATATTAAAATTTTAAGGATGAAAAAACTACACTGACTGTTAAACTACGTTGAAATAACATTCATGGATAAAAATGCGAATTCAACTTTGTTTCATAGTAAATGCATTTTTTTCATTTCTGTTGTTGTACAATTTTATATATTAAAACCGATTGATTCTAATATATACAATATTATTTCATCCAAAATTTGAAAACGTGTAATTTTAACTGAAAGAAAAAATAACTTTGTTTCATAGTAAATGCATTTTTTTCATTTCTGTTGTTGTACAATTTTATATATTAAAACCGATTGATTCTAATATATACAATATTATTTCATCCAAAATTTGAAAACGTGTAATTTTAACTGAAAGAAAAAATAACATTGCCTAAAATCAACTATGATTTTACTTTTTTGTATGTAGAAATTAAGCAAAAATTAATTTTATAACTATTTATATTTAATTAGTTTAACACAAATATTTGTACCTACGTATGTGTGATGTGTGATTATGAACTTCTAAGTGATACATAAATATTTTGGAAATGTAAAGAAACACTGTTAAAAATTTTAATATAATTTTTACCATTAAATATTTTTTAGTAATTTTCTTAGCCATTTTCATAGACATTTATATCTATCATATATATTTGACCATAAAATTTCTATAGAAAATCGCTGTTTATATACAAAAAATGCATTAAAATGTCCATAAAGCACTTATTTTTTTTTTTTTTTTTTGCAAAATAAGATGCTTATCAATTGAAAAGTTAGTTCCAATGATTTTGGATCTTAACGATAATTTTTGAAAAGCGTATAGTGACGAAAAGTGGCGTAAAGCTAAAATTTTTCAGGAAATTATTAAATTATATTTGATTATATTGGACAAATCTGATTTTATAGATAATTTTGTGTCTTTTAATATGAATTTATAATTTATTGAAATGTAAATGAATTACTTTTCTTTTAACTTTATATTTTGTGATTATTATTGAATAAATTTTTATAGCCACCGTTTAAGCCATTTTTAAAATTTTTAGCCACTCTTTAGCAACTATTTTATAAAGATTAAGCCACTAATGCTCCTTAAAGATTAACAACACCGAGAATTGTTCATGTCCTTGCTAATAAAATATGACAAATGCGAGCATTATAATAGAAAGTAGTGCATTTTAGATTCACATATTTCTGAAATAGAGGCCATAAAATGAACATATTTTTTTAATTGAATGCAAAACAAATATTTGTACTCGGTGTTTAAAGATTAAAAAATAACTCTGCTCTTGGAATTTTTCAACAAATTAATACATTCAAAACATATAAATTATTAATCCTTTTTAATGTCAAAAACCTTATTATGCTTAATGAAGTAATTATAAAGCAATCAAATTCAAATATTTAAGTATGATATAAAATTTATGTTAAAGATTATAATGATAACTTGGAAGAGCAAATTGAATATATAAATATGTTTCTGTTTTTTTTTTATATTTTGTTCACACTTTTTGATTAGGGTTGAAACAAACGATGAGGTGGTGTAAAACGAATGAAGAAAACACAGTGATAATATAGGTTGATAAGCTATACAAAAGATTCTATAAAAAGTATACCCATAAACATTTACATTCACATATACGTAAAACCGGCAAACTTAAGAGAGAAATTTATAGTTGAGATATAGCCTAACTAAATAAAATCGAACACCGTATTATACATTTTATATAAAAAATATTTTTGGGGTTGAAATGAAACAAATATTTTGCAGTTTAATTAAAAGTTAATTTTTAGTTGATAAACCTAACAGAAAAAGGATTTAGAAATTATTTTTACCTTTATTGTTTGCTGGGTTTATGTATATTTTTTCATCAAATTAGATTTTTAGGACGTGTTTGGATTTATTTTACTTTTTTTTACAATATTATTGTTATACACATCGTTACATTGATTTGTGTGTTGTAATGAAAGATTGTAAAAGTAAAATAGAATAATTTGTAGAAAAAACAATTGTTCCCAGGAGAGATCATCTAAATGACAGCTGTACGTACACATTGAAATTTTATTGCTTTTCCACCCACATCAACTTTTTATGATTGTCTTACTTATAGTCGCTGTTATTATATTGTTATTGTTATTGTTATTGCTGTTGTAGTGTATACAAATGAGATTGTGTGTAAGAACGGAATTGAATTTACCATTGTTTCATTGTTTATTTTCCTGTAGTTGCAACATTTAAAGTTGTTTTGTTGTTTATTTATCTATTTTTTGTTTTCATTTGCTTTTTAGAGCAACAAAATACCAAAAAAATGCGTGTTTCAACTGTAATTTATAACTGGTGTATAATTGAGAACGTGCGAAGATTATCAATATTGGCTAAATTTGTTAACATACTGAAAATAGACATTTCAGACTTATTTAAAAGATTTATGGTTCTTTTACATTATTTTCGTTTAAAATGTTAAAAGTTGTTATTTTAATGTTTTTGCAATAAGTTTTTAAATAAATAATATTTTACGTATTAATTGGTTGTACATTTAAGGTTTTCATGTTAAAATACTTATGTCCGATCCAGTGTCGAGTTCTAATTTTTCCATTAATCTTGACTGCTGTGTATATTTCCACAATGAATCCCTGTACAAAGGGTTAGTGTGTTTTTTACTATTTTCCCTTTGAAGCAGTTACCCACTTCATGTTCCATTTTGTTGCATTTTTAACTCTTGAGATTTTTGTACAAGCAATTCCAGTCATACTGCATGCCGCCACAATTCACCAGCATGGTGAATTTGTTTTACTATTACGTATATCAAAATCATCTGTTTACTTGATTCCCACTGGAAACATCCGACACTTTAACTGTTCTGTAGTAAAACTATTCGATTTGAACTGTTCACATTGTTTATTGACAAACCCTGGGTATATAATTTTTTAATTATAGACACTAGAAGCGAGTAATTAAAATTGATATTTGACTTCCAAACAATTGTTTTAATTTTTCTACAGCCTATTTAAAGCTGAAGTCTCTGGGATTTTGTAGAAGAATATAATTTATGTATTTGTTTTGTAATATTATGTTTAAAAAAATATTTTATTATTAATTGTGGCAAAATTATAATATGCTGAATATTTGTCAATAGTTGTCTGTAGGCTTAAATCAGCATTAATAGAAGCTTTACAAAGAAACTAAACAATGTAATATTGAATTAATTAGATTTTAAATACAATATAATTCGCAAAAATCGTGCTTATTTCGAACCAGCTTTTGGGCTCTATCTGTTGTTTTATTTTTTATTTCAGGTAGTATTTCTTTATGCAATTGCTACCAAGTTAGCTTTTTAGTGATATGAAATTCATTACTAGCACCAATAATGAATAGTCCTATTAATGTACGGATTACATCCATTGTCATGGATAAATTTTGTACACTGCCTTAAATGAGACAACCAGTTTGACGCAATGTCATCGAAACACGTTTTTATTGCTTTTGACGATGACAAAGTGGTACAATAACAGGTGGTCTCATTACAAGAAGGATAACAATCCACATGTACTTTGTAAGTGTATAACGTTTCGTGGGCAAAGACGCTGATAGAAGAGTTGGGGTACTTTTCTAAATGCTTTTGTTTTTTATTTATATTTTAACATTTAAATATTGCAAAATTCTTATAAATAAAATCTTTATACAAAAAAATAAAAAAATCATTCTTAATGCAAATAATAAACTTGTTATTATTGAATTAAATATGTTATGAAACGAAATAAAATGCTCAACGATTTTAATAAAGTGCGTTATATGAAATGAAGTCCCATATGAAAACTAAAATTAACTTAATGATCGTTTTTTTCAATGTACTCTTTTTACCATCGCAGATCATTATATATTGAGCTTTCGATAATATTTCATCTACGTCTTAAAATAAAATTTTGTAAAAATATCTATTTTTGATTTCCTCTAAAATTATAGAAAAATAGGTAAGAATGCTATATTCGGGTATGCCGAATCTGATAATTTTTTAAATAATTTTATTCTAATTTGTCGATTTATAATCAATAATTTTACAAAAGTTCTTCACATTAATTTACTGGTTGTACCACATATCGGTCTTTATATTTCTTAACGTAATAAACCGTTCTTTTTGGTTTTAAATAAGAAATTTCTCAGGAATATAATACATACACAGGCGAAATTTCATTGAGCTGTGTCAACTATTGCGGATTGATGGACATAGATAAATCGAATCAGATTTTGATGCAAGAGCTATAGATGTGTATTGCAGTTGTAGGCAAATGTGGGGTTTTTTGGCAGATTTTCGTCAAAGGGATTTTGGAATTTACTTAAAATTTGAAATTCTCTCATAATATTATTTATTTTTAGGGGACTTTTTTTCAATTATTAACAATAGTAATTGCTTTTTATTTTATTATTGTTTTAATATATCTATTATTTTTTATTTTATTTCCATTCGTAAAACAAAAATCAAAGCAAAAGAAAAAAATCAAAACAGACTGTGTGTAAATGCTTAATCTTTATAGTATGTTTACATTTTAATATTTCTGTGGGTAAGCAATCAAGGCTATAAAAACTAGTAACAATACTATACTCGGCTATACCGAATCTTTAATACCCTCCACCACATATTAAAAATTTAGCTTATACAACTCCTTTGTGCCCCATCCCAAAAATACGTTTTTTATGATATTCAGTTTAGTCTTTAATATTAAGTCATTAAGGCCAAATTAAAAAAAATAAAATATTAAAACCTTCGTGTCAAATTTCGTGAGATTTCTTATATAAGCTATAGAGAAATATTCTTTAAATTTCATGAAAACTCTATAAGCCGTTTAGACATAAATGCTGTTAAAGTTTGTCAGATTTAAAAGGTTGTCTCAGATATCGGTCTACAACCATTTTCCACTGAACCGACAATAAAAACTAATAAAACCACAACTCATTGAGTTCTGTTAATTATTGTAATGACAAAGTTAATATACCCTCATCACCACTTTTGGTGATGGAGAGTATAAAAAATAACATACTGTATAAAACAAAAAGTATTATTATTATTTAAGAAAAATATTGATAAAAATGTAATTTTGTAAAACGAATTGCTAACAATCAGAATTTAATGTCAAAATCACACATTTAAAAACATCTATTCGTTTGTTTCATTTTAAATTATTAAATTTTTTCATAAATGGTAAATTTTTGGAAAAATGCCAAGTATTTAATTTATAATAAATATTTGTAACATTAATTTTATATTATATGAATTTAATGCATTTTGAACCATATGAGCATTAACAATAATCTTGCCAGATAAATTGAGAAATCGTGGGAAGAAATTGCGAAATAGTTAATCGCGATCGGTCCGTTACAAATAAAAAAGAAAGGAAAAAGGTAAATATTTTATTATTTAGAAATCCAAATATTTTTTCTTTCTTTAGGTGTGGTTTGACCTTAAAGCTCTTTTTAAGAAAAAATTAAGTGGAATTAATAATAAGAGACCCAAGAACTGGTGGGGGTAAAAATACACAAATACCATTTAAATAGATGTGGAGCAAACAGCTGTTTTAATTTTATATATTTCTTCTGCGGATCATCCACCCGGAATGTGGTTTGAAAAGTAAAGAGGGTCATGTTTCTGATAAAAATCTTAATGTGGGGGAAGAGCCAGCATGTTTGACCCTGGCTAAAATTTACATAACCAGAAAACGAAAATATTTCACAAATTTTTCTTCAAAAATTATTGAGAGTCTGTATTAATTATACACCATGTTTAATTATTACCTTTAAAGAAAAACTTTTATAAAACTGTTGTTTTATAAAAGTCATTCAATAATGTGAACAAAAGTATTTACAAAAGCGTCTTCGTATATTTTAAAAGAGGCAAAATTGTAAAGTTGTACATCAGAAATATTGTCAAATAAAATACAGAACTTCATAGGGATATGGCTAAAATATAAGCGTTATGCAATGTACAACAAACATTTAGAATTTCAGTATCTTTTTATTACTACAAAAGCATATAGTAAAAAATATTTAGGGTCATTATTCAACCTGCCCAAATTGTTCGAAATAGTAAAAAGTACATATATGAGCCTTACTGTGATTTTGAATAAGGTTGTTCCCAGTGAATCTGATTTTAAAATCACTGTTCTTCAAAACTGTGACACTGAACGCGGTATTTCAAAAGAAAGCAAGAATGTTTTTTATGTTCAGCAAAAAGGGTTCAGAAAAAACAATAGAGGACATTGTTTTCTTTGAATATGGGAATCTCTATTAGAGTTCACACTGTGCACCATAGCAAACGGATAATTTTCATTTTAGATGATTTACCAATCACATCTTGAAAATATCGATCATTTCTGTAATAGGTAACTTTAATTAAAGCGAAGAATAAAGTCACCTTTAAACTACTTTCCCAAATAAAGGAGTCTGGATTAGTTCTTATGGTCACATATCTCAAAAAAGTGCTAAACATATTATATCTTACTATCATTAAGTATAACATAAATGTTTTTCGTTTTATGTACACATGTGTATTATCTAAAACTCCTATTATTCGGGATTTCATATTTTTCTTAAAAATAACGTTTGGTTGTCATTTCTTCATCTAGAGTTATTTTAAATACTACTCATTTTTTTTAAAAGTACTATTTTAATATTTCATGACATTTCTTTATGACATGTAAACCTCAGACTACGAGAAACAAGTTAAAATGTCATCTTGAAAAAAGAGTGTATTGGTGTACTCCAGTGTCCTTTTTCGAAATTTACTCAAATATCTTAAGATTTTCATAAAGTATTATTTATTTACTCGAAAATAAAAGAGAAATCTAAAATCAAAATAATAAACGTAAATTATCCCCAAGTAATAATACATACAGTTGGTAAGGGATATCAAAAAATGAATGTTTTAAAAAATTTTATAAATTGGTAATATTTTTAACGTTTAACAGCCAACGAAAATTACGTATAGTTTTATAAAATACAACTTTTGTACTTGTTCGCAACAAAGATAAACGACCAACGAGCAGTTGATTTGTATTACAAAATATTTCCTTATTATTAAAAACAAATTTAAATTCTAAATAATGTATTATGAGGTCTTTAAAGACGTTAATTTAACAAGGAACACTTCCATATTGCAATACCTGCCGAGAAATTCCACATTTTCAATGTTTTTATAATTTTTGCAAACATTTATTTGAAACATTTCAAAGTCAGTACATTTCTTATAGTCGTAAACAACAATAGCAACTAAATGTTAGGAATGAACTTTGTAAAATAATGTAATTTTTATGTATGTTAATATTTTAAGAAATTTTAGGCATTTCATGTTAAAAATTAGGAATGGGGGACTCCGCGCTTAAGATTGGGAACATGAAAAACTATTTTTCTGGCAATAATGGTTGTAGTTAATAAACATATTTCTTTGCTGTCCAGGGTAAACGTCCATGATTTTATTTTGCGGTTATGTCAATTGATCAGCTGACTTTGATTGGATGTTATTTTGTTTCTAACGCAGATAGATACATTTTCGTTTACTTTTGTTTTCCTTTATGTTATTGTGTATTATAAATTGTTAATAATTTAAAAATGTTGTGCTTATTGGATCAAATACTTAAAAATAAAAACAAAATAGCTTCATAAAATAAACTGATATAATAATATATAATCAAAATAATTGTCGTTAAAAATCAACAATTTAAACGTAATCATACACAAAATAAAAACACTTTATTTACATAATTTAATAATAAATTTTCATGACCGATACTTAAAACGTAAGCAAGTAGTTTTATGTACAGTTTGTCAAACATAAAAAATTCCAACATTATTAATGATTTCCAAGTAAAAATCCTATAATTATCCAATTTTTTCGAACACACCTCGTTGCTATACCTGTTTATATTAAAAATAAAAAAGTTTTAATATACTTAAAAAGTAATTTCATCTCAATAATTTTTTTATATAAAAACAAATTTGGTTGCATTTACTTCAGTCGTACACAATTGCGAATTGTGTTAAAAAACAGAAACACTTTTCAGAAAATTTGATTAATACAATTAAAACAATTATTTTTAAGTACAATCCAAACTGTAGATGAGTGATATAAGATAATCTCTATGATTGTAAATCACTGGTAACTACAATGACTGAAATTATGAAATAACAGTTATGAATAATGTCGTCCTTTCTGATTTGTTGCATACTCAAATGTATTTGTTTTTATTTTGCACAGTGTGAACTCTACAGAGAATCCCATGTTCTGGAAAATAATGTTCTCCTTCGCCTTTGAACCCTTTTGTTTTGCGTGATTATTTATTTTTTTAATAATAATAAAACATTATTATGTTTTCATTTGAAATACTGCGATCATTGTCACTGTTTTAAAGAACAGTGATTTTAAAATCACTTTCACGTTATTCAAAAATCTCTACTCCACAAACTGTTTATTTTGAGATATTCTTTTGAAATTTTAAATAAACTATTAAACAAATATATATTGTTTATGTATACTTACACAAGAAGCGTTTTATTTTTATAAATAAAATTGAGTTTACAATTCCATGTTGAAAAAATTTTAAAATACATGTTTTTTATTTTTGGTCTGTGGGCCTGTAGAATGGCAAAACCATACGATATACGCAGTTCTACAAAAACAACTTAACATGAATTTTGCAAGTTTAAAATTGTGTACCTCAATTTTTAAAAGTTACTGTCATAAAATAAAAAAGTGTAGTTCTTCAACTTCCTTCTTCAACACTCTCCATTCACAATAAAATCACACAACTGATTTACTTGTATTTTTTTTTACAATATTTACGTGATTTCGCCCCGAATGTAAAGCTCTTCAGCCCAATGTCACAAGCAGAAATGATACACCCACCCGAGTCCTCAACTCCACCCGCCTTTAACTTATAGTCATCACGATTTAGTTTCCTGCAACCCTCATGTGAACTTAAACATTTTTAAAACTTCCCGGAACTCTCTCTTGCACTCTTCCATGCATTCTTTAATTCGTCTTTCTATACCAATGTTCTTCTGTGTATCAGGATTTTTAACGAAATCCCTTGCACTTGATGCATCTTTTCCAATTTATCACGTCCAGCACAATGTTTCTTCCCTCTTTATAGTCGGTACACTTACACCTTCAATTTCCCTTTTGCTGTTGAAACTCTTATGGCCCTTTTCTTTAAATTAGAAACAGACAATGCTATCGTATATGCGTTGATTGTCCTTTCTCACCGTATCTAAAACATCTGTTTTGGTACTTTTATTTCATCTTGTTTTCGATGGAAATCTTGATGTGTTGACTCAAACTTTTTTATAAATTCTCATTTTCATCCTAAACTCATTGAAGCTAGTAGCCTAAAATAAAATTGTTTTGTTGGCCTTTGAATCTAAGGTACCTTCGATAAAGTACTTTACTAAGCTCTCTTCATCCAATTAAATACTAGTGGAAATCTCCATAAGAGATTCCCCGAAAATTTCATTAGGCTTTTTCCCGCGGCTTTTCAGCAAACGATGGACTTCAACAGATGACAATTTCGTACCAAACTCGTTTTACAATGAGAACGAAATCCAATCGCGAATGAAACTCTTGTGTCATATAAAAAGATTCGCTGCACCTGTTATCAACTGGTCACTCCACCTCACGGTATGCGCACAGTCCTTAAAATCTCTCAACTACTGATTGACCTCAGGCTGTGTTTCCTCAGAGTATTTTGACAACTTTCCTCAACGTCTCTCAAGGTCAACGTTGAAACTTCTTGCCGATGCACCAAAGCATGTTGACTACTCGAAGCTGATATTCTCTATTCAGAATCTCCATCTGTAGTACCCATATATTGGAAGTATCCGATTAGCCGTTCCTGCAAAACAGACTTCCCCCATCTGTCGCAATTCCCAGTACAGACAACTTCTGCCTCAATCCCTCTATGGTCAACATCGTACAATACGTGCACAAACTCCATGGCAAAAACAAACAAAAATAAAAATTTAACTCTTAAAAAACAGAAAAGATGAAGAACAAACCACAAATAATTCATAATTAAAAAAATCATAATTAAGGAAATGCGAATTAAAACACAAGTAAACCTTATGCACAGTTGCAAAAAAAATGCCATTTAAAAAAAACAATGAAAATTATCCCTCAGCAAAAGTATACAAATGGTAATAAATTGCAAAAACAAATACACAACCAAAATAAAATGTTATACATACGCGCACAATATTCGGATAACACACAACAAAAAAATACGCAGTAGACCCTTTTTACAAAAAACACACGGACAATAAAATTATTTTGCGCACTTGCAGATACCCAAAATAACTCTATTATATACACGCAAAAACTGATTACGCAGTATCTTTAAAGATGTGACACAAAATTTCGAAAAATGACATAGGGATATAGCAATTCCCCAACACTTTATATTTGCCTCTTTTCTCAGATTTCTGGGTAGCAGCAGTTATCAATATAGTGTGAGGTATTTTTTTCAATTGACCATATACCTATGAATTTTCAGACACAGAATTTGATAAAACTGCTGATGCACAGATAATGTTTTAGTTATACACACTAAAAATTTATTATTAGATAAAATATTCTTTTTTGTTTAAGTCCAATTAAATTTTTTAGAAGAAATTAGAAAAGTTTTTTTTCGGAATTTTGAGGTTGCTTCAGATATCGGTCTATAACTTCTTGCTAATAAGCCGATATAGCTGGTTTTAAATAGAAAACTGCTTAGGACAATGTAATATTTTGTAACATGGCTGTGTAACAGGCAACGGTTTAATGAACAAAATTTACAATTTTATATAAAAATTTTATTTTGTGAAGACAATACGAAATTTGACGACGGGATTCTTGTCTTCAAACGATTTGTCTTATTATTACAATAAAATATATATAGACTTCCTGGAAGTCAATTTTTTATGTTAAACTAATCTACATATAAAAGCAATGGAATAGATAATCATAGCAAACAAATAAAAAGCCCCAAAAACTATGAGTATATAAAAAATATCTATTTTAAACATGGATCAAAAATATTAAAAACCCACGCCTACCAATTCTCTAGTGAAACATTATTGAAATGATTCTATAATCCCACTTTTAATTTATCTTAGCATATCAATGCATACAAGTTCATATTGTTTTAGAACTTTTTTGTAACCCAATATTTATTCATAAAGAAGATAATGTAATTTAATCTTAATTAATATATATAAACAAATACATTAATTATTTGCATGTTAAGAAAAAAAATAAATTAATTGGAAACTAGGTAAAAAACACTAATTTAACAATTAAAATTTTGTTTTTTTTTAAATATACACGTTACCGTACCGAAAATATAAAATTTGTAATAAAGAGCATGTAAATAAGAATGGAGAAAAACATATAAATATGAAAAGCAAAATTTACCAAAACAAAAGAAATGTTGAATTATTTTTACTTGTTTCATTAAACAATGACGTCATATTCATAGTTTTTTTTATTAGTCTTTTATTAATTGCTTATGCAAGCAAATTAAATATTAATTTTTTATACCCTCCGCCACCACAAGTGATGATGAGGGTATATTAATTTTGTCATTCCATGTGTAACACCAATAAGGAATTATTTCAGACCCTACAATGTATATATATTATTGCATCAAATCAAAATCGATTTAGCTATGTCCGTCTGTCTATCTTTTGGCAACATTCTCACGCCTACACAAATTATCCAAATTCAATGAAATTTGGCCACATTGTTTGTTATTGTCCAAGCATTTTCCTATTTAAAACCAGCTATATCAGTTTATTACCAAGGAAGTTATAGACTGAAAACACTTCAAACTTCCGAAAAAGAACTTTTCTAATTTCTTCTAAAAAAGGCAAAAGATCATCAAAATCTGATTAACAGAAAAAAAGTTATAAGCTATAATATGCAAATTTTGATACACCCACAATTATGTATGTCATATGGTCCGCAATTGTTAGATAATTTATTAAAATTTGTCAAATAAACTTATTTTTATACAATAATAATGTCCTGGGGTCATTATTTTACCCAGCTCGCATATAAGGCCCCTTTCCGGAATATGATATATAGCTTATACATCTTCTATACTTGAAGCAATTCTTTTGAAATTTGGCACAGTTAATTTTCTAAACAATTAAATAAAGACCAAGTACATTGGAATATATATATATTTTTAGTAAGAACAATCTCGGTCCATATATTATATATATATATATATATATATATATATATATATATATATATATATATATATATATATATATATATATATATATATATATATATATATATATATATATATATATATATATATATATATATATATATATATATATATAATATATATAAAATAGCAATGAAAGAAAAGAATTGAAGTGAAATCATAAAAATGAAAAATAGCAAAAAATGAGAGATTGCTTAAGGTTAAGTAAAATATGAAATATATCATAGATATATAAGAAAAAAAAAAAAAAAAATATATATATATATATATATATATATATATATATATATATATATATATATATATATATATATATATATATATATATATATATATATATATATATATATATATATATATATATATATATATATATATATATTACCTCGAGGAGAACCACTCACTTACTAAAAACTTCACACGTATTTGTGGTAGAGTGTATTGAATATACATCTTTACTTATTCTTATTTACTTTCAAATTAATTCGACGAGGGCAGCGACGTGCCTTGTTATTTGTCATTTAAAAAAAGTTTTATTCACATAAAAAAAAATTGCACTTTAACAAATATTACTCACTCAAGTTTTGAAATTGATAAAGAATAAAAAAATTTCCTTTATTAATTTTAATTCCACATTGGGTACATTTCGTGTTACACCATGTTTGACTTCTACTTTGTCAAAGGTCCAAAAGATGTTGGTGGAAAAAATTTACAGCCAAACATAAAGTGAGTACAGCTCACAAAAACATATTATTTCAATGTAGAGATTGACTGGAAAAAGTTTTAAGCTCTTAAAAGTCCAATTTTACGATTTCAACGAAATCTCATACAAATAATTATAATATTAAAAATATGCCAAATGATATGACATTGCTTCTTAAAAATTTAGAATATCGCTTTGAAGTGCATGAGTGTCACATATACATTGTTATTGTAGTGTTGTTTGGTTTGATTGTGAGAAATATAAACTAAAATAAATAAAATTACGAATGTTACCATTGGAAATTATTGACACATGGGAATTATATCCGGGCATGACCGACATAACTTACCAGTTTACCAGTTTTAAATGTGTTGTAGTATAATCATAGTAAAAAATGCTTTCTTTTTATGCAGGTTAGTACTGTATTGCTGTATAATATACCCATTGTTTCCTTGTATATCGAAGGACAAGAACGTTTATGTCTAGCACAAATATCAAACACGTTACTGAAACAATTTAGCTATAATGAAATTCATAACAGACGTGTTGCGTTGGGCATAACATGTGTTCAGTGTACACCAGTGCAATTGGAAATATTACGTCGGGCAGGAGCTATGCCTGTTAGTTCACGCAGGTGTGGAATGATAACAAGGAGAGAAGCGGAGCGATTATGTAAAAGCTTTTTAGGCGACAACACACCACCTCGACTTCCAGAAGATTTTGCATTTAATGTGCAACATAAATGTTCTTGGGGTTGTAGAGGATCTTTTTTGCCCTCTCGTTATAATTCTTCAAGAGCGAAATGCATCAAGTGTCACTATTGTGGAATGTTTTTTTCGCCAAACAAATTTATATTTCACTCTCATCGCATAGGGCCCGGGGATAAGTATGTACAACCTGATGCTGCAAATTTTAATTCATGGCGTAGGCATATGATGTTAGTTGGTCAACCTCCGCAAGAAGTAATTTATGCATGGGAAGACGTGAAAGCTATGTTCAATGGTGGAACTCGCAAGCGTCTCCTAACTAGTAATAGCTCTTCACCAATTCCTAGAGTAATAACGTCTTCACCTAGTTCATGTTCAGCAAGAACATCATCAAGTAATATTAAGCGTGATCAAAGTGCAGAAGATTGTTCAAGTGGTAACAGTGACACATTATTTAACAAAACTCAAAAAATACAAAAATCTAGTAATTCCGTAAATGTAACGGCTGCAGCGGCTGTAGTAGGTGTAACGGCAGTGGCAGTTGGAAGTACCGTACGACCACTCAATCTTCATTTCCAGACCTCAGCTGCAGCGGGTCTAACCACAGAATCCTCATATGCAGTAGGTGCAGATATGCATTTGATTCCAGCAGCAGCTCTATCTCGTAGTTTTATGATGGACTATATGTGGCAACATTCACATCAAGCTACGAAAAATACGTACAATCAACATTACCAACTACAACCAAAAGTAAAATCTAACAATTCGGCCTTCACATTTCCTTGGATTAATACAGCATTAGGCGCAACAACATCTGATGAACCCAATCACAATAATCTCCATTCAAATATAAATTATACACAGTCGGTAAACAGTCGTTGGCCAATAACAACTAGTACTTCAGATTTTGGACGCAATTTAAGCCAAATCATAAATTCATCTGCCTTCAAACCAGTTGCACAGCAACAAGATGGTGAATCCAACTCAGACCGGAAAAGACGTCGGTCCTCAATACCACAGTCATCTGCAAAATCTAGTGATGGAAATATTGTAATGCATCCCAATTCCAATCCTCACTCATCGCAAAATGATTCATGTAACAGCTTATTTTCTTCTGACGAGTATGAACATGATGACACTGATGATACCCCACTCATTTCTCATAAGGACGATCCGAAGCTCTATGTTACCGAAAATAGCGAATCATTGGACGATGACATCCTAGTAGATATAGAAACAACGGAGGACGAAAAAGCTGAATCATTTTCAACTAACACTATTACGTCCACATGTAGCCATTCAAGTTTTCTAGTTGATAATTCTGCAAGTCCTGATGAAACTCACAACAATAACATAGAAAACGAAAAGCTGGCTGCAAGTGATGATGATGTCATCGATGTTGTGCACAACGATAATGATGACACTGTACTGGAATTTGCTTCTCTAACTCCATTGGCAATAGGTAAACGTACGAAAGAAAATGAAGGAATAGCTCTTAATTCTGGAAGTACTTTTATATCCCATACCAGTACAAGCAGATGTGATGAAGATGCAGGCAAATTTTACAACATAGATAACAGCAATACAGAAAATGTACCACCTTTATCAATTTCTCCAAAATCTAATTCAAGTTCGGCCTGTTCACGTTCGAGTGATTTCTTGTATATGAAAAGCAAAAGCCATTATGAAAGCGATTCCGGCACAATAATCAAAAATATTTCAAGATCAGATATATCCGATGATCAAAAAATTAATTTATACACTGTAGTAGAGGTAAGTTGTTTATAATCTCTAATTAAATGTTGCCATTTTTTATACTATTTTTAATCGTAATGATATTGCTAATTTAATTTCTAGAAAGAATTATTTAATTTGACTTAAATTAACAATGACAATTTTTGTTTGGATAGGGAATGGAGGAAATTTAATTTGAAATATTCACATAAAACTGGCTTCACTTTAAAATAATATCTGACAAATAAATTTACCATACAATATTCTATGCTGTTTCTACAATTATATAGAAATTGGAAGTGATATTGATGATTTTGAAACTCTTCATAGTTGAATATAGTTCTCTTACTTTAGAGATTTGCTACGATAAGACAAATCATAAATCAAAAATCTATATAAATGTTATAAACCACACCTAAAAAATATTAAAAACTTTATGCGACAGATTAAAAAATGGGAGTAAAGCACTTCACACAAGAAAAGTTCTTAAAGAACTTTAATAAAACATTCTCAAAATTATTTAATTGTTATCATTGATTATGAAAACATAAGTCACACTTATCTTGGGACAATATACTTAAAATTTCCACTGATATAAGATATACAAAAATTTAAAAAAATTCTATTACCAATGAATTAAAAAATACCAATGACAGAGGTGCGCTTAAACCTCACAGAAGGTCCGTGGATAGAGTAATTTTTCATACTATTAGACATAAAAAGGCTTGTTTGTTTGGTATAGCAATATTAGTACCTTAGCGGGAACAAACGAATGTATCAGTTGTGAATGCAAAAATTTGACGTTTTGTGGAATCAAAATTTATTACCATTTTAAGAAATACCAGCAATAAATCGGATAAAACTTTTTTTGTACCCACGCTAATATATATATTTGCTAATAATAAAATATATAAAACGAAGGAAATATTAGCTATCAAATATCTAATGTACTATCGAAGTGAGAATACATACCAATTATTTTCTCAAGAAAACAGTTTTGCTGGACAATATTTGCATATAATGCTAATATTAACTATACATTATATGTGAAAATATAAAATTTAAAGTTAAAAAATTTAGTTCCAATCATAATCTGAAAGAATTGCTATAGTGAAAGAGAATAGATGAGGCCTTGGTACCTTTTTGGTGAGGGGAAGTTATTAATAATTTAATTTAATTAAATAGTAGATTAGTGAATATAAATAAGCAGGGGTTAAAATAGCAAAAATACTTTATGCGATACCCACTTTTTCTATAAGTGTTTTGATTTACAAAGCTTTTTCACGTTAGGTTCTTACATTTTATTTAGTATAGTAAGTTGGAAAATTAAAAAAATATTTCTTTTAGTTTTTCAATTTTAAGAAAATAATTATAATTAAGAGAAATTATCAGAAGTTTAACTCTTTAAAATCCCGGCAACAAGAGGACACAGAATATGTAAATAGATTAATAAAATATATATTGATAATTCATTAAATCTTCAATTCAATAAAATGTGAACACTGATATATACAATAATGCTATTAATAAAATTTAAAAAAAAAAATACACAAAAATATTTCCATGCAATGAAATATTTCAAATAAATAGATTTATAGGGTATCGTAGATAGCACTTCATTAAGGTAAATAACTCTGGATTCTAAATTTGTCATTTATTGTCAAACTTAGAATAGTGTCTTCTGTCATTGGACATCCAATCGTTTCTGGCTATATTCCGTTTTTTATAATACGTGGATACAAATCGGCACCAAGAAAAATATTGATTAAGATTTCCTCTAACGTTTCCCTATTCGGAATCTAATTCAATTTTAACGATTATCGTTTGCAGTAGAGTGGTTTTTCATGGTAATGCAGCCGTTAACTGTTGACTTTTTTGACGTTCTTTAATAACGCATGTACGGCATTACGAGATAATGGATTTTTTAAGAATTTTTATCCTTGGGATATAGGAACAAAGTCTCATAAGTCCGAATAAAATGGTGTTTCGATCATGAAGAGATATTTGTGAAGATACAATAAAAATAAACGAACATCGGTTTTAAAGTTTTTTGGCATTTTGAGCTATTCATTCCTGGGCCCATGACACAACAAGTTACTAAACAAAAGTTGAGAAAGCGTTAGTCCACGTGATAGTTTAAGATCCCAATTTGTTTCATCCATCCAGATTTGCTACATGATAATTTTGCAACAATAATTTTAGAAGAAAGCTTGGCGGTTTCGGAGTACACTGATTTTTTTGTAATTGAACTCCGAACTGAATGATTCTTTACACGAAAATAAAAATATTCACCGCCTGCATTCCACCTCAAACTTAAAAGATCTTTAAGAAGATACTGATTGCTTGCTACTCACTTCCGAATGAAAAATCCAGCAGCTTGAAGAGTCGTAATTGATTAATTCCTTGCTAACACATCGTCAACATTGGTCGCTATGGGGTTTGACTTGTCTTGCAAATTGGCTAATTCAATTCAAAATCTTATGGGGTTTTTTTGGAGAGTTTCGAAAAATTATTCTCTGAAGGGGGTATGTGCTGGATTGACCAATATCTAAACATATCGGAAAAGTCACCATTGTAAAATAGGACCAGGGTAAAGCAAAGCATTGAGAATATGTCCGTTTGATGAAGAGCTAAACGCATTAAAGAAAACTCGCAATTTGGTACTAGTGCTATCGGGTTTCAGAACGGCATGATAAGGTAGATAATATGTGCAGTTAGAATCAGAGCGGTTAATTAGAGATATTTGATTTAGGGACGAATATAACGAGATAACGCGATCGTAACTGATTTCAGTTGTGGATTCCTCGATTCTCTTTCGAAAGTCTTAATTTCCTTGGTACTTCCTCAAGCTCCCAGAACCTTTACAAAACGAACATTGTTAGCTCGATGTATGGTAGTCATATAAACATTCTCACAATATAGATCATCTTCCAAAAGTCATGATTTTCTTAGTACTTCCTTAAGCTCCCAGAACCTTTTCAATTGGTTGATAAGTGCAATCTCATTCAAAAATGATGTAACGGACTGAATATTTTTATTAGCTGCTGTTTTTCTGGTTATAATAAAACCAAAAACTGTGTGACTTATGATTGCCTGTGGTCCCATGTTTAGTCGTTTCGTATTATTTTTGGGTAAATATCTGCAAAATATGTCAATCTCAGAGTCGTTCACACGATCAATTAAGGCCGGAGCCGTATATTTCAAATCACTCGAATATACGCCTACGATGGCCATTCTAAGTAAAAGGGTAGAACTTCGTATTATTTTGAGGTAAATATATGCACCTTAAAGTATGTCAACTCAGAGCCGTTCTCACAATAAGTATCAGCTATATCCAAACCAGCAAAACGCTGCTTTAAATGCTGACAGGAGGAAATAAGTGAATTTATATGTTAATAACAAACTCATCCGTGTATATTTCAAAATTACTACCTATATACAGCACAATTGAGTAAAGTATCAGTAAAAGCATTTTTCAAGCCATGGATCTCAGTACGAGATGATCGTGCTTTAATAAGAGCTTATTTGAAGCTCCTTTGAAATAAAACTTGTTTCTGAAGCGCTATCAATTAAGGCCCGAACTTTATATTTTAAGATAGCCGTTCCAAGTAAAATGGTGGAATTTGAAATGGACTGTTACTTAGTAGAAAAAGATTGTTTCATTTGTGCAATAGCCTTTGCAGAGGTAAGTACATAATTTTGAGTTGGATTATCACCACGAAGGGTTGTGTTTGCATTTGTAGCTACTGACCTAGAGACTAATTGGGAGCTAGAATGATTTGGATTCAATGAATGTTCTGAACGATGCAGTAGCAAAAGATACTTTTGCTTGCATAACTGGCAGACATATTGACTTCGACATTTCTTAAATTCATGAGCTGCACCGAGGCAATTTGTACGTTGCTTTTTAGTCTTAACTACTGAAAAAAATTCTTCAATTGGCATACCAAGAAAGTGGAACATAGTCTGAGAGAATGAGTTCCTGGGCAAAGCAAACAGTTTCTCCATTTGATACACTAGTGTTAACTTTTAACCTTCTTCTTTTCTTTTCGACTGAAAAAAATTTGTTGTTAAAATTATGGGAACTAATAAATGTTGTTCCAATATCACCTAATAACTCCAGTGTTTGGGAAGTGGATGTAAAGAAGGCGTCTGTTTATTCTTTATAATTTTTAAAACAAAGAAGAAAAGAATCAGTAGACAATTTAGTTAATAATTCTAAATGTACCGCCTTAGGAGTGAAACATACATAATCTCTATATGTTTCAATGGGGGTCTGACATGAATTTTTAACGAAATGTTAACAAAAGTTTATACCGACAATTAAAACACCATTAATTGAACTTGTCTTATGAAATACAGGAAAAATAGTAATGAATTATAAATGCATTAAGCAAGAAGTTTTACAAGTAAAATTCTTACAAAATAAATAAACCATTTTAATTTAGCAATATACCAAAGTTCATAGACAAAAAGAAAGAAATCAGTATAAATTTTTATATAAGATCTGAAACACACGGAATGAAAAGATTAACACCGGATCCAACAAATAACCATGCTGTTAAAAACATATGAAATATCTACTGAAAATAACAAGAACTAATGATTTCCTGAAAATAATAAAACTAATTTTATCTTGTGAGTTTCAGGAGAATAATCAAACATTTTCATCCAAAGTAACATTTTAGCTTTCCGAACATATGAAACAATCGTGACGAAACAGATAAAATACTTCTTTTAGTCGCTTTTAATTTGTCTTCCAAGTTAAACTAAAATGAGTCATTTTTCGAAACCCAATATATGCCTCGAGCTTTAAAATCGGAACTTATAAACGTAGGGGAATTTGGGAAAAAGTTCGTAAGTTTAAACTCAGCTAAACTTAAAATCCTTGAGAGCAACTTCTGAGCTAATTTGCAAAATCTCTTTAAACAAGTCGCCTAAAAGAATCAGACATCTGATGGCTAAAAATGGAGCAGAAGCCGTGCCATATGTTACAGTGTTTAATTTAAACACTTGAATTTTCAGATGGTTTCTGCCTCCAAAGAAATAACTTTTATTATTTCCGTCAACTAAAACTTGACGATACATTTTTTCAATATCATCAGCGTTTGCATATTAATTAAGGCGAAAACGGATCAATGTCGAATACAATTCTTTTTGCACTTTGGAACCAACTATTAACGCGATTTAAAAGCAACATACTTTGCTTTATTGTATTTAATTGTATTTACAATTTGATCTTTCTTGATATTTTAAAACAAATTTTAAAAGAAAATAATCACGGAAAAATAATCTTGTTTTATTTATAAAATATATATTTTAAGAGATCGGACTATATCGAAATAAGTAAGTATTGATAAGAGTGTGAACAAATGTTTTTAATACAATATTTATGTAAAACTTATGCTGGTGATCGTTTTTCGAATGTCGAGCTAACATATTTCCTATTACTGAACATTACTAAGTTTTTCTTGCGTTTGAATTGTTTTCATAGAAAATTAAAAATGAACTGTTGATGACACAACGAACACGTTAGATGCTAATTCAGGTCTTCATAAGCCAAATAGAGGTGATGATGAGGTGGTATTTGATGTATAGCAGATGCGATCAATGAATATTCAGGCTCTCGAACATGAACCTTTCTCAGAGGAAAATATTGATGTCACGGAATATATTTAAAATATCTCTAAAGACAACCAAGATATTGGGATAAGTAGTGAAACAGAATCAGAAGCCATATTAGTTGGAGAACAGTTCGAGAGTAGATTATTGTTCTCATATTTTAATAAATATTTAACACATGTTTCTCTTCAAGATACTTGATGATTTTATTGTCTATCAATATTCGACTGAATAAATGGTTTTTAGTCGATGAATAAATAGTTTTTCAAATCCTTGTCTTCCAAATTATAAAAAAATGAAGCGTAAAGGACGACGATTATAAGCTGAATTTATAAGTGCCGATAACAAGGCAATTATCACTCGGTGGTACGATAATAAAATTGTGAATTTAGGTTCAAATTTATTTCTTATAAATAGAACGTAAGTTGTTCGGATGTACAATGAAAGCATGAGCGGCGTTAAATAATAACATCAAATTATTCTATATTTTAGAATAAATATTCGCACAGTGATTTCTTCTATTTAGCTCTTACTGCAGCATGGATGGAATATCGTCAAGACTGCATTAAAGATGATATTCCGAAAAATAAAGTTCGAGATGCTATTCATTTTCGGATTGAGGTTGTCCGAACTCTTTTTCGCATGCTGAAGATGTGCAACAACATAATATTCCACGTTAACGAGGAAGAATATCAGATGAAAATTTAAGAAGCAAATTAAGTGCTATGGAATGAATTTGGAATATTTTACGGACAGTATCGATTCAATGTTGCCACCGTCCTAAAAAAAGGATTTTCAAAAGGCACCTCCTCAAGACGATCGTCATGGTCAAAAGAAGTTCATAAAAATTTTCGTACAATCTAAAAGCCGAAGGTTGTGGCAACATTTTTCTTTATGCAAGGAGATATTTGAAAGATTTCACAAAAATAAGTAATATAACATGTACATATTTATTTATAAGAGTTATAATCAAAATAATTTATTTTAATTCGTTATCATTTCTTACTATAAATAAACTGAGTAAAATTAAAATATCAATTATTATTACTGCAGATGTTCTATTCAATATTATTGTTTTTAAAGGTCTATGTCGAATATATTCTACATTCTGCAACACACTTGGGAGCAATAAAATACAAAAAAATTTTATTTTTTTCCGGATTCGGCGTATTCAAATTATTCTTCATATAAATTTTCAGAAGTTCAACATGAAACATCAAAAACTGCTCGAAGTTATGTATTTGTACACTGAGGTCGCAAAACACATTTGTGTGGAATGAAATAATGAAGAAAATCTATGTCGAAATACTTTTTCATGAATCATGACACATTTCTTTCAAAACTGTATATTTGGAAATTGTTCGTTCCAAAGCAAGAAATCTGATTTGGAAGGCAAAGAGACTTTAAAACGTCCTGGCGATAAACGACACAGATTTTCTAAAGATATCTTCACATTGCTGCTGTTCCTCAGAATATAATTTTGTTGAATCTTTTCGTTCTTTGTTTGATTCCCAGTAATAATCCAACCAAACGATGTATTTTGCAAAATAGGCAGGCTAGACTTAAACTTTAATGGTCCTACCCAAATCAAAATGAAAAATACTTCTGCGCCTATTAATAAATCTATTTTCTGAGGTCTATGGAAACTAAAATATCTACTTCTATATTCTTGTGAATATTTAGGTTTGTTGTAAAAATGTTTCCATCAGGTTGTAAATTAGTTATTGAACTCAATACCCAAAACTTTGAAGTAAATTGAGCAGATTTAATTCCCGACGTGACAGTTAAATTTACACAAGACTTTTAAAATGAATTTGCTTCGCTAATACCATTTAAATTTAATCTGTGTCCTTCTCTTTTTAATCTTAGTAGCTGTGCAAGTTCCTCAGTAATCAAATTTGGTTGAGAACCGGAATCTTTAAGGGCTCTGGCTAATATAAACTCACCAGAACTATTTCTTACTTTCGCAGCAACCGCGACTAGAATAATTCTTTCATCCGAAGATGATATTCACGATTCACGATATCATGTGAAGTCGCACCTGTTCAGAATGATGATTATTATTAGCACCAGTATTATACCTATGTAAAAGTGAATTGTGAGACTCACTACAAATTTTTCATTTAGATGATATGCATATTGCTACAGTGTGTCCTTTTTTCAAATAATTTGTATATGCTGGCACAGATTTGATAAAATCAAATCTTTGAAGCACAGGCTCAGCAGTAAATTAAGGAAAATATTAATTATATGATGGTTTCATTTACCAAACAAACATTCTTTACAAGATTGTTTTGATTTTGTAGCATTTAGTGAAGTTTTGTTATGTTTTTATTTAAAATATCAGTTTTATTCTTATTCAACCTCGGCCTTGAACTTAAAAATTCATCATCTTGTCATCACTCATTGTCAATAGTCAGTCATAAATTGATCTAAATTATTCACGTCCGACTGTAGCTTCATTGCTTGGTCAATATAATTCAGTAGAATATCTAATATTTTGTACAATTTTACCCTTTTTTACTAATAATTTCTCCAAAGTTTCCTTTTTTAAGTTTTTTTACCAGTCATTATAAAATTTTATAAAAAAATTACTCAAAGCAAAAATGTACTACCCAATTAATTTATAGGCCAAAAATAATATTTATTTCTTGCTTTGTATACACATTTTATTTAAAAATTTAGTTAAAACTATAAACACTCTAATTATTAAATATTTTATAATAATATGCAAATTAATATTTTTGTTCGTGCTAGTGTGAAAAACATTTAAAATTAATTATACAAATTTGTGTAAAAATTAATCTCTCAATAATAGTGTGAACTCAATACACTTCAACAAACAACGATTAAAAGAATGGAGAAAGAAACATAGAATAATTAATAAATTATTTTATAAAAAAATTAAGGGTGGTTTTTTATTTTGCCTATTTAAGTAAATTAAATACATAAATTGTTTCACTATGAAGTGTAAAAAATACTTTTTTATGTTCGACTTTATTTTTATTTTGGAATAATTTGCAAAAAAATTTGACGATTTTCAAACAAATATTCAATAGTTGGAATTCAATAGTTTGGAATTTTATACTTGTTATCCAAGGTTTTTATATAAACCATCAACAAACTTAGATTATATTTACATTTGCTGACCGCTTAATTTAACTCAACTCAATACGGAGTCAATGTTAAGTAATATTAAAGACTGAAATTAAACAAGAGCTCTTGAACTGTTCTGTGCCGTTTCATTCCCCCAAGTTTTAGAGAATATCTCCAATGTGTTATCAAAAAGTCAAGCTAAGTCATTTAAAAGAATTAAAAAAACGTTTGAAATGAAGACAAACCACTTCAAAATTATTTATGGTTTAGTAAAATAGTTTTCTGCAAATTTTCCGAAATATGTTTGTAGCCATTCAAAACTCTTATAAGTTTTATTACAATTGTTAAAATTCAATACTATTCAGATAAATGATTTTATTTATAAGCCTTTTTTGTGTTGACGATTTTTTTATACCCTCCACCACCACAAGTGGTGAGGGTATATTAAGTTTGTCATTCTGTATGTAATGCCAAGAAGAAATTATCTCAGACCCAACAATGTATATATATTATTGCATCAAATCAAAAACTGAGTCGATTTAGCTATGTCCGTCTGTCTGTCTGTCTGTCTGTCTGTTGGAAACATTCTCACGCCTAGAATAATTGACCGAATTCAATAAAACTTGGCCACATTAGTTGTTATTGTCCTAAGCAGTTTGCTATTTAAAACCAGCTATATCGGTTTATAAGCAAGGAAGTTATAGACCGATATTTGAAACAACCTCAAAATTTCGAAAATGAACTCTTATAATTTCTTCTAAAAATGTAATTGGACTTAAACAAAAAATTAATTTTAGCATACAATTGCACATGCTTCATCATCGTACAAAAAATTATCAAAATCTGATTAACCGGAAAAAAGTTATAGGCTATAATATGCAAAATTTTGATACACCCCAAACTCTTTGTGTCATATGGACCGCAATTTTTAAGATAATTTACTAAAATTTGTCACAACTAATTTTTTAACCATTCTTAATATACGTTATAAATTTTATTAACATTGGTCCATATTTTGATATAGCTCCCATATAACGCCCCTTCCCGGAATATGATTTATAGCTCATAAAACTCTTAAATTAGAACCAATTTTATTGAAATTTGACACAGTTAATTATTTTAAATATATACTATAAATTTTATTCACATGGGTCCATATTTTGATATAGCTCACATATAAGGCCTTTTCCCGGAATATGATTTATAGCTTATAAAACTCTTAAATTTGAACCAACTCTTTTGAAATTTAGCACGATTGATTTTCTGGCTATTTTAAATATATGTTATAAATTTTATTAACATCGGTCCATATTTTGATATAGCTCCCATATAAAGCCCCTTCCCGGAATATGATTTATAGCTTATAACACTTTTAGATTTGAACCAATTCTATTGAAATTTGACACAGTTAATTTTCTAGCTATTTTAAATATATGTTATAATTTTTATTAACATATAAATATGTGTTATAAATTTTGTTAACATGGGTCCATATTTTGATACAGCTCTATTATAACGCCCCTTCCCGAGTAAATAAAGACCAATTCTATTGAATGTCGACACAATTATTTTGCTAACTCTTCTGAATATATTATATTAATTTGCCCTATATCGGTCCAAATTTTCCTATAGCTCGCTTATAACGGAATTTCCCGGAAAACGGATTAGAGTTTATAAAACATTTAAATAAAGATCAATTTCATTAAAAAATAGCACAATGATTTTTCTAACTATAATCAAAGTATATTATAAATATGAACAATCTTGGTCCAAATTTTGCTGTAGCTCCCATATAAGACCCCTTCCCGGAATATAGTTTTGAGCTTCTAGAATATTAACTTTGTCATTATGTGTGTAACGCTAAGAATGAATTATTTCAGACCCCATAATGTATATATTCTTGCATCAAGTCAAAATCTCAGTCGATTTTCGTCAATCTCTTTGTCTGCTTACATCCACAAAAATTAACAGAGCTCAATGAAGTAGAAAAATTTTATAGCCTAAATTGTAACTAATTTTATGACTAATTAAATATTTCTGTGTTATATACATTTGTGAGTGTATGTGTATCTATAGAACCTAACGTATTAACTTTACACGAATTTGTGGTGGAGGGTATTTAAGATTCGGCATAGCCGAATATAACATTCTTACTAGTTATGATTTCGAAAAGTAAATTTAACGATTTGTTCCTTCAAATTAGACTATGGCTGTATTTATCAAATTGAGATTAAAGCTTGTTCGTTTACTTTCTTCGGCTGTATTTACTTTATTAATACTGTTATTTATTTGTGAAAATGCAATAAACATTTGTACATGTCAATATTATTTAAGATGACTTAACAGTAATCACAGATTTCTTTTAAATAATAAACAGAATAATGTAAAAATTTTTTCTGTGGATTTTGTTTTAGTTTAGTGTGGGATTATTTCAACGGTATAGACTGATTTTTGTGTTTGCATTTAATGTTGTCAGACTTGTAGTTTTATTTTTCAACACTTATAAAAAATGATATATAAAATATATAACACTTACATTTGAAATGATTTTGATGATTTTTAGTCCTGAAGATTTTCAGAGATGTTAAATTATCTAGTTGATTTATGAGTCGGAAGTTTTTTCTGGAATTAAAATTTATTTGATAAATTATTAAAAAAATATGTATATGGATCGACTGAACCAATGTTTGGTGGCGGGGAGTTTAAAATAATTTAATCAAATAGTAGATTAGAGAGTATAAATTAGCGTGAGGTAAAAGAGTAAAAAGACTTTATGCAGCTAGAATTCATAAATTTAGACCCAATAGTGTTCCTGTAAAACAGTTTTATGTGAGAAAATGAATAGAAGATGTAGACATACAAAGAAAAAATTAGAGAGAAAATTATAGAATACTTCAGAACTATTTCACCTTTTGTAACTTTCCAATTAAACGGTATTATTGGACATTTTTGGAAGGGACAGGGGCAAGGGGATTTTGCCAAGTCCCCTTCATTCATTAAGATATCTCTCTCGGTTCAAAAGTTACAGAATTACATAAATACCTACAAAATAAATAAATTATGTTTCGTACATGTTCATGTACATTATTTACATATTTACAAAATAAAACAAGTAAGAATGCTATATTTGGCTCTGCCGAATCCTAAATAACCTCCACCACAAATGCCTATAAAAAATAAATACATGTACATTATACGCAAATACACATTCATATATATACTTACAATCACATATAAAATCACTTATATAAAACGACGTAACAATATGGGTCATAAAAGAAGTTATATTATTGGATATAACTTTTTTCTGCTGAACTGATTTTGATAATTTTTAGAATAGTAATGAGGTTCATATGTCTTAATATTATGGACAAATTTTATTCTAATTTGTTGTTTTATAATTCTACAAAAGTTATTCGCATTTATTTAGAGGTTGTCACAGATATCGGTCGATATGTCTAACCCACTGAACCGATTTTGTTGGTTTTAAATAGGAAACTTAACTGGACTATAATAACTATAACGACCAAATTTCATTGAGCTTTGTTAAATAAGGTAGTAAACAATTTTTGAAATTAAAGTGGAAACAAAAATTTGGCACGAAATTATAACGTCACATTCCTTTGCTATCATTATATTAAATTCTATGGATATCCATCCAGCCGATCAAGAGAAACAGATATATAAATATAAACATAAATATATAGATATAAATGTAAATATAAATATAAAATATAATTTGAAAAGGCATAAATTTCGCATAACGAACTTAATCAATATCAAATAAAATTATTCCAGAATTGTTACAAAAATTTTTCTATATGTAATTAATATTTTTAATTGAGATCGAATCATATTCGTGTATTATTATGTGTAGAGCATGTATAAATATATTATTACTTCAACAAATTGGTAATTCGTTTTTATTATTGTTATTTCAAGACTCTTGTTATTGAAAGAGTATTAATTTAAAGCTCTTTCTCCCTCTTTCTTTCTTTTCATCCTTTGATAAAAATTTTCTTGCCAAAAATACTTCCATTGCTTTAGAAATATGCAGGTTCGGCAATAATAATCATGGAATTTATCTATGTGGAGAATACACAATGGTATAAAAATAGAATGAGAAATGAAAAGGTTATTGTAAATTTTGCTTCGGATTTGCTTATTTGTAGGCTTTTGGAATGTAAACGTAAAGTGGTTGGTAAGGAAGATTGTGTAGTATTTCAATTCCTAAGGGCTTATTGAAACACAATCCGATTAACATTTATAGTTTGAAAGAAGGTTATTGTAATGAGTGGGGTGGTGGCTGATATGGCAATATTATGTCTGTAAGTATATGCGTAAATGCTATTAGTAAATGTTTCAATTTGTAAACAGCTGTTATAAAGATTTAATTATATAGTAATACTGTATAAGAAAATAACAAATAACATGTTTATACATCAAAAATAATTTTTATTAAATGTGAATTGTAATCGAAATGTGAATGTTTTATACAACATTTCTCTTGTTGGCAAAATTTCTAGAAACATTGAAAAATTAATTTATTTCATATTAACATTCGAGAAAATGGTATTTGCAATATATAATGTCATTGGATCAAACGTACTTTATACCCGACACCATCATATTACGTAAATAAATAAAAAAAAAAAAAAAAAATATATATATATATATATATATATATATATATATATATATATATATATATATATATATATATATATATATATATATATATATATATATATATATATATATATATATATATATATATATATATATATATATATATATATATATATATATATTGGAAGAAAAAAATAGAAAGAACATAGACATTATTCCGACTCCAAAAATGTTAATAAGATCAAACCGTTTTCCTGGAAGTTGCTAAAGTACACATGGTTAAATATTCAATACAGTTACAAAATAATTGTAATTGTCTACTTAAAATTTTTCTATATTTAAGAGTTTAATAAACTTAAAACCATATTTTGAGACGGGGTCTTATATGCTCGTTTTTGAATGTATCAAATTTTTTTACAGCCTGAATCCAATAATTTTACGATTTTATGAAAGATTTTCTTTGGAAATTTGAGGTTATCTCAGGTATCGGTATTCAATATGGCCAATTCAATTGACTTCCGTCAATAATTCTATGCGTGCAAATGTTTTCAGACAGACAAACGGATATAGCTAAATAAGCTCAGATTTTGATTTGATACAAGAATATATACTTAATTGGATCTTAAGTAATTTCTTTTTAGCGTTACACACGGAGTGATAAAGTTTATATACCCTCATCACTACTTGTGGTGGTGGAGGGTATAAAAATATAGAATTATAAACTTAAGTAGCAGACCGTATGTTCACATCTATGTACAAATATGCAGTACCAATTAAGCAGATTAAACATAATTACTTATTTATGTCAGTTTTCACAGGTAAATCAGCATCCCTTATTATATTTAACAGAAATACACATGTAAGTTATTTGAGACAGACATTACTCATGCTCTTGTTTTCAGTACTTCGAATCGATTATTTACTGAATGGAAAGCAGCTAAAAGAAACAGTCTAAACAAACAAATAAATATACAAAGGATGCCTCAGATGAAAATTTAGTGTCGCGTGTTTATTTAAATGAACAATCAATTAATCACCTTTAATTGACGGCTTTTGCCTTTCTAAGTACCTGTTTGGTTTTCAAGTTTAATTGCTATTTTGTTTGATTTTATCCCAATTTAAAAAGAACCTCCCCTTTGTGGAAGAATACTATTTAAATTATACTTTGTTTCCTATAGTAGATAAGAAATAATATATTTCAATCTCAAACTACCGATAAGTAAGGTTATTTGATTTTAAATATACAGTTTTAAATATTTTATTTAAATTTGTATTTATATTTAATCAATCAAAATCCTTCAATTATCTATTTTTTCTGTACACATTTTGTTGATATAACTGTTTACGATTATAAGACTCTAAATTTTCCAAAGAGACGAACAGATTACAACAACAATAAAGAAAGAAAACGCATTATTTCTGAAAAGTGTTAAATTATTGTTTGCAAAAATTATGAAAACATTAAAATGTGAATTTTTCGGTGATTTTAAAATTAAATTTTTAAGAAGTTATAAAGTGTCCTTGTAAATTAAGTGTATTTGAAGTTACTAGTGACTTCATAATGCAATTTGAAATGTACTTAAAAGACAATTTTCAAAGGATTTAATTCATTCAATTGTTATAAGGCAAATGTATTATGGAAAACGAATATGATGTTCTAAATTTAAGATTATATGCATTACCAGATCCCATAACGAAAATGAGAAAAGACCCGTAAATGAGGAAAGGTTAAAACCATCCTCATGCTATTTGAAGTAGGTATCCGTGCAAGTTTAAAGTATAGATAATCGATACCGTGATTTTTGAATAACATCGTTACTTGTGCAAATGATTTTCGAATCACTGTTCTTTTAAACTGTGACAGTGATCGCAGCGTTTCAAACAAAAACATAATAATCTTTTTTACATTAAAAGAAATACGGAAAATTAAAGAATTCATTAAAAAAAAGACATTGTCTTCTTTGCAAGTTCTCTATTGGGGTTCATACTGTACAGCGTAGAAAATGGATTACTTTCATTCTAGACGAAAATTTTTACCAGTACAAATAATAAAAACAAACGACAGAATTCAGCGATCCATATTTAAGTTATTTTACTGGCTCAAAATAAAATCAAATACATCACACTTTTTCTTTTTTTGTACTTATAAATATAGATACAATTGAGTATGTTATTTCATAAGTTCAGTCATTGTAGTTACCAGTAATTTACCAATCACAGCGATTAAATCACAATCGTGAAAATATCGCTCATACCTAGTTTAATCATGTGTACTATAAGTTTTAATGAAGGAGCATTTTCAGTAAAAAATAACTATATATAATCTTACACATATTTGTTGCCAAACCTCAAAGATTCTCTATCATTGTCTGGGAAAATACTTCCACGCGTAGTGAAAAATATTTAAGATTTTGTAACATATTTAAAATAGTTTCATTAAAAAAACTTAACCTATAATCTTTTTTCGTTGAAAAAGTCCTCGTTTAATACTTGTGATGAATAGTTTCCATAATATTGCTTTCATTTCGCAGAGTTACTCACTCCAAACATTCTGGAGATGGTTTTAATTTCAGTTTTTCTTAATTTTCGGCATGGGATATGTCAGTGTATACAATTCTGAAAATGGATGATAACAAATCATTAATTTCTTTAACTGATTTTGAATAGTTGACTTACCTTCAAAACCTTACCTTCAAAGCACTTTTTACCCACAAACATGAGATCATTAGTGGCTTTAATTGTATTAATTTTAGAAAGACATTTTCTTATTCCTTAAAATTTACATTTTATTTATAAAAGAAAAACATATCACCAAAAGTCGCCAAGAAATTCCTTAATATTTGAAAACATTTATTTGACACTTTTCAAAATGAGTATATTTCTTATTTTGTTCTTTTTGTTATTATATGTGCATTTTTTTGCAAATTTTAGGCGTCTTATAGTAGTAAAGGCACGAGACGAGTTTAAAAAATTTATAATTAAACGATTTTTTAAATTTAACATTTGTTTAATTGCAATAATATACAGTTTGTCAATATATCTTTGCAATAGTAAAAAAATATGAAAAATGTTAACTAAATTTTTCTGTACATATTTCGTTTTTATACCTGTTTACGATTATAAGACGCCAACATTTTCCAAAAAGACGGACATATTACAATAACAGTAAAAAAAGAAATTTTCAAAATTTTAAAAGTGTCAAGTTTGCAAAAAATTTTCAATTACTGGAATTTTGGAATTAATCACCGATTTATTGGCAGTTATTTTCCTTTTAGCATATATTCATTCTATTGTTCATAATTGACAATTCTATGAAAGTTTATTGCTTGAACTTAGAGGTTGTCTCAGGTATCGTGGTGAAAGGTATAAAAGTATATAAGATGTATAAGACATCAGCAATTGATAGCATTTGTATTAATTACACTTTGTGTGTAAATAAGAAAGTTAACATGATTTCTATTAGCACTTAACTTGTATATTCTTTTCTCTCTCTCTCTCTCAAAAAATTCATTACCCGAAGTGCTTCAAACCATAGTTTATTATATGTCACAATTCTATTATTATTTCCAACAATACTTAAGTGTGTTTAAAGATCTTTCTTAAATTTAACCCAAGACCAATTTTTAATTATAACGCCTGTCCAAACTTAGAAAAATTTGTCAAGTTACAACATCTTGTAATTTGTAATATCGAGTTTATTATACTATTTTCAGAGGATTTAATTTTATGATTTGATTATTACATACATTTAATGGAACATAGCTCCTAAGAATAATATAAGGATGTTCAATCAAATTTATCTGTGGTACAATGTGAAATAATTCATTTGCATTAACATTCCTTATTCCACTTTTTACTGCAGTTACAACGAATTAATTAAGAATTTTGTTCTTTTACATAAAATAGCCACTGTAGTGGCTGACGATCAGTACTAATAACAAATTTTCTATCAAAACGGTACGGCCGAAAATACTTCTCAACCCATACTACTGATAGAAATTCTTTTTCATCAACAATATAATTTATCTCATGTTTGTAAAGCGTCCTGGTGGCATAACAATGGGGTGATTGTCTTATAAAAGAACAGCTTCAAGTGCAAAATTACTTGCGTTTATATATAAAACAAACTGTTTGTTTAAGTTTGAATATGCTAAAACTCAATGAATTCCGTTACGTATGAATAGATTCTATTGTCTTTTTTTATAATATGGTCATCGGGTTAGCAATTCTTGAATATTCCTTGATAAATTTGAGATAATAGCCGCAGAAACGACTTTATCTGCTTGAATGTTTTCGTAAAAGGATAGTTAGCATGACATTCTATCTCTTTAGGATCTAGTTTATTTCTATGCTGTGTTATAACTTGAACAAGGAATTCTGTTTCACGTCTCACAAAAACTAAATCTCCTAAAATATTTTTTAACAACCTTTGAAATGTTGCGGGTGCGGTTAAGACCAAATGGTATTGTCTCGTTACCGCACCTTTATGTACTTATGTATCTTGGCTTATACTAGTATTTTATATTATGTCATATCATATCATATCATATCATATCATATCATATCATTTGAAGTAACTAATCGATGTTTTATGACTAAGTTAATTTTTTCCTCCGGACACTTAGTGCTGGTTTCAATCTTTACCTTAAAGTTCTTCACATTATGAATAATCTCAATTGACACAAAAAATAAAGTAATAATAAAATTTGAAAACTCTCACTGTTACATTTCTTTAGATAATCGATAATTAATATTTGCTTTGTTTGGGCGCTACCCCTTTCCCTGGTCCTATTAGAATGTTTTATAGCGTATGTAATTTCGGATATTCGAATTATTTTGTGAAAACTTTTCGGTAGTTAAGCCGTCTATAAAACTGTATATATAAATATATAATATTTTTTTATTTTTATTTATGTATAATTAAATATATATATTGAATAAACTTTATGACTGTTATACAGCATATACACTTGTTAAAAACGAAATTAATTTTTAACTAATTTTCGTTTATACCTAAAATATAAACACAATTTAAGTAATATATATATATATATATATATATATATATATATATATATATATATATATATATATATATATATATATATATATATATATATATATATATATATATATATATATATATATATATATATATATATATATATATATATATATATATATATATATATATGTAAAGTATATATTATAAATATAAAATAATATGCATTTCGGATCGCTATTTCCCATAGCTAAAATACAACTTCCACTTCACACATATACGTTGAAGAGTTGGTCCATAACTTCGTATAAAAGCAAAAGCTCTCCAAGAACAAATTTTTTGAATACTTAAAACTTAGTAACATAATAAAATACTGCACTTTAAACATAAATCGAGAAGCCAAGTTTTACGAGGACGTTCAGAACATTTTCTAACGTACATTTATAACCAACAATTTGGTATAGTGTTTTACGAATCTTGCTGAATTAAAAACTGTAGAGCAATTAACAAACATAAGAATCTTTCAAACTAACAGAAAGATAGACGGACATGGCTAAATTGATTCAAATATTTAATTTATGCTAGAATATATATACGTTATTGAGTCTTAGATGATTCTTTTTCTTCTCTTTCACCACTTGTAATGGTGGTGGGTATAACAGCAAAAAATGTTCATATAATTAAATGAAATGCCAAATTATTTCGTATTCTAAACTAAAATTACATACTTCTCAATACACAGAATAAACTTTTTCGTATCTTCATGTATTCAGGATAGGTTTGTAAAAAATTAATTTACATTGTTATAAAACACAGCAAATGATAAAAAACACATCATAAAACGCTTGGTTGATTTAAATTAATTGAAAAGTTCGTCGTTGTTGACTGTGGCAAAATTTCAATTATTGTACTATGTGCATTCGGATTTACTTAATTTGGCTAAACCAGTGATGGACAAACTTTTCTAATGGCGGGTCAAAAATGTTAAAAATTCTCTAATAGTTTTCCCATAATTTCATTGTTTGTAAAGTTATTAAATTGCGGATATGTAGAACCCATGCACAATTGATTTTAAATGAATTCCAACGAATTTCAATAATAATTTATATTCTAACGATGAATAAATGTTTTTAAAATCTAGAAATCTACTTTCAATTTTTTTGTCAATATTTCTCAAATTAATATTATTTACGTTGTTCTCACTTACTAATATCTTATCAGATATCAGATACCATTAACCTCATAGAATATTGTAGCTTCACACATTCTTAAAATTTAACATGGACATAAAATTTGCCACTCATACTTCTGTTTCTGCATTTACCATTTAATTGCGTCATTCATCTGAGCATAAAAAATGAGCAAGCTTAAACATTTTTATGAGTATTAGGAAATTGTTCACGTGCCATATTTGGTCTTCACTGGTATAAACCGTAAAGTTACTTTTACTCTTAATTTAACATATCCCAACAACTAACCAACATTGTAACTTGTTACAACCCACCACTCAGAAATGTGATTATCTGAATTTTTTTATACCGCCCTCAATTTAAAAAAGATTTGCATACTATTTACAAAAGTAGCAATATAAATAAATTTGTTATAATATTACATACATACAATCAAAACAAAGTATAGTGAATAAAACTGGAAAGTTGTATAGAATAAGCCCCGCTACTCTGTCTTAAATTTTTTTTATAAAATATGAACGTAATTTTTATACCCTCCACCACCACAAGTGGTGAGGGTATATTAAGTTTGTCATTCTGTATGTAACGCCAAGAAGGAATCATCTCAGACCCAACAATGTATATATATTATTGCATCAAATCAAAAATTGAGTCGATTTAGCTATGTCGTCTGTCTGTTGGAAACATTCTCACGCCTATAATAATTGACCGAATACAATAAAACTTGGCCACATTGTTTGTTATTGTCCTAAGCAGTTTTCAATTTAAAACCAGCTATATCGGTTTATAAGCAAGGAAGTTATAGACCGATATCTGAAACAACCTCAAAATTTCGAAAATGAACTCTTACAATTTCTTCTAAAAATGTAATTGGACTTAAACAAAAAATCATCGTGCAAAAAATTATCAAAATCTGATTAACCGGAAAAAGGTTATAGGCTATAATATGCAAAATTTTGATACACCCCAAACTCTTTGTGTCATATGAGCCGCAATTTTTAAGATAATTTACTAAACTTTGTTACAACAAATTTTTTAACCATTCTTAATAAATGTTATAAATTTTATTAACATTGGTCCATATTTTGATATAGCTCCCATATAACGCCCCTTCCCGGAATATGATTTACAGCTCATAAAACGCTTAAATTGGAACCAATTCTATTGAAATTTGGCACAACTAATTTTTTAACTATTTTAAATATATATCATGAATTTTATTAACATGGGTCCATATTTTGATATAGCTCCCATATACCCTTAAAACGGGATTTCCTGAAAACGGGGTTGAGTTTATAAAACATTTAAATAAAGATCAATTCCATTAAAATTTAGCACAATGATTTTTCTAACTATAATTAAAGTATATTATAAATATGACCAATCTTGGTCCAAATTTCGCTGTAGCTCCCATATAAGACCCCTTCCCGGAAAATAGTTTTGAGCTTATAACAAGCTTATTTTTTTCTTTTATACGCTCCACAGTACAAGTGGTAGAGAGAGAATATTAACTTTGTCATTCTGTGTGTAACGCTAAGAATGAATTATTTCAGACCGCATAATGTATATATTCTTGCATCAAGTCAAAATCTCAGTCGATTTTCGTCAATCTCTTTGTCTGCTCACATTCACAAAAATTAACAGAGCTCAATCAAATTTGGTAGAAAAAAGACAGTTCAGTAGAAAAATTTTATAGCCTAAATTGTAACTAATTGTATGACCAATTAAGTATTTCTGTGTTATATGCATTTGTGAGTATATGTGTGTCTATGGAACATAACTTATTAACTTTACACGAATTTGTGGTGGAGGGTATTTAAGATTCAGCATAGCCGAATATAGCATTCTTACTTGTTTTAATTCATTTAAAAATTTGATTTGAGGAGAGTTACAGAGAATTGTATAAAAGTCTTAATTGTTTTTTTGATATAATGGTATATTTGTTCACTTATAAATCGACTATTTAGACGTAAAATAAATCCATACATTTTATATTTCTATGATTGATATTAAACAATATCACTACGAATCATCCGAAATAATATAGGTCCTTCGAATAGAATTGTCTAATGTGTGTTTTATACCAATTTATTAAAAATGCGTACACATAGAAAAAACTTGATGTAAAATCAACGTTTTAGACAATATTATTTTTATCATTCAGCTTAAATTAAATGTTTTTAATTTTTTCGTCTAATTATATTTGAGCATATTAGGATCTTTCGACATTAATTTATAAAATTATACAGCAATAATTTTTTAAAATTAAATTTTATTATCAAAATTTCGAGGACTGTAAAAAACTACATTTATTGAAAAACGTCGTTTATCTATGATGCTAAATTTTAGCAATTATTCAGTTTGCTATTTAAAATAAGCTATATCGGTTTATAAGCAAGGAAGTTATAGACCGATATCTGAAACAACCTCAAAATTCCGAAAAAGAACTCTTCTAATTTTCGTAACGTCGTTTATCTATGATGCTAAATTTTAGCAATTATTCAGTTTGCTATTTAAAATAAGCTATATCGGTTTATAAGCAAGGAAGTTATAGACCGATATCTGAAACAACCTCAAAATTCCGAAAAAGAACTCTTCTAATTTCTTCTAAAAAATGTAATTGGACTTAAACAAAAAATTAATTTTAGCCTACAATTGTAAGTGCTCCATTATCGTGCAAAAGATCATAAAAATCTGATTAACAGGAAAAAAGTTATAGGCGCTGTAATATGCGAAATTTTTATACACCCCAGACACTGTGTGTCATATGGGCCGCAATTTTTAAGATAATTTACTGAAATTTGTCACATATACTTATTTTGATACAATAATAAATCCAAAGAAGTCATATTGTTCTGGGATCATTGACCCAGCAGCTGTTTTGAAGATATTATATTAATTTGCCCTATATTGGTCCATATTCTCCTATAGCTCCCTTATGACGCGCTTTTCCTGAAAACGGGTTGAAGTTTAAAAAAACATTCAAATTAAGATCAATTCCATTGAAATTAAGCACAATGATTTTTCTAATTATAATGTATATAATGTTGCTGTATTATATACATTTGTGAGTTTATGTGTGTGTATATGTATATCTACGGAACGTAACGTATTAACTTCACACGAATTTGTGGTGAAGGGTATTGAAGATTCGGCATAGCCGAATATAGCATTCTTACTTGTTATAGTATTAAACAGAAGTGACAGTATGTAACGAAATACAAGTCGTATTAATTAATATATTAACTTTCAAAAAAATGCTTTAAAATATTTGAATCACACATTTATGAAAGGTAGTGCGTGTTCTACATAAGAAGACTAATATTATTGGATGATGAAAGGATTATTTGGTTTTGTAAATGTACTTGTTGTTATTTTGTATTATGGTTTCAATTCGAATAAACGTGTTTTATATTTTTACATACATGCAAATTGACGGAGAGACTGCAACACCAATATAAAAAGAATCTTACTCATTTTTGAAAGTGTCAAAATAAAATATGAAAACTTTTGGAATGTTATAGGGATGCCTAACACAATTCCGAAAATCCCGATAAATGGTATTTTTAAATACCGGATTTTTTTTTTTTTTTTGGATTTGCTTCTTCGGTAAAAAATATTTCATGCATCCGGATAAAAATCTTAAAAACATGAATATTGTTACTGCTTTAAATAAATATTAAAAACCAAATCCGTTTCTGATTAACATATAAAACATTAAATTAAAATATTTAAAAGAAACTATTTGAAATAGTTAATTTCAATTATACATATTTGAATGTCAGTAATAGTAAAATTCAAAACACTTTTGCAAATATTTGTAATATTATTACAAATATTCACTTTTTTTACCTCTTAAAAAAGATTTCGTAAAATTTTTTATTCAATTTTTTATTTATTAAAAACTCCTGTGATACATAAAATTTTCCTTTGTATAAAATTAATAAATATAATAACAAGCTAATTATTATTTTCTTGAAAAATAAAAATAAATAATGTATTACATAATTATCAATATATAAAATTATAAATTTAAAACGTTATTTTATACAAAAAGGGAATCTTCATGTATTTGTTTCGGGATTTATAAATGCCGAATTTTCAAATTTAAGTTTTTCATATATAGAACCTATTTGCTTGAAGAAGTCCACCTTTAGTATTCATGCCCAACACTTTCAATCATAGTTTGCATAGTATGGAAACTTGTTCATTTGGTACGTAACTCAGTACCTCTAATAATGTATCTGAAAATTTGTTTAAAATATTATTAGTGAAGAAAGATATAACCTACCACATAATTTATTCGATTAGTTATATATTTGCAGTATCAGTAAAAGAAGAATATTCTGCATTATTTTTCAGCTGTATTTTTGCATAATTTTATGCAATTTATATTGCTCATACATTTTGTATATACAACAATAATTTTGTGTACATATTAATTGCAAATATATAAAATTTAGTAAAGAATACAAAAAATCAAATATTTTTAATACATTGGAAATAAAACTCTATGTCATTGATGCATATAATGTCAACAAATGAAAAAAACAAAAATAATGATAAAAACAATGAAATAAAATTGTCCAAGAATTAAATGATTAAAAAATTATAACTTAGCCATACAGAAATACCTAAAATCTCCGTCTATATAAAATATCATTGGACTAATAAAATATGAAATTATTTGTGCCAAATATAATAAAAAAATATGTTCATATCTGTGTATTTTGTGAGTTTATACTCACATTGGATCACGTGGAGGTTATTCGTCCCAAAATAACAATATTTACCCATTTATGGTATAAACATCAGTACGAACACATTAACAGTAATCATTTCTTTTAACATATGAATAATAAAATTTATTTCAATATTTTTTGTGTTCATATCAAGAAAAGTCTATTGTGATGAGTTTCAAATATTTTGAATTCACATAGCACCTATACGCCTAAAAGAGAGAATTGTGGTAGTTGTAAAATACAGAATCAGTATAATGCGAAACTATGGAAATAATGTTTGCTTTTAACTCGCAACACGTTCGAGTATGACTTTAGCGTGGAGTATTCTTAATTTTCTGATTGAGATATATTATTGTGTACAATTCTGATAGTAGATAACATTTCATTACATACAATTAAGAGGTTACTAATGACATGAAATACATTACTTATTGCCTAAAACTTACATTTTATATATTAAATAAAAGCAAATTGTAATATAAGAAGCTTTTTCAGGTCAATAAAGAATTTGTGAATGTGATCGTAACCAATATATATATATATATATATATATATATATATATATATATATATATATATATATATATATATATATATATATATATATATATATATATATATATATATATATATATATATATATATATATATATATATATATATATATATATATATATATATATATATATATATATATATATATATATATATATATATATATATATATATATATATATATATATATATATATATATATATTCTCGTTGCGCTAGTTCTACACATAATCGATTATCAATTGTATTCATTTCTTGAAAAAGTAATTGAATTAAAATTTTAACACTCTCATATGCAACCAACATTTTGTCGAATAAATTTGTTCCTTGAGCAAGTGGTTACAACCAATTTGTAAAACTTTTCCAGTTCTGAAAATATTTCATAATAAAATTTTTCAATGTATGGGGATACCCGTTCCCACGTTATTTTAATGTAGCTTATGTAACTTTCGAATATATTGCGATCAATTCGTGGAGATTCCAACAAAATCGGTAGATATAGATAAAAATTTATGTAATTTTCAAGAAAAAAATAATATCTTAAGGTCAGTAGTAACTCCAAACCCCCCAACAAGGTAAATATTGATTAGCGAATATCTAAAGAACTATTACAGCAAGAGCTATCAATTTTGGTCCTAAACATTTTCCCAAGGATCTGTTTTATTGGACAAAATGTGGGAAGTAGAGGTCCTGGGGGTAGGGTACTCACATACAAAGCAAATAATAATTATCGTATAGCTAAATAACAGTAACAGCGAGAGTTATAACATTTGGTCCCAGTTATTTTTTCGAGGATTTGTTTTAATAGGCAAAATATAGGACGGATAGAATAGGAGGGATAGGTAACCGCATATCTGAAGAGCTATTGAAGTGAGAGTATTAAGATTTTATCTCTATTTTATCGAGGAACTGTTTTACTCAACAAATTTTAAAACGAATAGAATCCGTGGAAAAAGCAGCGTCAATAAAAAACAATCATTGGCTATGGAATATTTAAAGTACTATCGAAGTGAGAGTCCATACCAATTACTTTCTCACGAAACTGTTTTACTGGACAAAATGTAGGATGGTTACTATCTAAGGAAGAAGTAGCCCATGCAATGGGCTAAATTTAGTTAAATTTAGTTCCAACCATTTTCTTAAAGAATCGCTCTGGTGAAAAAATATTGGACAGTTCGGATCACGGTACTATTCAAACAACTTTTGCCGCTAGAATTCATATATTTAGCGTCGTGATGTGTAAAATTTCTTCCAATATAAAAGGCTGAGGAGAATATTTGTGCAACAAGAGCACCGAGTAAGAACTAGTATGATATAAGAGTTGTAGCTACTTATGAAAAATATTTGAGGTTATGTAACAAAAAAAAACATTGTTTCACTGGAAGAAATTCAAACTTAGCAATTTTGATTAATAGTTTTAATATTATATCTTACTATTTGCAAATTTACTTATTCTAACAAGTCCGTAGATGTTTTATCAAAATGCGACATATTATAGTTAACTACTATGGTTGTCGCCTCCAAAACGCCACCACATGAAACTGTTAATAATTTCATGGTTTTAATTAAAAAATTCAAATTTTCCAGCCTTTTTAAACATATTGACGAGAGGTTCCACATTTTTAATGTTTTCATATTTTTGCAAAAAAAGCTTTCAAAATGAGTAAATTTATTTTTCTATTATTGTTGTAATATGTAGGTCTATTTTCAAAATGTTGACGTATTGCAGATATAGCAGAAATGTGTACAGAAAAATAACTAAATTAATAATTAAAGGATTTTTAGTTGGAATTCATGAATGAAATTTTCATATTTTTTATGATTATAATGAATATTCATATACAACATAATTGTTATTTCATATATTGAGCCCATTAAATACTCAATAAAACAAAATATAACAGTGTTACTCGCTTATTAAGAATATAAATTAAAACAATAAATATTTCCACTATTTATCTATCAAACTAGAATTTATTGTAAAAACTGTATATAATATTTACTTTGTATAAGTCAGTTTTATATACTTCATAAAAGCGGTATAGGCCAATTATTATAATTTCCGAATAGTCAGAGTTATAGTAACTTTACTTAAAGCAAAAAGTTTCCGACAAGCTAAATGGGGGATTATCTAACCTTTAAATTTAATAGTCAGATTTATAATTTAAAAGTTGCCATATTTTCTGTTTTTTTTTTTCTAATTTTATTTATTCTATCATCTTGACGTTTAAAAATGTTTAATAATTCTATTAATTAATAAAGTTGGAGATATTACTTAAAAACAATTATTACAGTCTGTACAAAATGGGAATTTGTTAATAAAATGATTTCATTAAAATAAAATAAATATTTTATTTAAAATAAAAGATCTTTTTATCTTATTTTTTCTCTGGAAAGTGAAGTTATAAATTTTGGTTAGCTTAGAAATAGGAAGAGAAGTAAAAGAAAGAAAAAACCAAAGAGATTAGTTTTTTTATTAATTATTTATTCAAAGAGATTCTTACCCTTAGAATTTGGATAATGAACAAAACGTTAACATAATATTTAAATGCCATGAATTCTTCTTTCACAACGTTTTAACGGTTAATTCAATTTCGTTAAGTTTAATATAGATTTTTTATACAATGTTAATTAAGTGTTTACAATTCATTTATAATTAGATTACAATTCATTAGATTAGATAACATTTATTGTATAAAACAAATTCAATAATAGTTAAAACTAATAGTGCAATGCAATTCAAATTTTAATAATTCATATTAATTTAATTATGTACTTATAATATAAGGAAACAATATATAAAAATCATTATGTTGATTTGAACACAGTCTATGGATAAAACTGATGAAAATGTGAATTTTACAAATTTCTTATTATATCATAATTTGAAGATCGATTACTATTTTCAAATCGTTTTTTTAAAGGTTTAGTTTGGAATTATTTGCAGCTTCTTCATATACGTTTTGGCACAATTTAATGACCAGATTTGGCAACCATATGTTATAACTGGTCTTATACACATTTTATAAAGTAAAATCTTATTCTTGAACTTAATTGTTGACCTTCTGTTTAACAGTGGAAATAATACTTTGTCACATCTTATAGCTTTGTCGCTTGATTGTAAAATATGATGTTTAAAGGAAATTTTTTGTTAAATATAATTCCTAAATATTCTAGGGTATTTGCGAGTCTTTCAATAGGCAGAGGTATTGAAACATTTTTTTGGTGGTTTATTGAATTAAAATATTATAACTTTAGTTTTGGTTTCATTAATTTTAATATGCCATTTAAAAAAAACATTACTGTGTATATAAAAGAGCTTTCTTCATTAGCAGTATAATCTGCATATTGATGTCTTAAAATTTTAAAGTCAAATGTATATATTAAATACAGCATATGAGACAATATGGTCCCTTGGGGTACGCCGGCTGGAATATTTCGTTGGTTAGAAAATTCACCATCAATATTAACAACAAAGTATCTTTCGAAAAGAAAGGTTTGAACAATGTTTTGTATATGAGAAGGGAATTCTTACAGATTTAATTTATAAATAAGTCCATTGTGCCAGATGGAATCAAATGCCTTTTCTATATCCAGAAATACTATTCCAGTACTTTTACATTTACTTTTATTGCGCCCATTTAAAATTTTAATTTTATATATTAATATTTTTATTTAAAAATGAATTTTAATAATAGTAAAAAAATGAATTTAAATTTTCAACAATTTTGTTAAGTGTAAAATTAATAATTAATTTTAATGTTAGTAAGCCCTGTTGCTTAATATGTTAAAAGCAACAGGGTAATGTAAATAAAAAAGTAGGTTTTTTTATACATAATAAGAAATGAAGAATTAAAGCTGTCGAGTTTTTTCCTTTTGTCGAAATTTTAATTATAAATTGTTTAATTTAAATTTTTATTAAAAATTCTTAAAAACTATTAAGAATAAACATTTTGGCGCCCGAGCAGGGACACTATTAACAAAAAAGTGTTCCTTCTACATAATAAAAAAGTGTTTAATTTTTAAAATAAAAAAGGTTTTTTATATAAAAGGTGTTTTTCTTTAAATATAATAAATCAAAAACAAAACACAAAACAATAAAAAAACATAAAACAAGAATATAAAACATACAAAAAACAGTCCAACAACAATAAAATTTTTATTAGGAAAGTAGTTTCGAAGCCTGTTCCTGATGTCACCTCATTGTCGTTGCATCCTTTGTAGAGCTGAGAGTAATCAGGGGAGTAATTCTGATTCATCCGAACAACAGGTAAAAGTGTAAAAAATATTTGTGATAAACTTTAAATTTGTAAATTAATCCAGTTTAAGAGACTTTTTGTAAATTATTCAAAAATATAAATAAATTATCGGTTTTGCAAGTCGAACACAAAAAAATATTTTTTACACTTCATAGTGAAACAAATTATATATTTATTTTATTTCAATAAACATAATAAAAAACCACCCTTAAAAGTGAAACGATCGCGAGTGTTAGTTGTTTTAACTTTAAACATAAACATATACACAAACGTTCATACTCACATTATTGTCTCATTTAATTTGAACATTTTTTGGAAATTTATTTCTTGTTTTGCCGTCGATATTGCAACCATTTGTTGAAAAATTTATTTTATAATTTATTTAATGTAAATACACAATATTCGCGAGTGTTAAATTTAATCTTTTATAAAATAATTAATTTATTATTTTTTGTTTTCTTTATTCTTTTATTCGTTATTTGATGAACAAAAAGTTCAATTCCATTCGTTCCTATAACACTTGCACTTTTTTACATCAGCTGTTAATAGTGAAGTGCGTGCACACTGGTATCGAAAGATTAATTCACACAAATTTTGATATACAAAGTAAAAAGAGTGTTCACACTAGCAACGAAAAAATTATTTTACATATTATTATAAAATATTTAATAATGTGTTCATAGTTTTAACCAAATTTCTAAATAAAATTTGTATATGTATTAAAATAATTAATATCGCTTTTTTTGGTAAATAAAATAAACTTTCGTATTTTTTATCAAAGGCTGATCAAGTGTATTTTGAAAATTTAATAAATTATTATAATTTGAAATAAAGTGGTTTTTAACAATAAAAGAATAAATTTTGGAAACATATTGCGAATATTGTGTAACCGACTAGAGAATAATTCGAAATCGGGAATAATCATATCCTTAAAAAATTGTAAACCAAAGTAGGAAATAAATATTATTTTGGCCTATAAATTAATTAGGTCGTCATTTTTGCTTTAAAAAATGCTTTGTTTTTTAATAAAATTTCATGATGACTGGTAAATGACGTCAAGATTCTCCTTCCAGATCGGAAACTTTGGAGAAACTCTTAGTAAAGAAGACTAAAGTTGTACAAAATATTGTACGAATTCGTCAATCTACTCGGGAAAAGACGATTTCATTCAACCCTATTGAACTAGAATGTTGATTAGATTTTTCAGTGAATTATATTGACCAAGCAATGAAGCTACAATCGGATGTGGATAATTTAGATCCCGATAATGACGATAGAGCTGAGCTTGAGGATATTTATGTGTCTACAAAATCAAAAATCAAAACAGAACATCACTTGAGTATTTTGGCCAAAAATAGAAAAACTAGTGTGCTGAAACATCTTTTACATTACAGTCGCATCAGTCAAGACTCAGAAAAATATGAAGCTCCCAAATTTAGCGGAAAATACTCCGATAATAAGAATTAAATGAGCCTATTTGAGAACTTAGTCCACAATGACCCGACGTGAAAAATTTAATCATACTTATCCGATGAAGCTTTGGGTACAGTCAAGGCTTTTCAGATTTCTGAGAATAATTATCACAAGTCATTAGCTAGTTTAAAAAAAAGGTTTATGATAATGAGTGTTTGATATTTTTCGATAATATCACCAAATTTTTTGATCTTCCAGAGATCACGAAACCGTCAGATTCTGCTTTGCAAAGCATGATCGGTACTGTTTCGGCAATTTATGACTCACTTTTAACCATAGGAGGTGACAAGAAAATTACAAATGCTATTTTAATACATTTAGTGATGTCAAAAGTAGTTCCAGTCACAAAATCTAAGTGGGAAGAACAGCTATATTTCGAAAAGCTGCTACTCTGGTCTGACTGTGAAGCCGTCTTGAACAAACGATATCAGCATATTTCTGCTGATGAATCTTCAAGTTCAAGACCGAGGTTGAATAAGAATAAAACTGATAATTCTACTAAAAAACATAACAGAACATCACTAAATATTACAAAATCGATACAATCTGCTGAAAAATGTTTGTTTTGTAAATCAAATTAACATATAATTAACAATTGCCCTTCATTTACTGCTGAGCCTGTGCTTCAAAGATTTGATTTTATCAAATCTGTACCAGCATGTATAAGTTGTTTGAAAAAAGGACATACAGTAGCAAGATGCACATCGTCTAAATGTAGAATTTGTAGTGTATCTTACAATTCACTTTTACACTGCTAAAATACTGGTTCTAATATTAATAAATACTCTGAACAGCCGTCGACTTCACACGCTTCTGTGAACTACTCATCTTCGGATGAAAGAATTATTCTAGCCACGTCTATTGTGAAAGTAAGAAATAGTTCTGGTGAGTTTATATTAGCCAGAGTCCTTTTAGATTCCGGTTCTCAACCAAATTTGATTACTGAGGAACTTGCACAGCTACTAAGACTAAAAAGAGAAGGAGGCACTGGCGAAACAAATTCGTATTCAAAATTTTGCGTAAATTTAACTGACTCTACTCAACTTATTTCGAAGTTTTGGATATTGAGTTCAATAACTAATTTACAACCTGATGGAAAAATTCGTACCTTAATTTTTCAAAGAATATAGAATTAGCTGATATTAGCTTTCTTAGACCTCAAAAAATAGATTTGTTATTCTAGCCTGCCTATTTTGCAAAAGACATCCCTTGGTTGGATTGTTACTGGAGAGCATAATCAGCAAAGGGCTCAGATAATAACAAAGTTTTTCACATAAATACTTCAACAGAAAACGAGAGTAATGTTGATTCCATAGTTCGAAAATTCTGGGAATTAGAAAATATCCCGAAAGAATTAAAAAAATTATATTCTGAAGAACAGCAGCAATGTGAGGACATTTTTAGAAATTCTGTGCGACGTTTATCGTCAGGACGATTTAGTCTCTTTCAAATCCGATACAAAAGCATTGGGTTCATCATTTGAAACCGCTAAGAGGAGATTTCTTGCTTTGGAACGAAAAATCTCTAAAGACACAGTTTTGAGAGAAATGTATCATGATTTCATGAAAGAGTATTACGACTTAGGTCATATGTCAATCATAGACAATATAACAGAATTTCCTCATTATTTCATTCCACACCAATGTGTTTTGCGACCTCAGTATCACTTAATTTTTCATTAATGGTTGGTCCCACAGTGCATAAGTATTGTATTCGACATTGATCACCTTTGGCCTTAATAAATATGCAGTCACTGCTGATATTGAGAAAATGTATCGTCAAGCTTCAGTTGACGAAAATGATAGAAATTATCATAATTCTTTGGAGGCAGAATCCATCTGAAGATTTAAAAGTGTTTAAATTAAACATGGTAACATATGGTACGGCTTCTGTGCCATTTTTATCCATCATATGTTTGATTCATTTAAGTGACTTATTCGCAGTGATTTTTATGGGGATGATTTGTTGACTGGAGCTGAAAGCTACCTAGACCTGAATATAATTCGTAACCAAGTTACTGAAATTTTACGTTCAGCTGGATTACGATTACGAACTTACGAAATGGTTCTCTTATTACAAAGTGCCTCCGATTCTGCTAAAGCTCTAGGCATATATTGGGTTCCGAAGAATGATTTGGATATAAAAACTTGATAAGGAAGAATCAATTCCTATGAGACTAAATACTTTATGAGAAAATTTCAAATCTAATTTAACGGAAATTGATTCAATTACAATCCCAAGATTCGTCCAAACAACTTCAGCAACAAAAATCCAAATTCATGAATTTGCTGATGCTTTTATTCGTGCGTACGGTTGTTGCATATATATAAGATGTTCTGAATCAAATAAAGTTTATTGAAGGCTGCTTACAGCTAAATCTAAAGTCGCTCCACTTAAGACTAAATCTCTTCCGAGACTTGAGTTATGCGCTTGACACCTACTGGCTAAGTTATGGACTCGAATTAGGTTTATGATAAAATTTCAAATCAAGAGTGTTAATTTCTGGTAAGATTCAGAAATAACCTTGCACTGGATAAAAACTTATCCATCCTTACTAGCAAAATTTTTTTCTAATCGACTTGCTGAAATTCAAGAATGTTCAGAAGAGATTTCTTGGCGACATGTGCCAACAAAACAGAATCCAGCTGACATTGTATGAAGAGGATGTGACGTGAATGAGTTGAAAATTTCTATTTGGTTTGAAAGACCGTCGTTTCTGTTGAACGATAGTTCCAAATGTGTTTTTGATAGTAGAGGGTCAGCAAAGTTGTTTGCTTGATCTAATAGAAAAATATTCTTCGCACAAAAAGTTACTACGGGAAACTGCTTTTGTACTCAGATTCTTTGATATTCTGCAAAGGAATTGAAATGGTCGTTTAACCGACTTGTAGAGACTATCCAGAAATTTAATTTCTCTGAGGAGATATCTAATCAATCATCTTACATGTTTTAGATGACGGCATATTATATGTTGTTATATATTTTGTTATATATTTTAGCGCCATCTGTTGTAAAACTCCATAACTTGGACATGTTACCTTTCATTACTTTCGACAATTTCTAAACTTCCTTTTTGCATGTTGACAACTTTTATATAAAATGTTTCCAGCTGTTATTACGGTCCTTGCCAATGTGGTAATTTAATAATTTTGCCAGCTGTTTAAATAAACTAATTATTGTCGTTATTGAGATAATTTTATCGTTGAACATTTCGGTTGTATATTATTAAATTTTGACTAACACCAGTAATACCTTGTTATTTCTACTGCAATTCAAGTTTGAGCCACCAAATATGAAGTAATCTTTAATATTTCCTGGTTTAATGTTTAGATCATTAACAAACTCTTTTGAAATTTTGGGCAATAAATGGAAGTAAACCTTACTGATCTCTTATTTATTTTAACGAGGATAAACATATTGTTATTAGGGCTGTGGAAAAGTTTGAAATTCTTTCATGTGGGATATTGTTTTTAATAGTAATTAACACACCTGTGCCATGCGTAATTCAATCTGTTCTAAAAATAAATATATAATATAGGATTGTGTTATTATACCCTGCGCATTCCAATGTATAATTTAAAGGCTGAATTTTTTGCAATTATATGACATGTTTTAGAATTTTCCATGCACCCTTAACTTATCATATCCCTCAGAGCATCTATTTCTTCGAAGTAAGATCTGTTCATTCGACAAATTATCATTTTCTTGTGCTTTGCCTTTAGAACGTATGCAATTTTTTTTGTAAATGTTGGTGTTTTTTTCTGTTTTGCATCATAATGTTCATCTTCTACTAAATAGAAGTAAATATCACCTGATCCTTGTAGTCTAGATGAGAGCCTTATATTTCCAACTCTTCTTCGAATCTCCAGTTATTTTTTTCTTGATGGACAGTGGTGGTCATCAATTCTATGATTATCATTTTTTAAATTATGTTTAATACAATTGAAGCACTTGAAAATAACTGGGCCATCTAATGAAATGATTCTTAAAATTTACTTCTAATGTTAAACTGAACATAGTAAACCAAAGTTAGCTTAAATTGGTTTTATCCCTAATAGAAGGTGTATAGTTTTTAACTTTTAAACTTAATCTGTATATATATATATATATATATATATATATATATATATATATATATATATATATATATATATATATATATATATATATATATATATATATATATATATATATATATATATATATATATATATATATATATATATATATATATATATATATATATACCACATCTGGACAATCGCATAATACCCAAACATTTAAGTTTCTCCGAGAAATACCTAAAATTTCGTACTTATCTCAAAGAAAGTCAATGCAACAAATTCATTCAATATATCTATCTCGGCCAGTAGATTTTCTTCACTTTACATGGTCATACAACCAACCACTCAGACGGACATCGATTATTCAAAAAGAATTTCTGAGTCGATCGGTATGCTTTAAGGTGGAGATGTATTACTTTTTCTATGCGTTACAAACTTCTGCATTAGGACAAGAGGGCTGTTTCACTTAAGAGCAAAGTTAAGCAAGAAGTATGTCCTAACACAATATACTTAAACATATAATAAATATTTTTTGTCATTTAGTGACAAGACTTACTTAGTGACTTTAATTTATTTTCAGTATACTCTAATTTACATTTTTTTACTTTCCAGAAAACTGCGAAAAATATGCGAAAACGTTCTTGCGAGAACTTGCCCCAAGATGAAAGTGATAAAACAAATTGGAGATACTCTCAAGACATTAATATGGCCAATGTGTGCAAAAACAGTAATGGAGGTTCTAAAGGTGATGATGATAATGTTGAGGATTCTGGTTCAAAATGCAAAAAAAAAGCACATGATCACAACGCAAACGAAGCCCAATTGTTTGAGGCATTGGCACAAAAATATGAATTTACTAACAATAACAAAGTATGCAATAAAAATATCAGCACAAACAGTAGCAACAGAATAAGCAATAATATAAACACCAACAACCAAGAATTTTTGCAAATAGCACGCTTATGTATGCAACGTCCAACGTCTGTTACTTATGAACAAAATCTTAAAGTACAACCGCAACAACCTAATCAACACCAGTTAGTACGGTTGCCAACATTTTATTATAGGCAACAGCAATTTCTTTTATCACCTGTTGAACAACATCATCAAAAACAAATACAGCAGCATCAGCATAATAATATAACCCAACAACTTCCAGCCACACAAGTGTATCTACATCTTCAGCAACAACAATCAGTACAAAAATCTCAAAGCTATTTTACGAATGAAATATCACAATTTCCTTCCTCTCATACTTCTACCCATCAAATACACCCTTCAAATATTGTATGCATCCCTGAGTGTGCTGATGCTAATAGCGCATTTATGAATTTGCGGCAAAATAACCAAGAAAATGGATAATTTATGTAAAAGCAAATAAATTATGATTTATTCAAATATGTAGACATACGTAGTAAATATTTCATAAATAAAATAAGTTTGAGTTCAAAATTTTGATAATTTCTTTAATTTAATTAGGGAAAGTACCCAAAAGAAACAGGTGAGAATATTACATTAGAGTCTTTACGTTTTAAAGTACACGTTTTTAAGTTTGTGGTGGAATAACATGTTATAATTTTCGATTGTGAATATTTTAGTGTTTCGATATTAATTTATAAAATTATATAACAAAACAAAATTGTCAAAACAATTGACTTCAATTTTTTAATTCATTTAAAATTAAACATTTTTAAATTTGGGTTGATATAATATTGGACATATTAGTTAATTTATAAAGTTTTGCAAAAATAATTTTTTTTAAATTACTTTTTTGTAGTAAAATTTCAAGGAAGAAAAAATTGCATTTATTGAGAAACAATGTTGAATTAATATTTTTATTTAACAAGAAGAATTTCTATCTATGAGGGTTAATAAAATTTGTTGATTCAACATTGCTTCACAATTAATGCATTGTTTTCTTTTTTGAAATTTTACTATTAAGAGAAATTTCAAAAATTATCATTGCAATATATGTACAATATTATTTCAAGTTTCAAGTGTGTACTATTTCATCCCAAACTTATAACCATTTAGTTTTAACTAAAAATTTAGTCAATCTCAAATCAACTATCGTTTAAGGATGATTTATCTTCAAGCTCATTTTCTGTATAAACATATTTTTTGAAGATGTAACCGAGGGGCTACAGTTTAATAAAAATTAACATAGACTTTAAAAATTCCGATAGGATCGACAAGAAAAAAACCCATACAGAGCAAATATTAAGTTTGGAATATCTAAAGAACTATTACAGTGATAGTTTTCAAATTTGGTCCCAATTTGGTACATCGAGATATTAAGTTCTTGTCACTTTCTCAAGAACCCGATATTAAGAAAATATTAATTGCTTAACGTCTAAATAACCGTTACTTTCTCGTGGAATTATTTTACTAGACATAATATTGAACGGAAAGGATACGGTATAGAGTTAGCCGTAAAAAAGATTATCGAATATCTACGACGATAGTGTAGAAGATTTCGTTCGAATTGTTAAAAGTTGATTAAACTTCAAACAGCTAATTTGTAAGTTCTTGACATTTTTGTTGTATTTAAATTATAATTTGTTGTTATTTTTCGATAATAGGCATATTATATAGCAGTTATTGAAAAAAACTTTTCATTAATTTATTTAAAGAGAAAAGATATGACAATGAATACTTAACGGGACAAAATTGCTTAGGTTTCAAACAATTATATTAGGTTTATAGTAATTAGGTTCAGAAAAAAAATTTCATAAATTGCGACTTGTTTAAAAAAATATGATTTTTGTTGTAATGCTCCGTAAGATATTCGATTACTTATATCTTCTTTCAAAAAGGGTATATCTCTGTTCTAAAAATTTTCAGTAAGGCCGCTTAATAGAAAAGTGACAAGAATTGAAAATTTTATTGGACATTGCTTTTAAGATATTCGATAATTAAAATTTGGAGCAGATCGCCTTTTTTCTTCGTATGCTAGACACTTTTTCTATTGACCCAAGTAAATCCATTTCATAAGAAAAGAGGTAAAAGTTCTTGAGAAAGTGATTCGGGATACAATTTTAATCTCTAGCTTTAATAGATCTACAGATAATAAATAATTTATATGTGCATTATATTAGGGCTACTTCACCGTCCTTCACTTTATCTAGTAAAATTGTCCCTAAAAAAAGTAATTGGTAGAAAACTTTATACTCTCCCCCTGATTTATCCGTATGTCCAGTAAAATTTTTTCTTCAGGAAATGAATGGAAAAGTTAAATAGTTATTTTGATCTTCGATGAAAAATATTTTCTTAGTATCGGTGGTACTTAACTGACCCCCGTTTTCCATCCGTTCTGCAATTTGTCTAGTGAAACTAAAAAATAAAATTGTTGCTTTAGTAGATACAAATATTTTTTTTTTTTTTAATTTTTTCTTTCTGTGGGGATTCAAATAAAAGTATGTTACTACATTTTTGCATATATCCATATAACAAATAAAATCGCCAGAATAATGAATTTAAATAATTCAAAATATATTCAAATTTCGGACTAAATCACAACTTTTTTATAAAGAAATTAATTTAAAATTTGTTTGACATATGTTCCATTTCACTGAATATGATTTTAAGTTTATAAAACAAATTTTTAATTAATTCTGATAAAAATTATTCGCAATTTTTTTTTTAAATCTTAATAACGCAGCTGTTATTTGACCATTTTTAGAATTTTTATAACCATTTAAATAATTTGTTCATCCTTAAACCATATTCCGAGAAAGATCCTCATATAGAAACTATAACCAAATATTAACCGATTTTCATTAAATTATTTGGACCACAGAAAAAAATGTTATCCTCAAAAACAAGTTCATATATAAAAGGAAATTGGAAGAATAATTCTGTTGAATTTCGATCAAGTTGGTCTGTGTATTAGTGTTTCTTAATCATAAAACAATATTCCGCAAAAGAAATTTATATGGGAGAAATTGCCAAATATGGAGTAGAACATTATTCGTTGCATTTTGTTCAAAATTATATTCCTTTGAAAATATTTTACTATGATATGATATTTGTGTTAATAGTGTTAAATAAAATAATCAAATAAGAATGCTATATTCGGCTGTGCCGGATTTTACATACCCTATATCACTTACATTATAAAACACTTGTATAAGTTGAAAAAGATTACCTTTAAATATGACCCGATAACTGTCAAATTAAATTCATACAAAATTTTAATTAATTACATATAACCGTAATTAATAGTTAAATTCTGCCAATAACTTTTAGCGGAGCGTAAGAATGTTTCGAACATACAGATAGAGGGACAGACATAGCGTATAGGCTCAAAAATTACGCTGGTTATGAAACTGAATTCTGAATGTTTGAATTCGTTTGGGAACATATACCTATAATCAATCTTTCTAAACTATTACCTATTACCTGAGTTTCGACTAGTTTCGAAATTTGATTGGACAATGAGCTAATTAATTCAGACTGCTGAGATGAGATTATTTATAAAGAAAGAAAAGGGATATGGGGAATGAGTAAAACTTTAGAAATAACTTGCTTACATTCCAGCAATATAACTTTGGAGTATGTCCCCAATAGTAGTTTACCTCCATCGATTAGCCAAATGTATGAAAACTTTTTGTAATGAGGTTAGAAGTCTAGGGAGAAAACTAATTTCTTCTATTACAGATAAATCTGCAGGTGTTAGATGATGCGTAGAAGCGTTAATTACGGTAAATTAAGGAATTTTGGACACCGATACCGCTATAAATTGTTTGGAGTCAGTTTGATTTACGAAGAGCTTGATAGAATGCTTGGTGATTCATAACCTTCAATAGCCTGGATTACCTATCCTTAGATCTCAAGCAAATTACCTTGGATAAGACAAAAAGAGAGAAAACTGCGTTTACTCTTCCAGAAAGCTCCCATATCATTTTGTGCTTTGTAGTTCACCTCAAACAATGTCACGTCTAACTGAAAAGTTATTCATACAAACCTGAAAAAATAAGATCTTTGTATATTTAGATAAACTTCTAATTATCTCAGAATAGCAAAAAACTTTAGAATCAGGTTTTACCACCAACATTGAAAAAGTAACTTTTGTGTTCCCGAAGTTAAATGTTTGGGTCATGTAGTAGGTAATGGGCTTATTCTTCCGCCATAACAGTCTTTCCTGTACCGAGATCTGTTAAACATATCCGAAGATTTCTCGGCATGAAAAGATGGTAAAGGAATTTTATCAGGAACTATGTTGCAATTACTACGCCTTTGACGGATTTATTGAAAGGTAAACGTAAATTTAGTCAGAAGAATCTCAATATTCCTTTGATAAGTTAAAAATCCAATTGAGTACAACTCCTCTTTTGCACAGTCCGGATTTTACACAGCCGTTTTACATAAACCGTGGCATTCGTGTCAAATAAGCTCAATCAAGCCCAACAAAATTATTTTGACACCGAACACGAATGCTTGGCAACCATGTTATTAAAAAATGAAGGCCATTTACTATAATATCAAATCATGCGTCATTAAAATATCAGACTTAAAGATTTTGGAGGGAAATTTGTACATACGAACTGAACATGCTGTAGATGAAAAACTACAGGAAGCATGAATTCTAAACTATTTCAAAAAACACACCATATCTATTGTCCTCCCCTAACGGTATAAACAAAACACTTGATAATATTCGACAATATTTTTATTGGAAACCTGAGTTGGCCTAAACTAGCAGTTGATTTAAAGGATAACGTCAACAGTTGCGAAATCTGTAAGTCTTCTAACCGGCCAATAGAGTTTACGGAGTAGTTTCAGACTCCAAATGTGTTTGCAGAAAATATCCACAATCTAGCAGCGGTAATGCAGAAATATTTATAAAATTGGACTATTTTTCAAAATTATCTTTGTGAAACCTGCAAAAAATTCACTGCGGATCCCATAATAAATTTTTTGGAATAGGATTTGTTTCACACTTTTGGAGTACCAGAAACTGTGGTATCTGATAACGGTTATCAGTTTCTCTCACATAAGTTTAATTGTTTACTTGAACGTTATAAAATCGGTCATATATATACAGATGTACATGCCCAACAAACCAACGCTTCTGAAAGGGTTAACAGGTCAATACTTGCAGCTATTACATCTTATTTAGTTCCCAATTAAACAAATTGGGCGAATTATAAGGTAGTATCAGTTGTGCATTAAGATCCGCAACTCATTCAACTATAGGAAGATCTTATTAAATTGTTTTTGACATCATATTTGTTATCAATGGATCTACATATTCTACATATACTCTGTCCAGTTCACTAGCAATGACTCATATAGATATTATCAGGTATGTAATTCATATTTCTAAAAAATAAGACAAGCATTGCAATATATTTTATATTATTGTTCTTGTTGGGTTTTTTCATTCAGTGAAATCACTTTTAGTTATATTAATTTAATTCAATTTTTTATATAGATTTGGCACTAAGCGTAAGATAAACTATACAACAAAAATTCTTATGGAACTAAAACTGATATCATTGTTTTACTCAATTCCTCTAAATTAAATTAAAGCCTAAAATTAATTGTTCTCCTTTGTGTTATCTTACAATTAAAATTAATAACCTATATTTAAGATAAATATTGGTACATATCATTATTTTGGCCTAAGGACAATGCCAATTAGAATTGACCATATTCAGTCCAATACTTCAGGTACCACCCTTACATATGTTCTTACCGGAATGGAGTTTTGAAAAAATATTTTTCAAACTTATAATTTTAATTTTTATAATTTTAGTGTCACAAAAATCAAATTATACGAAAGTAGTTTAATAATTGTTCGAAAGTACCATTTTTAGTCAACAACGTGGTGTAGGATATTAGATAGTCGGTCTTGGCCGAGTATACATTCTTAATTATTTTATTTTTATTTCTTGAATAATAAGTATTTAGATTAAATTTTAATGAAAATCATTTTAATACGGTACGGTTTTTAACTTTTTTGTATTATTCAAGCTGAAAGATCTTTCAAATAAATTAATTTTTAAAAAACAGTTTAATTTTTTAATGCTCTTTGAAAAAGAGTTAAATTCTAAACGAGTACGAGCTGCAGTCGTTCAAGCGCCACGCTATCACTTTATATTCAGGACATTTATGACCTTAAAACCATATTCCTGGAGAAACATTAAGAAATCAAGACTGCTAGGTAGACGGACGGTTATCGTTAAAGCGAATCAGAGTGATTCTGAATCGATCGGTATACTTAAAGTGTTGGTAGAAATATTTTTTTTGCGTTACAAACTTAAGCACAAACGCATTATACCACAACCACTTATGGTGGTGTAAAAAATAAAATCCAAAAAAGAATTCAAAATGTTTTGAAGTTGTGTGTAGCATTAAATATTTTTTATTATGCTGAGAAAGGGATGTTTGTGTGTTTATAAGCTTTATATGAATATAAACGTACTCACATATTAAAATGGGTTTACTTTTGTTGTATGAATTTATTGGTGTTTGTTATTCCATTTTTTGGTATAAAATAACAGTAAGTTTTATTGTGGCAAGAAATTTTTTTGTGTGCTTGTGTATGCACATTTTTTTTCTTTTCAATCATTACGTTTTGCTCCTCGATGAAAGAATAATAAAAAAATATTTCCCAATTTTTCACATAGCAAAATAGAAAAAAAAGATTTAAATTTTAATGGAAAAAATATTTGTTTAATCTGCTAAAAATAAAGATCACTTGAAACAAAAGATTTTGCTCCGAGTTTTCTTACTCTGATTTTAATCATAAAGCTGTTATTGCACAGCTGCGTATAATTTATACATGAAGGTTGGTATCGGTTACATACCGCGCATTCAACGCCGTTTATTTATGTTATAAGCAAAGCTACCGCCGATTACACTGTTCAGCTTAGGTTTTAGCAAAAAAGAGCAGTGTTTTTCTTTTACAAAATTAAATTGTAAAATTTGGAGAAAATAAAACTGTAAATTAGATCTATTTCTATTATTACTTATATATTCCATTAATTGTTATAAATAATAAATGTTGTTTAAATTAAAGCTTAATTAAAGCAAAAAAACATAAAATAATATACAAATTCTCTATAAGCACGAAAATAATTAATATTAAATTTGTCGTTCTGTATGTAACGCAAAGGAACAATCATTTTATCAAAATATTAGTCGATTTTGCATTATCTGCCTGTATCTGGTATCCTGAGGTCCAAACGTATACCCTATTATTTCCATTTTAAATGAATTATTTGTAAATGTGTATGGAAGTGGTAATTTTTGGTTTGTTGTTGGTTAATAAATACATGTTATTAAGGATATTTAAATTTAGCATGCCCAAATGTAATACTCTTATTTTTTAATGTGATAAATAATATTTATGTATTATATTATGAGATTGTATTTGAATCAAATTACTTTTTAAAAATCATTTCGAACGAATATGATTTTAAAAAATATTTTAAATATATATTTAATTGATATAAAAATTTATTCAATAATTAACATTATAACATTGCAAAAATACACAATACGTAGATATACAAACATTTGAAATAAATCAAATATTTTATACAGACGATTATATAAACTTAGTAGAAAGTAGAGTAGAAAATCCAAAATATCCAAATAGTTTAATCTTACAATATTTGATTTTGCATCTCAGGTATACATAATATAATTATAAAGATCTACTTTTATTTTATACCACTAAAAATTTATTAAAACAGATATAGGCCAAGTAGTATAATATTAACCACACAAAACTTTTGTAACTAATCTTTAAATTTACTATCAATAGTTTTATATGATTTATTATATAATATTTGAAGAGATTGCACGGCAAGACTTTTGAAGTTATTTCCAAGACCTAAAGAAAACTACTGTTAGGTACAATAGTCTTCTATAATTTTGAACGGGCATTACGAAAAAACCCCTTAAAGTACTGGTAGCATATCACTCAAATTGAGTTCTGAAGAAGAAGTTATTAGATAATAATTTTAAAACTTTTAAATACTTTGAAAAGTATAAAGTATAGGAACATGAAAAACATAACTAATTAGTAATTCATACACAAATATATAATATATTAAATTTTAAACTGATTTTTAAATTCACAATCAATTCATTGGAGAAAGCCAACAAGATGAAAGATAAATATTGGCGTATATTGCAAATGCAGAGGAAGAAGGTAAAAAAGTAAAGTAACTTCCATACGTTTGTACATATATTTGGTGATATTTGAATACATTATTTCAAATACAAAGCATGAACTTCTTTTAATGCTTATACCTTACTGATTACCAACTTCGCGTAATAGAAGTAACATAGAAATTCAAGAATCATACATTTCATATTTTAAGGTAACTTTAATTTTATTTTACATTGTTGTTATAGTATATATGTATAAATGATTTCTGCTGGAATATGTTTATATTTTTATAAAAAACCTGACATATTTTTTTTTAAAGTTTTAGAGTCTATATTATGCCCGCTAAGTTAAAAATAAAACAAAAACTGAAATATTCATATTTTAAATAAAACCAATGTATAATGTATATATAACCAATGTATAAATAGATGGCGTTAAGCATACAGCTATAAAAGACAATTCGGTTTGGAATCATATTGAAAATTTTAATGTAACGACAAATTACAGCGCAGATGTTATGCATGATATTTTGGAATGTGTTTGTCATTATGTAATTTTATGCATTTCAAAATGTTTCATTAAAGACTATAAGTTTTTACTGTAGAACAACTGAACTTTTGATTATGGTCCTACGTATTCAAGAAATAAACTACCAACTTTTTTATCAGCATCTGAGATGTTATAATTTTTCAGGTGTTTTGCTTTAATAATAGGAGATTTAGTTAACGATTGCGAATAATGGTCATTGTACGTGTTTTTAAGGTAAATTGTTTATATAGTTTGTGAAACTGATACTATTCAAAAAGGCAATACCGAACACCTCTATAAATTACACTGAAACCTAAATGTCATAATATGCTGCATTATGAAAATATAATTAAAAAAGGAGGTTCTTTTAAACATATATGATCTATGAGATATATGTTTAAAAACGTTTTAAAAAGTATAGCCGACAGTTCCAACAACAAGATAAATATTTTAAAAACTATTTTTATTATCAAAATTAAATTATTATACTTTTTATGAATTATGATTAAATACTTAGCTCAAAAATTGAAGAAGGACCACCTAAGTTAAAGTATTAAAAAAATACGGAATTATATAAGAATTGCCCTTACAATAACGTATCTCATCTTCATTACGAATATTTATTTTTTAAACCTGGTATGTATATGTACATACCAGGTATCGTATGTTTGGAATAATTAAATACATTTTAATATAAAAAATTCATATACATTTTGTATACAGAGATTTTGTAATCATGGGTTTAATACTTATTACCACGCATTCAAAGTAGAATATGAACAAATATTTTTAACAATTAATGTCAACTCATTAGAATCAAATTTTACTTTATATATTTGTGTTAATAAAGAAAATAATACATATTTAAAATGTCATTGTTATTAAATAAAAATGAAATACATAAACACTAAAGAAAATTATATGATAAAAATATTTTAAATAATGTTAACATTTTTACTAAAGATATATATAAAATGAGATATAAGTATATACGTATTTTTATTCAACATCAAAAGACATTTTTTATTGGAATAACAAAATATTTTTTTTTTTGAGTAACAATATTTTTATTGGAAAAACAATATATAAAATGGCGATAACAATAAATTTTATTATTATATATATTTATGTGATGATAACAAATTTTTTATTGGAATAACAATATTTTTTAAGAATATTTTTTTGTGATGATAACAATAACTATTTATGTATAATGACAATGCGGATAAACATATTTTTTATTGCAGTAACAATATTATTTATTGGAAAAACAATATTTTTATGAACGATAACAAAAAATGTTGTTACTAATCCAAAATGACAATGCGAATAAACATATTTTTTATTGAAATAAACATATTTTTTGTGATGACAACAATAACTATTGTTATTAATACAAAATGACAATACGAATAAAAAAATTTTCATTGGAATAACAATATTTTTTATTGGAGTAACAATATTTTTATTGGAAAAACAATATTTTTAATGGCGATAACAATAAGTTTTATTATATATATTTTTGTAATGATAACAATAACTACAGTTATTAATGAAAAACTACAATGCGAACAAACTACTTTTTATTGGAATAACAATATTTTTTTTATTGAAAATGTTGAATCTTAATCTTCCATTGGAATATTGAAGATAATATTCTGAGCTGGGAATAACCAAATAATATATTTTTTTATTCTCATCAACAAAATCCCAATAGGAAAAAAAGATGAAATAAAATAAAAATTTATTATGATTGGACAAATTACCTCTTTATGGTCTTAAAGCAAATTCAAGATGAAGTAAAAATTATTTTATATAGAACGGAATCGCCATTTCAGGCGGTTTCTGTGTGGTTTTCATTAAATTCAGCTTAAATATAGGTAATCAAAAAGGGGAAAAACTTTACTTATCACAATATTAATGACAAAGGGAATTTAGGCCCATTTGGCATTAACAATGCCACCCGCCTTGCAGGATTTATACAAAGAAAAACTGGAAAATATAGTTCTGATTTAGCCTAAGATGCAGATTCTAGTATAGAAAAAAAATAAAATAGTAAATTAATTTAATGAAATTTCGTTAAAATTAATTCATATTATTCAAATTATATGAAATACAAAAATATGATAATGTTTAACCATGCAACTTAAATCTAGTATATTAAAAGTTCATTTATAATAATGTATATTATGCATTTTTTTATCAGGACAAAGATAAGTTTTGTATTTTGCTTGCTATTGAGTGCATGTTTTAAAAAATATTTAATTGAAAATTTTTAAAGTACAAGTATATATAACCCATCCAAAAATGGTGCTTTGGGCTGTTGGAAAACTAATTCTGGAAAATACTCCTGGACATATCACCTTTGGATATAGGTCTACACCGATTACGATATCGATCGATGCCGATCCGTAAAATTTGGAATCCGCAAGGAATAAAACGCGGAAGTGTTTTTATAGGATTTGGGAAGGGATTGTGAGGGTGCTCTAAGAGCGATGCGATTATCAACTCGAAAAGTACCTTCTATCTTCGAATTTGAATCAAATCGAGATTTTATGATCAATGGACAAATGGTCTCTTCCTTGATTATATAGCCTGTTAGATCCAACTGATGTACGAGCTCTTTGGAAACACGACTGTACGCAGAACCAGAATCGAGCATGTGCGGTAGAGGAATCTACTTTTACGAGGACGGTAGGAAGCGAAATAACCGAATTCTGGCAAATAATGGATGTTAAAGATGTAGTTTTGTGGAAGGAATTGGATGAGAATGTGACGTTGTTGTACTGCGTTCAGTTGGAGAGAGAAAGTCGTGGGTGAACATGTAGCAAAGTATGATGGAACTAACGACAGTGCTTGCATCCATGGTTTGAAAAACAAGTACCGCGGAAATGATTATGAGCCAAGCAATTGGAACAGTAATTACTCTCACGGACTGCCCTAATGCGATCAGAAATATTCATTTCCAAAAACCTTTTACATATACGGAGAGAATTGATTCGTTTACAAATACGGCAGGAGTAAGAAGTGTATTTTTCTAGGAATCCTTTGGATGTTTTAGATGATTTAGAAGTATTTTTGGGCATGATGGGCTGGAAAGAAATAATATGTGAAGGGTAAAAAAAGGTAGCACCGATTTTTAAGGATCGGTTGGCAGAACGAATAGCTTCACAATTGGTCTAGTTACGACTCCACGTTGGGTCATAACCTCGGCTACTTTTATTCATCTCCTTTAGATATTAATTCTGCCACCTAATACAAAAGTTTTGATGTATAAGTTTAAGTTTCTGCCATCTATTTCTAATGGATTAAACTAAGATTCGGAAATATTGGCAATTATACGAAAGAGTTATTGGATGCCTCTCGTTGAATGTAAATCCTGGAGAGGATTCAAGACTACCGTAGGAATGAATTATACCCTCTAGATCTAGAAAAGGATTTAAGCTTAAGATGCTACTGCATTTGGAAATGTACTGTCCACCTGATAAAGCTTTGTATTCATTTGGATACCAAGCCTTTTGGTAGTTGATGACGAATTTCACACGTTGAAAGAATGGTTGTAGCTTTGAAAAACTGTAACGGTGACGAGGATGAGTACGATGGAAAAATATATAAACATATACCTTGACTTGCATTGCTCTATGAAATGAAGAAAATCGTTCTAGTGGATCATCATTGAATAGACTTCGCTTCTGGAATATTTTTTAAGACTGTGGAATATTCAACGTAAGGCCATTGGGACTCCAGTTTTTCAACCCACTTTGGTCGATACCACCATAGTTCATCCTCCAATAATTCCTGTGGAGTAACGCCTCTACTTGCGAGGTCAGCAGGATTAGATCCAGAACTTACATGATTCCAATGAGAATTATTAGTGTGATTTTGGAAACTCTGTTAGCAACGAAAGTTTGCCAGCAGAATGGTGGTTTACCCAGCCAAAATAAGACAATAATAGAGTCGGTCCAACAAAAATAGAATATTTTTCAACACCTAACCAAGATCAAATTGTCGAGAATTTCAGATAAGAGAACTGTCCCGCATAACTCTAGCCTTGGAATCGAAATGGTTTTTATAGGAGCTACTTTAGTTTTCAAGGATATAAGGAAAGTCGATATAGAATAATTGGATTGCAATTTTTTTCATTGGATAAGTGCTTCTGGAGAAATTATTTCCTCACAACCAGTACCATCCATCCATCCAAATTTTTTGCATTAGAATATACATGGTGCTAACCAACCTGCTGGATCAAATAATTTCCGTTTCGTATAATTTGTAGTCTCGTTTAATAGATGTGCAACGAAAAAGAAGTTATCAAAGCACGCATTCCATCTAATGCCTAAAGTCTTTGCCGAAATAGTTTCTTCGAGCTTTAAAAAGCCTTCATGTAGTAGATGATCTGGAGGAATATCATGTAAAATATCTTTGGAGTTCGACGTCCATTTTCTTAGGGAAAATCCAGCGGATTTTAAAGCTTGGATTAGCTGTTCTTTGGCTTTAATTTATTCCTCCCCAGTGTGAAAACCGGCAAGGACATCATCAACATACATTGAATTGCATAATATGGAACTTGCTAACGGATAAATAGCTTCTACGTCAACTACTAATTTTAAAAAAGTACGAATGGCTAAATATGGCGCACAATTAATTCCGAAAGTAACTAACGAACTTTCGTAGTTACACTGTCCGGTTTTAAAACGGCGTGTTGTGGTAAATAAAAATGTTTTGTGATAGTTTAATTCGTTATACGAACCGACTCTAAACATATGACCCAGATCTTCATATTCCTAAATGAAATTATCGTATTCGGATTACTGAAAAACTGTGCCATAGCATTGGTTCTAGATTGACCTATCTTTAACGTATTTGGAAATTCTTCCTTAAAAGGAAACAATACTATGTATCTACCATTGGAATTCCTTTTCGTAGTTCTTATGTAAAGATCCTCACAAAACTTATCGGAAGTAGACAAAAAATTCGTTCTTGGAAGATTCTCCTGGAAAAATAATGAAAGGGAAAATATCACCACTAAGTAAAATGTCAATCTTAGAACTTCTATAAAATTTTGGATCTGCTAGTGGAATATCAGGAAGAGTATCAAAATGATCTTTAGGGATGGTAGGGATGAGAAGCCACAAGAGTAGTGACTGGAATCGCAATATCACTGTTCAACGGTGAACCCAATATTAAGGAGCATTTATGTTGAACTTTGGCTGAAACTGAATTGATCAAACAAGATATCTGAGCATTATTAGATTTAGATGGAAGAGATTGAAGATACGTTGGGAAATAAAGGTAGCTTCAAAACCCGAATCTATCAAAGTGGAATATCAGGAAGAGTATCAAAATGATCTTTAGGGATGGTAGGGATGAGAAGCCACAAGAGTAGTGACTGGAATCGCAATATCACTGTTCAACGGTGAACCCAATATTAAGGAGCATTTATGTTGAACTTTGGCTGAAACTGAATTGATCAAACAAGATATCTGAGCATTATTAGATTTAGATGGAAGAGATTGAAGATACGTTGGGAAATAAAGGTAGCTTCAAAACCCGAATCTATCAAAGCACGTACTTTATATTCCAAACCTTAAATGGCATATATTCAACCAAGCAGGTCCCAACAAGACCCCTTTCGAATAAGTAGCAAAACATGATTGCATTTGCCCTGAATTTGTGGTAGAAGTGGACTGTATATTGTTTTTGTTTCATTGAATATAAGAAACCGAGTTAGGATTAAGTGATGAGTTCACACCTGATGTTGAAATTTGGGTATTATCGAATGGAATCCCTATGAGTAAAAGTGTATTGTGTCGTTTCTGGCATTTAAAACAACTGTGTTTGCTTGTACAATTTCTGACACCATGGGTTTTTTTATTTTCTCTAATCTGCATTTATAGGACATTTGTAGGAATTTGGGACACTTGCGAATGATGTGATTTTCCTTTGGACATAACTAACAAACTGGACTATTGACATTTGCCTGAAAACTATGTACCTTTTGTTTGATACAAGTATTTGAATTACTTCCCCGTTTTAAATCTGTGGCTTTATGACCATTTGTACTGCGAATTTCTGAAACGGATTCCAACGTTCTTTAGCGATTGGTCAGGAATTCGTCTAGTTCAGACGAATTGTCCCTTAACTGATGTTCCCATTACGTCAGAGTAGTCTCAGGAAGCTTATTGGTGCAGAAAAAAAAAACAAATAAAGGGTCCCAACTAGCCACATCAATATTATGGATATTTAAATGCGCAATGCATGTATTTATGTCCCTTTGTAATTGTTTCAAGGACTTGCCAGATTCGGAATTAACAGTCTGAAGATTAAAAAGTATCTTCAACTTACAGTTCACTAGGACCCTTCGATTGTCAAATCGGAAACACAAATTTTTCCAAGCTTAGCCAAACATTGGTTTGTAAGAGGACTCTTACGAACAATCTCCCTGGCTTCACCTTTCGTTATCTGAGTCAAGAAAAATAATTTCTCAACATTGCTAGCTCGGGAATTGGAAACAACGGCGGTAAAAACATCTCGGAATGTTGGCCAAGAGGCATAATCACCATGAAAAGCTTCAATGTCAATGGGAAGAAGATGCAAATTATTGGATTCAGACCCTATAAAATGAGAAGAGCTTGTACGAACAGAATTTGAAGTTTGAGGAGCAGTATCTTCAGAAGGAGGGTTTAAAGATTGTCGAATTGAATCAGACATTTCTGACAAGCGGACTAAACAATTACAATTAGTTGTATAAGTACTTTTGTACTTCAACTTAAAGGACTCTTTGTCGATTAGATTGCCAGCGTCATCTTCCTTTTCCATATCCCTAATGTAGTGTACGAAAGCTACATTAACCTAACTTCTAAAGCATTCAAGGACGATACTGGATATTGGTTATTATTATATCGAGGTAAGCCTCGAACTCTACAATGCTATCAGCTAAACGTATGAACTGGTCAAGCGACATTTTTTAAATATATTCGAATCTTTTCAGAAATGTAAAAACTTTGTGGAAACTGAACTAATTGCTTATAAAGTTGTGAAAATTTGGAAGCTGATAAAAATGCAAATTAAGGATAAAAAATTATACAACTTTTTTTTTAGAATTTATAATACAATTAATTTAAAGGTTAAGGAGGAAAGAAATTTAGAAATTAAGAGATTATGAAAATTGACTGTAACTTCAAAGTTCTACTGAATGGACAATTTTCTTCAAAGGAAAAAATGTTGGCGTATAAACGAGGGAAGATGACAAATGTGCTACAATGGAATAAATAACACAATTTTCTAGAGTTCATGTATTCATGAAATCTTCATAAAAATTTCGAACAGTCGAAATGTGGTCAATTGGGTAAATTCTCTCACTTATGTGTCAATAAACAACCCCAATTACACACAGTATAGCATGTAATTATAAAATGAGAATTGCATTTAAGAGAGATGTAGGAGAGAATGAGTAAAGTTTATGTGCAAAAATTAACTTTCAAAAGTAATTAAAAGGAAAGAGTGTATTAAGAAATTTAAAAATGAGGAATGCTGAAAAGAAAATGTACAAACTAACATATATATGTCATGAGCTGAAAAGTGATCAATATGTAGGGGAAAAAGGAATGGAGAAACACACGATATCAGGAATTAATTTTCATTAAAAATAATGTTTCTTTTTTTAGAAAATAAGAATAATATGATCACCGAGCACTTTCCTTTTAAAATTTTTCTTTTAATTGAATATTAACTTACAGGAACTTTGATTGCAATTAAACGGTAAATGAAATTTTGGCCGAGCGCTTCACTTTTACTTATTCGTGTATTGTTGGTTATTTTCCTTGTTGCTTTACTTTTTTATTTTAATTGTTTTCATTAAATATTTTTAAACAATTTAAAAAAAATTTTAAATAAATTAAAATTTCGATGAGTTAAGATGAGTATAAAGAAATCCAATGAACGACCAAATGTTGAATCTTAATCTTTAGCCACTTGGCTATTTAACTTGTTTTATACTCTATTTTTAGCTCAGGCTTTTTCATGAAGCTTTTCTCATTCCGAAAGAATTGAGCTATAACAACATGTCTTAAGTTTCCTAACTATATATATATATATATATATATATATATATATATATATGTGGCTTTGACATTATTTTCGCCGTTTCTTGCGCCAGCGCAAACGAAAATGCAAGTTTTTAAGTATTTATTAAAGTGATCCAAAAGCGGATGGTTTTCTATTGGATAGGAACAAAAACGATCTATTCCCATGGCAAAGTCTTGTTGAGTATAATTGGTCTTCTGCAAATGGAATAACTCTACCCCATTCTTCCATTCGGTATATTTTTTCCTGATCGCCACCGAACTTATGTTGTAAAGTACTTATTATATCGTCATAACTATTTCTGCAGCTCGCTGGTTCACTTTCAAGAATTACCGCTCCATTTCTTTTCAAGGCCAAGACTAATTCAATTGCTTTTTCTTCAATGTTTCACACATTTCTATCAAACACTGTAGAGTTATAAAAAAAGAAGCCTTTATTCTGCCAGATGTTTCAGGAATAACACGTGCTGCTGTTTCCGAACACTTAAGGTTATTTATCTTTGATTCTTAAATTTTTTTAGATTAAAATTAAACTGTTTGGAAGATCCGATAGTTTAAAAAATAAAAGAAGAGTCAAAAACCGTACCTCGTAGTTTAGTATATAAATGAGAAGTGCTATTAATTTGGGAGTTAGCTATTTATATTCACGTGCAAAAAGCTTCATCAAAATATGAATATAATAATGCTACTCCATTCCATAATTAACAACATTCAAGAGATCAGTTAACGAAAATAAAAATAACTTTATAATTTTAAATAATTTGTATAAAGTCAAATGTTCATGTTTAGATTTTTTAAAACAATCCATTTTTTTACTTTCTGTCTTTTACTTACTCAATATCTTTTGTCTCTATTACACCGACACATTTAGAATTTCTTTTCATTAATCTCTTTATTTATGCGCACAGTGTAAACAGCTGTTAATTACTTTTTTAATATTATTTGACATTATATTTTGTCCTTTTTCTCTTGTTATACATACGTTTTTTGTAACATTTACTCTTGTAAACCCCAAGTGTATGGTAGGTACTAATTTGAATAATCAGAATAAAAACCCCAAACAATATTTATTTGAAAAAAATTATTAAAACCCCTTTTCATTTTTTTATTTTCGAGAAAATTATTTCAAGAAAATATTTTTGGTCTTTAACCGGATATTGATTAAACCCCTTTCTTGAAATATTTTTAAGAAAATATTTTATTTTCAGTTTGATTCCCGTTGATACCCCTTTCCCAAACTCCTGGATCCCTATCCCATTGGAATATTTATTTAAATCACCCCCATTTCCCAAACACTTAATTAATATGTAAGTTGTTTGATTTTCAAAAAGTGATAGTGAAAAAAAAATAAAAAAAGTGAATTACTACCAACAAACTAAGTACTAGAAACACAAAGTGCCGTCGGCAAAACATAAAAGGAAAAATAGTGCTTTCTTTTTACCCTAAAATGTTTTTTATTTTTATTCGCGAGTGCTAATTTTTCTCCCAATTTTTAATTTCTTAAAAAAAGTGTTAAAATAAAAGATTTTTACCCGTTTTTGATTTAATTTTTATCCAATATTTTTTTATTTTATTAAAAAAAAGTGATCTTTTATTTTAAAGTGTTTTTATCCCTTTTTAATTATTCTCTGCTAACTCCGCTGTTAACATAAAAAAGCTTTAAAATTTACACTTTTATTTTTAAAGAAAATAACACAAAGGAGAATTAATAAAATAATATTTCCTCGTTTAATATTGTTGTTTCTAGTAGCCAGTGTGTTTTTAATTAAAATAAAAACAAAAACAATATAACTCTGTTTGTTAGTTGATTTTTTTCTTGTTTTTTTTATACCCTCCACCACCACAAGTGGTGAGGGTATATTAGAAGAAGGAATCATCTCAGACCCAACAATGTATATATATTATTGCATCAAATCAAAAACTGAGTCGATTTAGCTATGTCCGTCTGTCTGTTGGAAACATTCTCACGCCTAGAATAATTGACCGAATTCAATAAAACTTGGCCACATTATTTGTTATTGTCCTAAGCAGTTTGCTATTTAAAACCAGCTATATCGGTTTATAAGCAAGGAAGTTATATACCGATATCTGAAACCACCTCAAAATTTCGAAAATGAACTCTTATAATTTCTTCTAAATATGTAATTGGACTTAAACAAAAAATTAATTTTAGCATACAATTGCATGTGCTTCATAATCGTGCAAAAAATTATCAAAATCTGATTAACCGGAAAAAAGTTATAGGCTATAATATGCAAAATTTTGATACATTTCAAAATCTTTGTGCCATATGGGCCGCAATTCTTAAGATAATTTACTAAAATTTGTCCCAACTATTTTTTTAACTATTTTTAATATACGTTATAAATTTTATTAACATTGGTCCATATTTTGATATAGCTCCCATATAATGCCCCTTCCCGGAATATGATTTATAGCTTATAACACTTTTAAATTTGAACCATTTCTATTGAAATTTGGCATAATTAATTTTTTAACTATTTTAAATATATATTATGAATTTTATTAACATGAGTCCATATTTTGATATAGCTCCCATATAAGGCCCCTTCCCGGAATATGATTTATAGGTCATAAAACTCTTAAATTGGAACCAATTCTATTGAAATTTGACACAGTTAATTTTCTAGCTATTTTAAATATATGTTATGAATTTTATTAACATGGGTCCATATTTTGATATAGCTCCCATATAAAACTCTTAAAATTGAACCAATTCTATTGAAATTTGGCACAACTAATTTTCTAGCTATGTTAAATATATATATATATATAGCTCCCATATAAAGCCCCTGCCCGGAATATGATTTACAGCTTATAACACTTTTAGATTTGAACCAATTCTATAGAAATTTGACACAGTTAATTTTCTAGCTTTTTTAAATATATGTTATAAAATTTATTAACATATAAATATGTGTTATGAATTTTGTTAACATGGGTCCATATTTTAATATAGCTCCATTATAACGCCCCTTCCCGAGTAAATAAAGACCAATTCTATTGAATGTCGACAGAATTATTTTGCTAACTCTTCTGAAGATATTATATTAATTTGACCTATATCGGTCCAAATTTTCCTATAGCTCGCTTATAACGAGCTTTTTCGAAAAACGGGTTTGAGTTTATAAAACATTTAAATAAAGATCAAGTCCATTAAAATTTAGCACAATGATTTTTCTAACTATAATCAAAGTATATTATAAATATGAACAATCTTGATCCAAATTTTGCTGTAGCTCCCATATAAGACCCCTTCCCGGAAAATAGTTTTGAACTTATAACAAGCATATTTTTTGTTTTTATACGCTCCACAGTACAAGTGGTAGAGAGAGAATATTAACTTTGTCATTCTGTGTGTAACGCTAAGAATGAATTATTTCAGACCCCATAATGTATATATTCTTGCACCAAGTCAAAATCTCAGTCGATTTTCGTCAATCTCTTTGTCTGCTCATATCCACAAAAATTAACAGAGCTCAATGAAATTTGGTAGAAAAAAGACAGTTCAGAAGAAAAATTTTATAGCCTAAATTGTAATTAATTTTATGACTTATTTAGTATTTCTGTGTTATATACACTTGTGAGTGTATGTGTATCAATGGAACCTAACGCATTAACTTTACACGAATTTGTGGTGGAGGGTATTTAAGATTCGGCATAACCGAATTCAGCATTCTTACTTGTTTTTATTACACATATACACTAGTGCGGTATAATTTTGAATAAACGAATAAACCGGTTACTCTTAATATTTTATTTAATAAAGTGCATGTTATTCGATTTTTAAATAAATATTCAACTCTTTTGTAAATAAATTGTGCACTTTTTTAATAAGTATTACTTTTACCCAAATATAAAATAAATTTAAAGAAAATTATTATTACAATTAACCGGAAAGAGTTTAACCGCGCTTATTTAACACCTGAACTAGTGTATTATACCTTTTTAACTGCGAAAGTGATATTATAATTAAATTGTTTGTTGTTAAAAAATAAATTTTAATCCAAATTTGTAACGTTTTTTGGTGATTAACCCCCGTATTTTGAGAAAATTGTTCCGAGTTAGTGAACAAAATATAAGATCGCTTTCGCTAAAATTATATTTAATGAATTTTTTGATTTTTTTTACTTGATTTTTTTAAATTTTACTCTTTATTTGCGAAATATTTATTATTTTTTAACTTTGTTGGGAAATTACAATTATTTGCCATATTTTTTAAAATTTATTTCGCGAATCGTGATAAATTCCGACATTCCTTATTTGAGTTAAAGCAAGTTTAGCCTTTTCTTTCAGATTTTTTTTTCATTTTTTTACACATTTGCTTTTACCAAAATTAAACAATATAAATTGAGATCAAATATGGATCTATCGGCTTTGATTCGTAATACTGATTGTTTAACAGAATTTGAGGCTTATATAGCTATTATACCCGTTTCAGAACACAGAATGGGTTCATTAGTTAGCCATGAAAAGGAACTTAACCGTTTATGGGAAGCAGTTCGATAAACATATTGCATTTTGTTGATTGAGGCTGAACAAAAGAAGAGTTCCCAGATTATAGAGGTTTATCGACAATTAAGGCCCATATGGACCGCTTAAAATCAGTTGCTCAGGCTGAAAATTCGATTCCTCTAGTGAATTTACCCCCTTGTTATACTTCCGTTTTTTATGGTGACTATAAGAGCTGGCCCTCTTTTCGAGATATATTCTCTGCGTTGTATGGCAATAACCCCAGTTCAGAAACTTTATTATTTACTCAAAAAAATCGCTAAGGATGCAAGTGATGTCATACAAACTGTCCCGTTAACTAACGATGGCTATGCAATTGCATGGAAAAAGTTAGTTGATACATACGAGAACAAAGGGGCACTAATTAATGAACAGCTTCGGACTCTTTTGAGTATTAAACCCTTAAATCAGGAAAATGGTCCAAGTATAAAAAGTTTACAACGAACTATAAATGATTGTATTACGAATCTTTCACTACTAGAAGTAACCCCCGAAGTATTTTATCACGTCATGTTAGTTTATATTTGCGCAACAAAGTTACCCGAAAACACTCTGAGTCTTTAGGAACAGTCAAAGAAACTTTGAACCACAACTCCTAAATGGAATGATATGGATGCCTTCTTGACTGCTCATTTCAAGACCGTTGAATCTATTTCGGACATACGGCAGTCTGAAAAAGTTCAAACCCCGAACAAAAATTTTAGCGCTACGAAGCTCCCTAAAAACTCCAATTTTAATGTCTTGAAAAAATCAAACGATTCAAATGTACAAAGTTTTGCAACGAAAACAATTTCAACCCCTACAGTTTGTCGTTGTTTTTTGTGTCAAGGATCACATTCCCTTAGATTTGTCCATCTTTTTTGAGTCAGAGTGTTGATGAGAGGTTGTCGATAGTAAACAGTGACGACGAATACAAAACTGTAAGAGTATTCATGTTTGTTCTCTTTGTAAACAAAGACATCACTCTTTGTTACATAGAGATTTGAGGCCACAGGGACATGTCCCAGTGTAGCATCACCCCAGCTCCCTATAGCTTCGAATTCTGCTAATACCCAGAAGCCCATTCCGAGTAATTACCCAAAAAACACTTAAAACCCTATTAATTTTAAACCTTCAACATCCACAGGTGCTCATAATACCCATACTCACTCAGCACATCTGAACACAAACCCCCATTCTACAGTCCTCTTAGGCTCGACTCTTTGTATAGTCCACATTAATGATATCAGATGTGTTACCCGAGCGCTAGTTGACCCCGGTTCGCAAGGTACCTTTATTTCAAATAGGTTACAAAGAAAACTTGCAATTCCTACATTTTCAGTGCCAACAAGTAACGTTACTGACATGATGGATTGTTTTGCTGGAAAATCTTCAACCATGTACATTTTAACCGTCGAATTCTCGATCGACCCCAATTTTAGGTTGAAAATTACTGCATATGTTGTTGAAAAAATCACCGGTTGGTTGCCCTCGTGTTCTATGAACGATATTGTAACCTCAAATTTCTCCGATATTACCATGACCGACGTCATGTGTACCCGTATGGATATACTTTTCGGAGAAAATGTATATCCAAAAATTTTAACTATGGACGTAAAAATACATCGAAATGGCAACCTGATCGCCTAAAGAACAGTACTCGGTTGGATAGTGACTGGTGAAATTCTTCAATCTGAGCCCCTACACTATGTTGCAAACTTTTGCACCCAAATGGAGTCACTAGGTTCTGCGAACTTGAAGAAGTTCGCAGAACCTAGTGAAGTTTACCGATCCACAACATATCGAAACCCCGATGGTCGTTATGTTGTTTCACTACCCTTCAGATCGGAATTTTTTAACGAGATTCTCGATTTGGCGCTCTGTCCCAATTCAAGAGAAATGAAACCCGTCTCTTAAAGAACCCCGAGTTAAAATCACATTATAGTAGTGTGATTGGAGAATATTTTGAAATGGGGCGTATAAGAGCAGTTGAAACCCCAAGCGAAAATTCGAAGATGTATCGCCATATATTGATTCATCCCGATCAAACAAAATTCCAAAGAATATTGTATCGAGAAAACCCTGAAGTAGAAGTAAAGGATTATGCGTTAAATACGGTCACGTTCGGAATGAACTGTGCACCGTATTTAGCGGTTCGAATCCTTTTACAATTGGCGAACGATTGTGAAACGAGGAGTCCTGTGGCGTCTGAAATTTTGAAAACCCAGATGGAATGCAAATAGTGATAGTTTCTATATACGAAACGAGCAGTCTTATCCGAAATTGCTAAGCTTTCCGATCCAGTCCGTTGGCTTTCCCCAAAGATAATTGTAGCAAAAATTATCATGCAGCAAATTTGGGAAGACAAGACTGATTGGGATGAGAACTTGAAACCCTTAATTCTTATTTGAATGATGGGTTAATTTTCTCACACGTTTTGAGAAAATGTCCGAAACGGTGAAGAAATACCGTTATTGCTTCAATTGCCTCGCTCACTCTCACATGAAGGACAAATGTTCTTCACGTGAAAGGTGCAGCGAGTGCATGTCGGAGCACCACACGTTCCTCCACAGGCACAAAAAGGCAGCAAAACGCGGTAACACTACCACGTTTTTATTATTATTATTGTTAAAAATGAATTGCTTTCCTTTTTGAAAAATGTACCCTTTTTCTTTTATTTATTTACTCATTTAAACTCTGTTTTCAGGTGTTATTTTTACCCACTTTATCCTTAGCCTTCCTTGTTGTAGTATTGCAAGTGGACGGGATGTTTATGCGCATAGTGTAAACAGCTGCTAATTACTGTTCAGTAGCAGTTCCATGTTTTTTAATATTATTTGACATTTTATTTTATCCTTTTTCTCTTGTTATACATACATTTTTTGTAACACTTACTCTTGTAAACCCCAAGTGTATGGTAGGCACTAATTTGAATAATCCGAATAAAAACCCCATACAATATTTATTTGAAAAAATTATTAAACCCCCTTTTTATTTTTTATTTTCGAGAAAATTATTTCAGGAAAACACTCTTTATACTCTGCTTTTATTAGAATTAAAAATGTAGGCACTAAAAAATCAGGCAATAATCTTTCTTATTTTTTTCTCCACTCTCATAAGTAAACACTAAAAATACAGTAGGTTCCCTGTACATTGGTAAATGTAGGCTATTCTCCCTTAAATGTTCACTCACTCTCTTATCCCACATGTACCTCTCATTTCAATTCTCCCTTTTTTAATATCCTCCTTCTTATTGGTAAAAATTAAAAAACGGGCGGGGCTCCCCCACAAATAATTTCACTCTTGTTCCTCCCTCGCTCTTCATTGGTCAAAAATCAAAAATGGGCGGAGATCTTTTTCAAATGCTAAGTAACATTTTTTATTCAAAATACCTTCCCAAAACCGCATAAACAAACTACTGTAACTAATAAGGAATCTTCTCAAACCCCATAATGAATATATATTCTTATATTAAATCAAAATCTGATTTAGCTATGTCAGTCTGTCATCTCGATGTGACTCGCTCACATTCACAATAATTGACAGAGTTCAACGAAGTTTTTCGGAGTATTTGATACAGTTCTGAGAAGTTTCCTTTTTAAAATCGATTGAGTATATTAAAAGATATAAAATGATATCTGAGGCTACAACTATGTAAAATTGTTAAATAAGAATGAAATTTTTCCGTAGTATTAAGTTATATGTACTTCATTTTCATTTCAAAAATTATCAAAATCGGTTTAATAGAAAAAATTATAGCCAAAATATATTTATATTTAAGAATTGTTGTATACGTTGTGAGTATGTAAGAAACATAACGTGTATACTTTACACAGATTTCTGGTGGAGGTTATTAAAGATTCGGCATAGCCGAATATATCATTCTTATTTGTTAGTTTTTTCAAAATAATATTTATAATATGAAAAACTCGAAATTTTGGTAAAATTTTGATACAAAAATTATTAAATTGTTTTTCTTTATTAAAATTAATACGTTAAAGAAACCTAAACCCGAAATATTCAGGAATACCTGGATTTAAATTTAATTTAAATTCAATCCATTTTATCTTTGAAGAGTTAACTTTTCTCTAACCGCATGCCCAATCCAAAACTTCGATTTCATTATGTTATATTTTTTTGAACAACTTTGATGAATTTGCTCCTACCACTCTCCCTAGTGTTATTCGTGATACATTTGGTCCAGATAATATTTTTCTGGAGAAATAACTCAGGTAAATTTTTTTATAATCTCATTTCAATAATACTTTAGATACGCGATAATCTTTCACTGTATGGAGCCTACCTCTCTGCATAATCCTGTCCGTCTTACATTTTGTCCAGTAAAACTGTTCCATAAGAAAGTAATTGGGATACAATTTTCAAAGTCTTACTTATATATATTTTTAAATGATTGATAATTAATATATGATTTGTATGTGGTAATACTAAATGTTCACATTAAAAAAAAAAACATCACCGAGATATATTGTTGATACCGTAATAAAGAACCGTAAATTTTAACAAATTTAAAAAATTTAAATATTTTTACGTTTTTCTGTCAAAAGTAATAAATAAATATAAATATATATATATATATATATATATATATATATATATATATATATATATATATATATATATATATATATATATATATATATATATATATATATATATATATATATATATATATATATATATATATATATATATATATATATATATATATATATATATATATATATATATATATAAATATATAAATATAAAATAATATACATAAATATAAAATAATAAAAAACTATTAATAAAACATATCACGGTTCTTTTTCTTTATAAACCGAGATGTCCTGCCCACGTTAGCTTCACAAAGTCGAAACTTAAACATGCCTACACTTTTTCCATAATTGTGTGTGTATTGAAATTGGATCAGCCATTCGGATATTACAGATTTATTTTCAATTGAATCATTGTGTGGCGTTACATAAGGATTTTTAAACTTTGCATTTCCTACTTCAGCACTTGTGGTGAAGACAACTGTAGTTAAAAAAATTAGAAAATAGGTTCAGCCGTTTAGCAGCCTGTAATATAGAAAGAAATTTAAATACATATACACATTTTCATGTATAAGTACAAGTAAGTACTCTTTTTCAGGATTAAGTTAAAGTTGTTTTATATTGAGGAATAAATATTTGTATGGGGGCTAGGTGAAATAATGACCTAATTTCATCGTCCTTGGGCCTATACAATAACATGCACAAAATCTTAATACCTCAATCACCTATGATGGTGATGATATAAAAAATTGAATCCAGAGATTTTTCGGGACTAATTAATCCCGAATTTTTCAGTAAATCCCTAGGTATAAAAAATTCTTAATTTATTATATAATTATACAAAACTTGACTGTATTTAATAAAAATGTTAACATAGTGTGGATACTCATTAACCTATTTTTATATCCTTCATCACCACAAGTGGTATATTAACTTCATATAAGACTTTCAGACTCCTTGCATCATCCCCCCGTTTGTCATTCAAAAATAGGTAGAGTTCAATAAAATTTGGTCTGAGTACTTCTTATAGTCCAAAGAAGTAAAAACAAACAAAGTTGGTTTAGTATATTAAAAGATAAGATCGAGATCTGAAAGTACTTATAAGTTCAAGCCGGATATATATATATATATATATATATATATATATATATATATATATATATATATATATATATATATATATATATATATATATATATATATATATATATATATATATATATATATATATATATATATATATATATATATATATATATATATATATATATATATATATATCCGGCTAATGACCTCTGAGAGGATTTGCTGGTTTGGTGTATTTGTTACGGCGGTGTATGGTGTGGTGCCTGAGCCTATTACAAAAGGCTCATCTTTATTTACTCTCAACCCACCGTTAGAAGATATTTTAAGAGTAAATTGTCGCTTAGCAAACGCTTCACTACCTTTTACAGAACAATTTCCAATAATATTACCACGAGAATCTCTATTTTGCGAATTATATCTATTATGTTTGCATGAACTTCATGTAAAAAAGGTGATCCGATACTGCAAAACATGGATAATATATAAAAAACAAGCGTGCTTTCAAATAATGGCAGCCTTACATCCTGATCGCTGTACGTATTCACTCCCTTTAAATATTACTGGAATTGACTTTGCAGGACCCTTCGAACTAAAAAGTTCTACTATCAGAAGAGCAGCTATCGTGAATTGATATGTCTGCGTTTTTCTGTGCTTTGCTACAAATTCAATACATTTGGAACCTTGCTCAAGTCTTAGCACCCCAGCTTTCCAAGCAACTTTTTTTCGTTTTATAGGATGACGCGGTCTTCCACATCGAGTTATTTACGACTATGGACGAAATTTTGTTGGTGCAAATCGAGCATTATGTAGAAAATTTAATATATTTATCAACTCCACATCTTACGATATTGCGCAGAAATACATATCCCATGGGTTGGAATGGTCTTTTATTCCCCCACAAGCTTCTCACATGGGAGGTCTCTGGGAAGCTGCGGTCAAAAGCTTGAAATTCCACTTAAAACAAGTAGCAGGAGCTTATCGTTTCAATTTGAAGAATTCTGTACAATATTAGCGCGAATTGAAGGAGTATTACCTCCGGACATTTCTTCGAGATGGGCCAATTATGTCTTTCCCTGAACAAACAACCGATAATCTATCTCTATTAAATCGATGGGAAAAACTTAAAGCTATTCATCACAATCTCTCATTACAATGGAAAGAAGAATATTTACAATCAATGCATAAAAGATATAAATGAAAATTTTCCACTCTTTATTTAAAAATAGGCGACTTTGTGGTGATAATGGATGATCTTTTGCCCCTTGCGAGTGGCGATTAGGACGAATTACAAAAGTTCACATTGGGGCTAATCACCACGGACATTCTTCGAGGTGGACGTTCGTACACAAAACCTTATACTATTTCTTAAACCATAATGTATTTCCTACTTATTTGGTTGGTGGCAAGTAAAAATTAAAATTTAAAATAAATACATAATAATTACATACAAAATTCCAAAGTCCTTATTTCAGCCATTTCTCCATTTTTACCATTCTAGTAAAGAATATTTAATTTATACGTGGTTTTCTTAAAGTATGCCTAATCAACGATCACGTGACCCAGCCGTTCACCAGTGCCAAATATGCTACCGTTTACTGTATTAATTGCCTGGGACGTACTCACCTTGTTGCTGAGTGTGATACCAGTAACACTTGCCTCTATTGGCAACAGCTGCACCATACACTCCTGCACTCCAATCGACGCAGTCGAATCATGGAACGGCTGGGAGAACGAGCTACGTCACGAAGCAGAATGAAATGTGAAACACCTGTCCGCACCATAAATAATAATTTCTAGTGTAAAGCAACCCACTAGAAATGGCAACACCAAAAGCCGACGACGCCATTCCAACCAACAAAGCGAGACCACAAAAAAAACACCACACATATATATATATATATATATATATATATATATATATATATATATATATATATATATATATATATATATATATATATATATATATATATATATATATATATATATATATATATATATATATATATATATATATATATATATATATATATATATATATATATATATATATATATATATATATATATTTTTTAATAAAGAGTGGCCTATTTTTAAATAAAGAGTGGAAAATTTTCATTTATATCTTTTATGCATTGATTGTAAATATTCTTCTTTCCATTGTAATGAGAGATTGTGATGAATAGCTTTAAGTTTTTCCCATCGATTTAATAGAGATAGATTATCGGTTGTTTGCTCAGGGAAAGACATAATTGGCCCACCTCGAAGAAATGTCCGTGGGTAATACTCCTTCAATTCGCGCTAATATTGTACCGAATTCTTGAAAATTGAAACGCTAAGCTCCTGCTACTTGCTTTAAGTGGAATTTCAAACTTTTGACCGCAGCTTCCCAGAGACCTCCCGTGTGAGAAGCTTGTGGGGGAATAAAAGACCATTCCAACCCATGGGATATGTATTTCTGCGCAATATCGTAAGATGTGGAGTTGATAAATGTATTAAATTTTCTTATAATGTTCGATTTGCACCAACAAAATTTCGTCCATAGTCGTAATAACTCGATGTGGAAGACTGTGTCGTCCTATTAAACGAGAAAAAGTTGCTTGGAAAGCTGGGGTGCTAAAACTTGAGCAAGGTATTGAATTTGTAGCAAAGCACACAAAAACGCAGACATATCTTTTTACGATAGCTGCTCTTCTGATAGTAGAACTTTTTAGTTCGAAGGGTCCTGCAAAATCAATTCCAGTAATATTGAAAGGGAGTGAATACGTACAGCGATCAGGATGTAAGGCTGCCATTATTTGAGAGCACGCTTGTTTTTTATATATTATGCATGTTTTGCAGTATCGGATCACCTTTTATACATGAAGTTCATGCAAACGTAATAGATATAATTCGCAAAATAGAGATTCTCGTGGTAATATTATTGGAAATCGTTCTTTAAAAGGTAGTGAAGCGTTTGGTAAGCGACAATTTACTCTTAAAATATCTTCTTGGTTTAACGGTGGGTTGACAGTAAATAAAGATGAGCCTTTTGCAATAGGCTCAGATTTTGAAAAAGCATCATATTCTTCCTGATAGCATCTTTTCTGAGCAAGCATTATTTATTTGGATTTTACCGCTTTAATTTCTTCGTGTCTAAGTTCAATATTAGTGTTTTGTAACGTTTGATTTGGATTGGCAAACGAACTTTTAAATCGTCTTATATACCGAAAGACGGAAGCTAAAACTCTTCAAGCTCGAGTGTATGATGAGAATCGTTTAAATATATCTTCTCGGATAGCCAAAGTATGAAAACTACTGGTGGGAACCTGTAGTTTTGTGTTTTCCAAAGTGCTTTTGAGATTATCTTCATAAGATTTAAACGAATTTAATGGGTTATTCCGTGGCCATTCAGTTTTTGGTTTTGTTAGCCAATCAGGGTCATGAAAACAAAGTGAGTTACCAATAAGATCTTGAGATCTACAACCTCTTGAGCCTAGGTCGGCAGAATTGCTATGTGTTGGTACATGACGATATTTTGCGTTTGGAAGTAGCGTGTGAATTTGTCCAATACGATTTGCCACATAAATTTCCTTCCAAGTAGCTGGTAATTTTGCTAACCATCCAAAAGACAAATGATGAATCACTCCATAAAGTAATTTTCGTATCAGTTAGCTTAAGTGAACAGATGGTGTGATGTTCTAATTTTGTGAACATAACACTACCTGAAAGTTCCAGTCTAGGTAGAGTAATTTAAGCTAATGGGGCTACTTTAGTTTTGCTCTAGCCACAGTTGCTGAATTAGAATTTTGCCTTTTACAACTACCGGTGATATCCAACCAGCTGGGTTAAACAACAGATGATACGATTTTTCTTTTCGTTATTTGTGAAGTCTGATGCATCGGCTCAAAAAAAATAACTGAAGGAATTAGTTACTGCATTCCAACGAATTCCAAAAGCTTTCATTGTACTAGCATCGTGAAATTTAAGAAAATTACAGTCGTATAAATCTTCTTTGGGAAAAGAAGTTAACAACTGAGAGTTGTTTGCCATGACCTTTTTGAGTTAAAGACCAGCAGAGTTAAGAGTTTTTATAAGTTGATTTTGCGCTTCTAACGCACTTTCTATCGAATGTCCTCCGGTAAAAATATCATCGACATATGTCTCTTTCTGCAGTATTTTTTCTGCTTTTGGAAACTGATATTGTAATGGCGAAGAAAGGTGCGCAATTTACTCCAAAAGTAATAGTCTTCGGGGGGACTTTCTCTGGAATGATCTGTCTTTTGGATCTACTAATATTTGACGATACATTTTTTGTATTAAATACATTAAATACAAATTTATAAAAACGTCAATTTAAATTTACAGTTATGAGATCTGCTTGTAGTGTTGGGCCTGTATATAAAACATCGTTCAGTGAAAACCCTGATTTTGTTCTACGGAAAGCATTAAACACTACTCTTACTTTTGTCGTTTAACTTTCTAGACGAATTACTGCATGATGTGGCAGGTAAAATGAGTTGCATTTTTCATTTGAAAAAAATTCCTTTGACGTCGTCTCTTCCATGTGATCTGAGGCAATGTATTCTGCGAAAACTTCATTATATTGATATTGTAGGAGTGGGTCTTTCTGTAAAGTTTGTTCCATTCGAACATATTGACTTAGAGCAACAAATCTTGATGGGCCATGGAATCTAGTGTTTGGAAAATCCTGTCGGAACGGAAATCTAACCATATAGAGTCCATTTGGTAAACGTTTTGTCGTTTGTGTGTAATATTTTTCACAATATTCATCTCCAGAAGAGATCGGGCGTGCAGAAGATATTTCTTCCTGCTCCCAAAATTTCCGGATCAATTTATCCAAATTATCATCTTCAGATTTGATACTTGATGAAAAAGAAAATATAGGTTTTGTTTGAACCACTGAGAACCCATCCAAATACTGTTTTGTATGCTGTGGCTGAACCACACATGGATCGGCTAGATCAAGATCTGATAGATTAACTGTGCTCGATACATTAAATGAAGTAGAAGGAATTTGGTTTGTCACTTTCGGTAGAACAATGGCTGTTACCGAAATTTTGAAATTTCTATATTCTATATCAAAACTATATCACAATCCTTTCTTGCTGTTTGATATTGGCCTCCAATTCCGACAATTTCCAAATATGACTTTCTTGATGGTAAATTAAGACGTCTTTGAATTTTTTCTGAGAGAAAAGTTCTTTCTGAACCGGGGTCTATTAACGCACGAATTGTGAACAATTCCCCTCTAGATTCAATCTGCACTAATGCAGTACGCAATAATATGTTTGTTGTGTCTGTAGCATAATTTGCGTTAATTTAAGATTTTATTAACTGAGAAGTTGACGGATTTTGATGCGTATCATTTAGCTCATAAGAGCCATTATTTATGTTTTTATGAGCCATGTTTATGTTTTATGTTTTTAAGAGCCATTATTTATGTTTTTATGATCAGATTTTTTTCTGATTTTATTTGAAAAATTTTCGACTGGTCGTTATTTTCTGTAAAGGATTAAATGTACGCATGTGTAGCAATATATAATGTTGCTTATTACAATTTAAACAAGTACCTTTACTAGTGGGATGGTGATAGACAATTATTGCAATATCGATTTTTGAATATGAAATCGACCCTTTCTTGAATAGAAAGTTTTCGAAATTCAGGATATACTCTTAAATTGTGATCCTTTTCACAATTTTTACATTTAAAATTAAGTTTTTCTTGAGATACGTACATCTGAATTGGTGACTGGGAATCATTGTTGTTAAGTGAAGAAGATTTTGTAATCTTTATAGAAGCTATTCTTTCTACTACCACATATCTTTTTAAGAGGAAATCACTTAACTCTGACCAAGGTGGTAAATCTCTACTGGCATTTAGTGTTCCCAATGTATTAAAGTTTCATTTGGTAATTTCGAATAAATAGAGTTAACTAATATTGGAACACATCCATCTGTTGACATACCTAAATCTTTAAGCATCGCTCAACTGTCAGATACAGAACTGTGGATCCTTTGTAACGAGTCGCTGTCCTCTTTGATGGCTGTGGAAATATTAAAAATAGTCCGAATTTGATTATCCAGACATTGAGATTGAAATTGTCATCGGTAAGGGAAAAGCTTTTTACAATTGCTCCAGCAGCATCAGTTGTTTTTTCTAAGATGATATAGTTTTTCCGCGTTTGTGAACTTTGGAAGGTCGATGTAAACTGCTGTAAACATATCGCGAAATGCTGGCCAGTCCTCATAACTTCCAGAAAAAATTTGTGTGTCACAGAGTGGGAGCTTCAGTCCAGAAATACAGCTACTATTCATGGGACTAGGAAGTAATGGGCTTATACTTTCACGAGCATTAATGCTCATTTTTGAATGTTTTATTAGATTGAGTATTTTCGACATATATATAAGACACGAGTCGTATTGCTCTTGTGTAGTAGATTTAATCTCTTAGTCTAGCTCAGAGAGCATGTCCAAAACAAAATCCGATGTATTTGCAAGGTCAAGATCATATTTCATTTTTGCAGAGTGATATAAGGGTTTTTGCATCAAATGCAAATCGATTTTGAAGGTTTTCCATTTTATTTGTTTATGTAAATTGGAAATTCGATATTTATTATTGAAATTTTTATAATTTCAATATTTTATTTTTAATAAAAGATATTTCCTTAATAAGCGTTTTATTTATGTGAATCGGAAATTCACGGATTTATATTATATTCTTTGTAATTCGAACTTCAATATTTTAGAAGACAATACTTATTTGTGGAAAAATATTTATTTAGTAAAACGTTTTATATAAATGTGAATCGGAAATTCACGGATTTATATTGAATTCTTTGTAATTCGAACTTCAATATTTTACAAGCAAATACTTTGTGGGAAGATATTTACTTAATAAACACCTGAATCGTAAATTCACAGAGTTATTGAATTCTTTGTAATATATATATATATATATATATATATATATATATATATATATATATATATATATATATATATATATATATATATATATATATATATATATATATATATATATATATATATATATATATATATATATATATATATATATATATATATATATATACATATATATTTTTTTTTTGTTTTTGTGTGTGTGTTTTTTTAATTGGCTTTATCTTATATTTCGCATTCAAAATTACTGAAGAAATTTTGATGAAAAAGTTATTTTAAAAATTTGCAAATAATTTCTTATATTTTTCTTATTCGACATACAAATGCATCACACACCACCAAAAAACTCAAACATAACTGCTTCACCTGAACTAATTTATTAGTTTCATTTAATTCCAACTCGCTTTTATATTTTTGGTTGATGTTCTAATTTTCATATTTTTTATTGATTTTAAATGTTTTGATTTATTTAACTCGCATAATAATGGTATTTTAATTTTTTTCAATAATTTATTGTTAATTGCAAATTTATTTATTTTTTTAATATAGCCCACTGTGCTTGTTTTTCGTTGTTTTCTTCTCATTTTTTTACATTGTTATTCATTGTTATTGTGTGTAAAAATTGTTCACTGACTATTCTCTTCAGTTAATTTTGGTTATGATCATGTTTATATGAAAAAGGTGTTAATTATTTACTCTAAAATTCAAAGCAAATTTTATACACTTAATATTAAAAGAAATTACTTTATCATTACCGATTTTTATGCAATTTTAATGTGAAAAGCAATTTTTTTATATTTTTGGTTTTAATAGGAAAAAATTAATTATTATTTTTTTGTATTTTACAAAATTGATTTTTTTTTTACAAAATTAGTAAACTTTTTATTTTTAATAAAACATTCTTTGGAATTTTTCGGCACTTTACAAAAAGGAAATATATATATATATATATATATATATATATATATATATATATATATATATATATATATATATATATATATATATATATATATATATATATATATATATATATATATATATATATATATATATATATATATATATATATATATATATATATATATTGTGTTTCAATAAGATGTGGAATGTGATTTGTGAAATATAAAAGAAATAAAAGTTAAAATTTGTTTTTCTAACAATTATTTTATTTCCTTTTCAGCAAAACTAATTTATGGACATTTTGTAGAATAAGGTAAGTGTTAATGAATTTATTAAAATAAATGACCAAAAAATTAAATAATAAAAATAATAGTTTTACATTAAATGAAGAAATTCAGTAATCGGAGAGAGAGATAAAAGCGTCAATAACGTTTTTAATGTGAAAATGAAATATGGTTACCCTGCCACAATAAAATTTAAAATTCTCCAATTTAAAAATTATAAATGAAAGTGTTCATAACATAAAAGAAGTGTTTGTGAAGATTATTAATAACAATTTTATAATCATGTATTGTGATATAAAATATCTTAAATTTTTAATTATACAAAAGTGAAGTAATTTAAATTAATTAATAATGTGGTGAAGTGATTAAATAGTACAAAACATATATTTATAATAAATTCGAAAGAGCATTTCTTCATTTAATAATTGACTTTTAATAATATAATATTTGTGATTATTTAATAAATCTTTAATTGAAATTTCAATATTTTTTAGATTTTATTAATTTATTTCCCTTATACTTTCATTACATACTTATGAAAAATTAAACCCAATTTGTATGAAGAAATACAATCACAACAAAACTAATAATATGTATAAAAACTATATAAAATTAAATTTTAAATAGCAAAACTCATGCCAACGATTCAAATTCAGTATGTGGTAAGATGGTTGGAATATGTAACGACTACGAACGTCTTCCAAAAAAATTGTAAACAGCTGTCCGTAAATGAGTTGAAGACTACCAGACTGACGGCGCAAATATCAAGGAATGAAATAAAGGAAAGGAGAAAAGATGAGGGTAAATATTATTTGATGATATTTTATGTAAGTTATTTATTAGAATGTTGTTTTAGGTAAATGCCATTGAAATAGTAGGGTAAAGGAGGGAGCAGGGCTTTATTTAGGGATGTTAGGATTGGGAGGGCGAACGTTGGCAGAAAAGCTACCAACTTCAAAATAAAGTATTGCACCGCCAATTTTTTGTTTAATTTATAAACAACTTTTTTCCAGTTTTTTTACTTCGGGCTTCAGAAATTTTTACTTTCTTTTCAATCTTATAATTGGTTTGATTTTTCTTGCATGCGACGATATTAACCAGCACTAGTGGCAAGGTCCAGCCCATCCGGTGAGCTTAAGCCCAGCAAAGAGCCAGCAAACCAGCGCCCCCGTCAGCCTGGTAACTTTTAGCTTGACTACGGACATTAATATCGAGGTGAACAGCTCAGGATAGGCAGATCCTTTACCCAGTCATTATATAGGTACCGTTTGAATTATTCAAGAGTCCTCAACGCGAAAATTTTTTTATTTCTAGCATTTTAACTTACCTTACTCTGACAGTCCCGGAAGAGATTACAAGCAGTAGTATCTTTCGAGTTGCGGCAGCAATGGTAGTAGAGGTTAGGACTTATTTTAAGTTCATGAGTTGGACAAGAGTTGAGACTCTGAGGTGATTGGAAAAATCCAAAGTCCACATCGCAACAACTCGGTTCCAGATCATGAACACCTTCCATAGTAAATTATGTAGTTTCTTAGGCAATACGTTTTTTTTATTTTATTCGGTTTCAGAAATTATTTTTTCTTCAGAGCAACAAATTGGCTCGGATATAGTTATTTTTGTAGTCCTTGTATAATGATTTTATCTGAATTAGGCTAGTTGCTCCAGATAAATTAAGCCAAGTTATTTCTGGGACCGAATTAATTCCACTCCATAATAAATTAGATCTAGAAGAAATTTTAATTTTTTTTATTAGATACATTGTCGTAGAGGTTACATTTATATTATTACTTACCTTTTTTTCTATTACTAGTATTGTTTTCTTTATTTATTTTGTTTGTTTTTAAAATTATTTTCTTTGTTTTACAAAATACAACAATTGTAATTAATTTGTATATATTTAATTGAAAACTTATTAGTTTCTGATTTAAACTACTGAAATTTAGAATTTCTTTTGTTAACTGAATCTTTAAAAGCTTTTATTTGTTATTATTTACGCGTTACTTTTTGATCATAATCTTGTAGAAATTTTGAGTATATTTAAGTGAATTTATTAAGATGTACTACGACATGTACTACAGCACTATAACTCCACCGAAATATAACAGTATTACGGCCAGAAACGTGCAGCAATAATTTCGATAAAGCGACGCTACTGCTTCAGCACCTCCTCCATCTATGCAAAATCCCGCCCCAAGCGCGAGAGGAGTTCGCAATGCTAATTTCCGAGCAGCGTAATTCCATGCAGCATGAAATATCGAACGCCATAAATCAAGTGACTTGTGGCCAATTAAATCCTAATAATGCAGCAAACACACAACCTCCACCGGCTGCACAATATCAGCCTATTCATCACAATCCTCCGCAACAGCCAATACCAACTCAAGCACCGAGAGTTTTTGCCACTCAATTTTCTCCAGCACTAAGTTTGCCACCGGAGTTTACGATTACAACTCCCAATAAGATTAATTTGTCCAAATGGGCAATTAAATTTGATGGCTCCACAAATTCCATGAATGCCACAGACAATATATTCCGGGAAAATATTTTAAGACAGGATTATAACTGCCCCTTTAATGACACCCATGTTAGTTGAAGGCCAGGCTCAGAAATGGTATTGAAACTAAGGAAGCTAGCTTATAGGGATTATGAAATCTTACTTGAATCGAACCAGAAAAGAAATTATATCAGCACCTCTGTACGAAGGTGAAGATTCCCTACTCCTCCTGACTGTTCTAGGATAAGTATATGTTACAATTGTATAAATCTTCTCCGGGTCTGGTTTTAACTTTCCTCCATCTTATATATATCCTAGATACCTTAATTCTTTATCAAGATAGACAAAACTCTATCACGTAGTGCGGCTAGTATAACTTTATCCATTAGACGGCAAAGTCTTAAGACTACGTTGCACAATATAAAAAATAAAATAGCAAACAGAGTACCGTAAAAGATTTAAGTGGTCTTCCTGGCACTGTGAATGTAGTTTTTCTCTACTTGAAGGATCTAATGATATCTGCTAGAAAGCATCTCTTAAATCCACACTTGAAATATAATATGTGTCTCCTAACTTACTGAGCAGACCTTCAATGTGTGGCAGAGGATAGGCGTTCTTGATCGTGAGGGTTTCAGCTTGCGAGCAACCAAACACAATCGATTCTTCTCGTCCCTTCGGTCGAAAGAAAACGGATGACTCTAGAAGTTTCGCATTGCGCAATCACCCCAAGTTCAAGCATTCTATCAAGCTCTGCATAGCAGAAGCAAAGCAGACTTCATGTTGGATTTTACCAAGACCGCGCTTAGTGCACCAAGGAAAACAAGCAATAACCTGATCTTAATGTCCGAGAAGAATAGGACGATTATATGTGGGTACTAAATAAAATGTAACCTCACTTGCAAAATTATTAAAAGTTATCCTAGCCTTCACTCTTCCTACAATTCAGTGCGGACTACTATTTACTGCCTTAATAAAAGAAAACTTGTTGTATTACGACCCGTACTCTGAATAAAATCCAAATAGTTCTTACCTAAACAAGTTGTAGTTGCTCCACTCTCCATCAAAACAACATTGCGCTCTTCTCGCACAAATTAACACCAGCTTAGAAAAATTATTAAGTCACCTATAGAGAATGTTTAAATGTCGTCCTAGCCATTAAGTTTCGGCCTTATATCGAGGTAATGCCATTTTCTGCAATAACCTTCTTCATTTGCAGGCATTTTCTTTTTTATTTCCCGTTATATAGGAAATCTCTACAAATATAAACAATTTTAATGATTTGTAGTCAGACTTTTTTAAAAGCAATGAGTATTTTGATCGACAAAATCTTACACTATGATGGACGACTCTTAAATGAGGATTTTGCTTGGAAACTATGAATACCATTAGAAGTCACTAAATCGTCAATTGAAACACACACCACAGTCTTCTCGCCAACCCGGAGAAAATTAATACAATTGTAAAATATACTTACCCTAGAACAGCCAGGCGGGGTAGGAGCTTTATGGGTGCTACCGGTTGGTATAGGCTCTTTATCCCTTGCACAAATTTACACCAGCTCAGAAAAATTATTAAGTTACCGAAAGATAATGTTAAGATGTCGTCCTAGCCATTAAGTTTCGGCCTTATATCGAGGTAATACCATTTTCTGTAAAAACCGACTTCTTCATTTGCAGGCATTCTACAAATATAAACAATTTTAATGATTTTGAGGCAGACAATTTTAAATGGAATGAGTACCTGAATTTGATAGACAAAGACAAAGCAAATTCTGCTCAATTACAAGACCAGAGTTTTAAACTATGATGGACAACTCTTAAATGATGATTTGCTTGGAAGCTACGGATACCATAAGAAGTCACCAACTCGACAATTGAAAATTGCCATAATCCACCACAGTCTTCGCATAAAGGATTAGGAAAAACGCCACGTAGAGTTAAAAACTACTTTGGCTAAAGTAGAACTCGCAACATGTTGAAGAACAAAACCGGCTAACACAACTTTTCGACCGTCAGTATGTGCTGAGTGGATTATGGAACGCCTATTCCAACATATTTTTGTGGTTTTTTTAGGACACAAGATAAAAATGATGATAGCCTTGCGAATTCCTCCCGCATGTGCATAGCTGGATTTTTCTTATCTTCCCGCAATCTCAAAAAGAACTTAAAATAAATCCTAACCAATACTGTCGCAACGTAAAAGACATTAATACTAGTAATTTCCTTCGGGAATTACAGTATAAGGTAAGTTAAATCGCTAGAATTTAAGAAAACCTATGGAATTTAATAATTTAATTATGCAAAATTTATAAACAGATTCCTTTACCCGCAATTACATCACTACGTGTTGAGGACTCTTAAATGAATCAAACGGGGCCTATTCACTTCACTGGTTATTTCGTCGTATACAAAAAAATCATACCAGCTATAAAGTTAAAAAGAAAATAAGATAAATAATTGAAATGACAAAGCCGAACTGAAATGAAGGTAAATAAAACATAAAAAATTTGGCGGTACAATAACTTTTCCTTGAAGCTGACAGTTGTCCTGCTAAAGTTCATCCGCTCAATCCTATCTGAAGCCCTGTCTCCCAACTGTATTTTAATGATAATTATAATTAACATTTTATTCTTAAAAATTCATATAAAAATTCACAAAAGAATTTCACTCATCTTCTGTTTCTCCTTTCCTTTCTTTAGATATTTGCCTTTTGTCAGTTGAATGTTGTTTTTCTCTTTTTTTTTCTTTCTTTAATTTCATACACTTAACCTTCTGTCAAAATTGCCAATCAAGTTATAGGGTGCAAATGACAAACTTTTTACAGGACGAGCATGATCGATATCAGTTTCGGAAAATGACAAAAGCGAACGCAAATCAACCCTCTAACCCGAGGGTCGATATGTCAACATTCAATTGCGATTTTAAAATTTGGGCATCTTTCCGGGATCTTTTCAAGGTTAAAACACATTTTTTATCTGAAGCAAAAGACAAGCGGCGATGCCAAAGAAATAATCGACAACTCACCCCTGACAAATAATTGGTTTCTTATTGCGTAGTCCCAACTCGTCTCTCAATTTGAGAATAGACGAATGCAGATAAACGCGCAATTAAAAACCCTATTTAATATATCCTCAGTAAGCACCATGTGCAATGCTTATATATGAAAGCTTCAAAGAGAGATAAATTGTTCTATTGCAAATTTATTTTTTTATATATTTATTATATATCTTTGTTAGACAAAACTACCCGAAGAAATCCGAAGAGAACTTAATTAAACTCCTAAATAAAGTGAAACAAAAGGCATTGGGAGAACGAATAATAAGTAGATTCGGAGTACCCAAAGTTTTAATTACTGACAATGAAACACAATATACAAGTCGACCTTTCGAAAGGTTTCATGGATATTGATCACCCTCAGGAAATACAGGAAGTATTTAGTTTAGTAAGGAGAAATTTACAAGTAGCTTCTCAGGATCAACGTCTGTTTTATAATCTTAGGAGATCTAATTGGAAACCAAATAAGAGAGTAAAAGTGTTAGTGAAACAATATAATTTGTGCAAAGCCATCGAGGGATTCACAGCGAAATTAGCAAGAAAATAGAATGGAACATATATCATAGAAAAATTCATATCACCAGCTGAAGGAAAAAGACCGAGCACACTCTAGAATTAAACCCCTTTAGTATTGAGTGTTGTCCAACGGTTGTTTTTTGTTTCATTTCGCGTTGTCATATGTGTAATAGTAAGAAAGCTCAAAAGACAAATCTCTTGTTGACTACTGGTAAAAAATTATATCAGATGAAGAACGAAAAGAAATTATTTTAATCCAGCCAACGCCCCCCGTCACGATATGCCGAATTGGACTGACAAGTAAAAAGACAAAGGTCGTTAAATGGTAGCAGTCGTCCGTTGGGCCCATATAAAAGTAGTCGTTACCGAAGAAATGGTTCCCCAGTTTCTAGCCGTTACACTGCCCGATCAGAAAAAAGATTTTTCACTATCTGATTAAGAGATAGAGTCATACCTGCTTATGCCTCTGGGTTAAATAAAAAGGGAGCTTGTAGAAAAAGGAGACGACAAGGACCTATTTCCAACACCTCTTTTCATACCTGTTACTAAGGGTAACATAGCGGGAAAACTTTTACCTCCGTATCTACGGACACATGTGACAGATTTAGTGCAATTAGAGTATACTAAATTTCGCCAAGGAAGTTGCCGGTATATAGTATCGCATTCGGGTCTCTAAATCTGGCAAGGAATCAGTAAGGTAAGACAAAGATCCCACATCAACAGGAGATAAAATAAATAAATGAATAAATAAGAGAAATATAAATTCGTCAAATGATTTTTTATTTACGAAGAAAAATGAAAATGTGATTAATATTTTGTACACCAACTATTGTCAAATCCTATAATTTGGTCCTGTAAACCAAATATAATTGTTATTCTTAGTAAACAAAACAACAATGGTTATGAGTCAAGTAAAACAATGTCAATGCTTTAGAAAACGTACTAACGACAATCATAGTGAACAAGAAGTAAAAAAACAAAATAAAATAATAATATAACGAAAAGTTATTGGTTTTATTTTTGTAAGTTATATGAAGTTAGAAAATACACTTATGCTATCTATTACTATGTTAATAGTATTACAAAAAAATCCGTGTTATGAAAAGTATAAAAGAAGTCAAAAATTAAATAAATTTACAGTAGCCGTTGAATGGTTCTTAAATCACGACGACAAAATTAGATAAATTCACAATAGTCGTTAAGTGGTTCTTAAATTACGAAAACGAAGTAGTTTGTCCAGTTCTAAAATCACGAAGACAAAATTTTTGATTGGTTGTTATAACATTGAACAACGAAATAAAAACCTAAAATATAAAGTCTTATTATTTCTTATGGTTACAGTTGATTTTTTGGTTTGCAATAAAAGCTATCCACTTATAGCCAACATATAATTTGTCTATCCAAGCTATTATGCAGCCTTTGCCAAATTTTGTACGAGGCGGGGATGTTCTGTCGCATTTTGTCAGACAATGGAACTAATACCATACGAGCTAGAAAACTATTGAAGAAGGAGCTACAAGAATTTATATACAATTGAAATGGCTTTTTATTTCTACTGATCGCTTTCAAAATTTAACGTAGCATTTCATACTCCCAGCCGCAACACACATGGATCGTTTATGGGAAACCGAGTTAAAAAGCCTTAAAGACATATAAAAAAACTAAATACCCTTAATTACACATTTGAAGAGGTGGTTACATTTATCCACATATATTTCCATTTTATTTACACAGAATGGCTTCCAATATCCAAAGTGGTTCTGGTTCCAGACGTTCTGTAAACCAAACTGAGCACACACACACAAAATAAATGGTTCCATAGTCATCAAGGCAACAATTTTGCTGTGGCATCTGCCGAGCTAACCATCGTTTAATTAATTGTCACAGAATCTATAAAATGAGTTTAGCTGACAAATATAAAAGAGAGATAACCCTGCACTATTGTGTAAATTGACTTGCCAGGACTCATTTAATTGGAAGGTGTAAAGCATCATACTACACTACAAGGTCCCAAACGCATTGTTAAAAATCTGACCCAAGAGCCATTACCAACACAATCCCCAAGAAATCCACCCCCACAGTTCCACGGCGATCATAATAAGTCGCAAAGGTCCTGACACGCATTGTTACATCGATGGTGAGAACGTTTGTACCTACGGCCATAGTAAAGATAGGAAATCTGAAAGGGCAACATTGAACCCCCACTAAGTTCCGAATTGCAACCATATTTGTGAGCGGAAGTAACCTCAACCTTTAAATTTGGACCAAGATTATTTTGTTCAGGCGTTAATTGCTCCATATCTGGAATCAAACACTCGATATGAGATTTTTATGGAAGTTTTTTGAAATATTCAAACACATTAAAGATAAGTTTAGGCGCATTTCTCTAGCAGATTCTGAATTTTATTCCAACAAACCAGTTTCCGTAGAGATTGTTGGCGACTTTATACAATTACATGCAATCCAGTACCAAACACATCGATAGAGGATCGATAATTGCTCAAGATTCCGCCCTTGGCTGGCTGGTGATGAACTCTTTTACCCAATAACACTCAGCAAAAAGTTGTCTGGCCCGGGATATTGTTCATATCATAAACATATTATATTTTCCATTCCTTGGTTTCTATTTGCGTTCCACCCCCAACATCATTTTAAGCAAAAAATCACAAATCGTTTATCAGAATATATAAACTGTAATTAATAAATAGTAAGATATTGGCAAAATTTATCAAAATATGTTAAATTCTAAAAATTTCTAGAAATAAATATAAAAGACTTAAATTAATGTTTTGTTTTTTTTTTTTTTTTAACATAAACAAATCAATATTTATAATCAACTTGAATAAATATGAAAACAATCCTTAATAAAATAAAGTACTATAAAATTTATTATACTTACTTTAGCCCTTTAACTTTAAAGTATGATAAATAATATTTTATTGATATTTTTTGTCACAATTATATTATGATAAAAAATATAAAAAATATAAAAAACCTCAGAATTGCACAAAACCCATAACCTATAAGTATATACTTACCCTATTTACATTCTATTGCAAATTATAAACTTCCTTTTTTCTAATAAGCCGCTTAAAATTATAAAATTTTGAAAATATATTAAACATCCTAAACTGAAATTTTTGCTTTAAAAGCAATGGTTTATCCAATATTTAATTTAAATTCGACGTTAGGTATTTGATATAATGCTTTATTGTTAAAATATTGGCATAAAATTGGCAATCGTTTTGTTGTTTTAAATTTTTTTTGGCAAATTTCGTTAAATTGATTTGTATTTAACACTTTTAGTAGTTAAAAACTCCATCCAGAGAGGATTTTAATAAGGTCCTTCTTTGAGCTAATATAGTTACATGTGGCAAAACACATCAAAATAATTTTAAAACTATATCTTCACAGGCATTATATGAACAGCCAATAAGCCGAACGGACGAACGTCATCACAAAGAAATAAATTTTTAATATCAGTACAACACATTCCGGCTGTACTGCTCCGCTTATTACTGGCCCCCTCCGGAATTGAGAAGAATCCTGGACCATTGTTCTGCTCAGTGTGCCAGAACCGCTTGCACCACATGTCAATTTAGATAAGGTGCAACTCATGTTTGGGCAGGTGTCACCTCAGGACCTGTTCTGACTAAAAGGGGTGAGCAGAAAACTTTGTTGTACCATGCTGCTAACAGCAACAAAGTGATTCTGCATCATCGTTATCATCTTACGCAACACCTCCACACGGAGTAGACCCTCCCCAACACAATCACCACAACAGCAGCAACAACATCATCAGTCGCCGCTCACACCGGTGATGGCAGTCCGAACACCTGAAGTAACTGAGATAAATCGATTTATTAGACAACATAATATCGTAGTCGCTGCGAATCTAAAGAGTATTTTCAGCCTGCATAGTTGTAACGGATGCAAACTTCTCCAAAAACACCGCACCAGGAGTAACGATGGAGGCATCGCCTTCATAATACGCAACACGATGCAGTGTAGAGCTTTATCTCTCGATTTGTCATCCACAGATCAATACCTTGAAATTCAAGGTATTGCCGTCAAATCGGGAGATTTGGATCTCGAGCTCTATAATGTCTATGTTAGTGGTCAGCTGTCCAACATGGAACCGACCCGATATTAGGACTATATTAGATGGCAAGATCCGATTAGTCCTCGAAGACTTTAACGCGCACCATCAGCATTGGCATTCGAGGCTCGGGAATGATCAAAGAGGTGCGCTGTTAGCGTAACAGATAGATGAATCCACCTGCTGCACATTGAATGATGATACCCCACACGGATTATGGTTATTTGCGCTAGCTTGCCAGATATAACCTCTGCAAACTGTAATATTTGATAATCAGACCACTTACACATAATCAGCAGTTTGGTAAATGAAAATGCAAAAAGTATTGATATAAATAAACAGTGGTCAACTGTCTGATCTCTTTCTAATCCCAAGAACGACAATTAAGTTTGCAAACAAAACAATTTTCGGCCCTAAGCTTTTGCCGACAATTCATTGAGCAACCGGAAGAAATGGCGAAACAAAGTGTTATTCACACCTCTTGAAGTTGCAGAGACCATCAACACGGCTAAATCATCTAAAGCGTGTGGCCCCGACAGAATATCAATGCTAATGTTGAAGAACCTTGGCGAGCAGGAAGTCGAGTACTTGACGACGTGTAATCTGTCAATACGGAGCTTGATAATACGCGATACCTGAAAAATGGGTAGAGGCTTGGAAATATGCGGTTTCCCTTCAGCACGACTACAGCATTAACAGCCGTAACCACTCAGTTCGCGCATAATTTATACCAGCAGGCCATGTGAATGTCCACATCTCGTTAAATTTCGAGACAGAAAATCGCAGTCCCGTAGAGTCTAACAGGGAATACCATAGGGTGGAGTCCTGCCACCATTCCTGTTTAATTTCTACCTCCCGAAAATACCAGCGCCTCCACCCGGAGTAGACGTGATAACATATGCAGATGACTGTACGATAATGGTTACGGCCCATAGAGTAGATGACCAATGTGTTTTGGTAAATGGTTTTCTCAGCAAAATCCACAACTTCTTTACTGCAATTAATTTGAAACTTTTACCAGCGAAATCAATTGCAACACTCTTCACCACCTAGAGAGAAGGTGGATGCCTATGAATTTAGGCATCACGGTCGATGGAGTACAAATTCCGAAAGTTAACCACCCAAAGATTTTAAGAGTTACATTTGATAGCTTTTTCACTTCTTCAGTACATTCTACGAACAAAGCAGAAGAAAAAAACTAATATTTTAATTTTGCAAAGCCATGAAGAACAATACTAATTAACACAATAACAAATTATTTGCAACAGAAGAAAAAAGTTACAGCAGAAAATATAAATTATTTTATGACTTATTCAGTGTTTCTGTGTTATATTTAATAAAAACGTTTATATATTGTATAAGTTCGCACGCATTTGTGGTGGAGAGTATTGAAGATTCGTCAATAGCCGAATATAGCATTCTTCTTGTTTAATAAATAATACAATTTATATAGTTTAAAACTATTCAACATTAGCAAATGAGAATTGGTGATAAGGCTATATTAACTTTGTCATTCCCCCTGTACATTCCTACGTCTAGAAAAATTGTCCGAATTCAATTAAAATCGGTCAAATTGGTTTTTGTTGTAAAAATCTAGCCTTTTTAAAACCAGCTATATTGATACCAGTTTTAGACTAAATTATCTAACCTCAAATTTCCGAAGAAGAAATTTTATAAAATCTTCAACAAAAAGTAGTTAGATTTAGAGAGAATTTAACTGTCACCGAAATATACAGCCCTTCCTACAAAAAATCATATGCAAACATAATATACATAGGTATGTGCAAGATTCTTTGGATCAGAATTCGTAAATGACAGCTTTGTCGTGCTTGGAAGCCGCCATGATACACGTCATTTTTATAACTGCCAGTTCAATCCAACCTCACTCTGTCCTGAAGATCTATGGACCCAACCAATTGAAGTTGCCCGATTCCTTCGCCTGGGAACAACAACTAGCTGATACAACAATAACGGACAAACATCGCGATGCATCGTTAAACTGACATATGTGGTTACATTAATTTTTTACACATTAAAATTTTTTTCATACAACATGAACAACATTTTTTAAAATATGTGTTTTTTGTTTTCTTTTTTATTTTATTTGTCACAATAACAATAATTGCCATTCAATATTAGAACGAACAAATACTTATTTAGTTTTTTCACTTCAAACACAATTCTCAATTCCGTAAAAGGAGACTTATATGGGAGCTATTCAGTTTGGTCACGTTTATAGACATTATTTTAACAAAAGAACAGCTTAAAATAGTTTAACATAATATTTTATATACATACATATTTTTTGGTATTAACGTGTAAAATCAAAAACATTTTTTACCTAATGTTACTATTCCAACTTCCTCTTGTGTTCATTTGTACCTTTACAACCGAAGTAAAGTATACAGTATACTTGTATGTATATGTATATAACTTAATCGGATAACCGGTTTTTGTTTGGTTGTAATAAATAAGGGGAAAATGTTATTTAATGAAAATTTAGAATTTAACCAATAAAAAATTTATACAATACACATATTCGTTTTAATGTCTTATGTCTAGATAGTCATATACTAAAAACGTATTTATGCCCTAAATGCGTGAGATGTCCACAACTTTCATATTTTGGCTATAATTTTCATCTACTGATTCTATATTTGGTATTGATCTCAAGTAGCACTTTGTTCCTTCGAAAACTAAGATGTATTCGCTTTTACTTCTTATATTCTTCTTTCATAACGCACTCCATCTGAATTGAACTGTTTCCAAAATTAGCGTGTTAAGCAATGTCATCATCTATTCTAACGAAATATTAAAAGTTGCTTAAGTTCAGAACAATGAATTGTTAAGTTGACATTAGTTTTTATTTTATTATAATTTCAAAGACAAATTAAATTATTTCTTGTGTTATTTTTGGATAATAGTTATACTGCAAAAATATAAATCTAAGAAACAATCCTATTAAGGAGAACATATAACATAAGGCTTATGTTTCGAACAATACTATGCGAAGTTGTACACATTGAAAATAATAAATGAAAAAACCCGGATATGTTTGTGAAAAGTTCAAAATGTGCCTTCTATAGAATAATTCAATAATAAGAATTATTCAAAAACTGTCGATTTTATGAAATGCGAAAAAGCCGTTAAGAGTTCCCAGTAAAAAATATTTGTACCAAAATTTAATAGAATTCAAGCAAGTTAAACAAGTACCTTCCATTAAAACCGATTGACCAGCTCAAAGAAACCGTTATGTTGAATAATTTGAAAATAATAATTATTCGAATCTAGTCTGTTTTCTTAAAACCGGTTTCAGCTTTTGAATACAGTATTACTTATATTAAGCATTAAAATATAATTGTACCAAATTTCAATAGAATTGATTTTTATTTTTTTTTTGTGCTGAAGACGGATTCCGCACACGGGAGCTATAACGTTAAAAAAACTTTTATGAAATATATTTGTATATCTTTTTTGATTTTTATTTAAAACTTTTTTATTTTCTTAATTTCAGGAGAAGACCTAAAAAGTGATATTTTAACTCTACAAAGGCATGAAGAACAAAGAAGTATTCCTGTGTTATATTTAATAAATATTTTATATATTGTAAACGTTTCTGAGTGTATATGCACGAAACTAACGTATTTACTTTGCATGCATTTGTGGTGGAGGTATAACCGAATATAGCATCCTTACTTGTTGAATAAATAATACAATTTATATAATTTGAAACTTTTCAACAGCAAAAGAGTACATTGCAAAAAAAACATTTAAAAGAGTTATTTAATGCTTTTATTATTATAATTATTAAATGCTTTAATGCATTAGTTGAAGAACAATTGTAATGTGGTCAATAATTTAAACAGTAATTTATAGAACTTATATCACTATTTTTATACCTTCCTCCACCACAATTGGTGATGAGGGTATATTAACTTTGTCAGTCTGTCTGTACATTCCCACGTCTAGAATAATTCTCCGAATTCAATTAAAATCGGACAAATTGGGTTTCGTTGTCCTGAGCAATTTTCTAATTAAAATTGCTAATCGGCCTTTTTATACCCTCCACCACCACAAGTGGTGAGGGTATATTAAGTTTGTCATTCTGTATGTAACGCCAAGTAGGAATCATCTCAGACCCAACAATGTATATATATTATTGCATCAAATCAAAAACTGAGTCGATTTAGCTATGTCCGTCTGTCCGTCTGTCTGTCTGTTGGAAACATTCTCACGCCTAGAATAATTGACCGAATTCAATAAAACTTGGCCACATTGTTTGTTATTGTCCTAAGCAGTTTGCTATTTAAAACCAGCTATATCGGTTCATAAGCAAGGAAGTTATAGACCGATATCTGAAACAACCTCAAAATTTCAAAAATGAACTCTTATAATTTCTTCTAAAAATGTAATTGGACTTAAACAAAAAATTAATTTTAGCATACAATTACACGTGCTTCATCATCGTGCCAAAAATTATCAAAATCTGATTAACCGGAAAAAAGTTATAGGCTATAATATGCAAAATTTTTATACACCCCAAACTCTTTGTGTCATATGGACCACAATTTTTAAGATAATTTACTGAAATTTGTCACAACTAATTTTTAAACCATTCTTAATATATGTTATAAATTTTATTAACATTGGTCCATATTTTGATATAGCTCCCATATAACGCCATTTCCCGGAATATGATTTATAGCTCATAAAACTCTTAAATTGGAACCAATTCTATTGAAATTTGGCACAAATAATTGTTTAACTATTTTAAATATATACTATAAATTTTATTCACATGGGTCCGTATTTTGATATAGCTCCCATATAAGGTCCCTTCCCGGAATGTGATTTATAGCTCATAAAATTCTTAAATTTGAACCAATTCTTTTGAAATTTGGCACAACTAATTTCCTAGCTATTTTAAATATATGTTATAAATTATATTAAGATGGGTCCATATTTTGATATAGCTCCCATATAAGGACTTTCCCGGAATATGATTTATAGCTTATAAAACTTTTAAATTTGAACTAATTCTTTTGAAATTTGGCACAATTATTGTTTCAACTATTTTAAATATATATTGTGAATTTTATTAATATGGACCCATATTTTGATATAGCTCCCATATAAGGCCCCTTCCCGGAATGTGATTTATAGCTCATAAAACTCTTAAATTTGAACCAATTCTTTTGAAATTTGGCACAATTATTGTTTTAACTATTTTAAATATATACTATAAATTTTATTTACATGGGTCCATATTTTGATATAGCTCCCATATAAGGCCCCTTCCCGGAATGTGATTTATAGCTCATAAAACTCTTAAATTTGAACTAATTCTATTGAAATTTGGAACAACTAATTTTCTAGCTATTTTAAATATATGTTATAAATTATATTAAAATGGGTCCATATTTTGATATAGCTCCCATATAAGGCCCCTTCCCGGAATATGATTTACAGCTTATAATACTTTTAGATTTGAACCAATTCTATTGTATTGTGGGTCCATATTATGATATAGCTCCATTATAACGCCCCTTCCCGAGTAAATAAAGACCAATTCTACTGAAAGTCGACACAATTATTTTGCTAACTGTTCTGAAAATATTATATTAATTTGCCCTGTATCGGTCCAAATTTTCCTATAGCTCCCTTATAACGGGATTTTCCGGAAAACGGATTAGAGTTTATAAAACATTTAAATAAAGATCAATTCCATTAAAATTTAGCGCAATGATTTTTCTAACTATAATAAAAGTATATTATAAATATGAACAATCTTGGTCCAAACTTCGGGAAGGGGTCTTATATGGGAGCTACATATAAAACCCCTTCCCGGAAAATAGTTTTGAGCTTATAACAAGCATATTTTTTGTTTTTATACGCTCCACAGAACAAGTGGTAGAGAGAGAATATTAACTTTGTCATTCTGTGTGTAACGCTAAGAATGAATTATTTCAGACCCCATAATGTATATATTCTTGCATCAAGTCAAAATCTCAATCGATTTTCGTCAATCTCTTTGTCTGCTCACATCCGCAAAAATTAACAGAGCTCAATGAAAATTGTTAGAAAAAAAGCAGTTAATAGAAAAATTTTATAGCTTAAATTGTAACTAATTTTATGACTAATTAAGTATTTCTGTGTTATATACATTTGTGAGTATATGTATATCTACGGAACGTAACGTATTAACTTCACACGAATTTGTGGTGGAGGGTATTTAAGATTCGGCATAGCCGAATATAGCATTCTTACTTGTTTATTATTTATTTTTCAAAATAAGCTAATGTATCACGATCTCATATTTAAAATTAGATTTCTAGTTTATACGCTATTTGACGAATTAACTCTTACGGCACATATTTGATACGAACTTTAGTCTATATTTATTTGGCCAATAAACTGTCAATCTTTGTTGACAAATGAGGTTAAACTATTGACATGAAGAGAAACTAGATCTTCTAGTAAACACCTTAAAGTCCGTGAAGCATACCAGAGTTATGTCACCAATCCTCAAAATTCTCTAGACATATAACAATGCTTGTTTGCTGTTAAAAATTTCGATTTCCATGAATAGTTTTCTAAACTTTTTCTTCCAAATTGACGTTTTGATATTTGTTGGTTATAATCATAAGATATACAAGATTTAACCAGCTTGAGATTTTGCATATTCGAAACAATGTCGTCACTTAACATTGGACGAATTTTTGAGAAATAGTACTTTACACGGAACCGAACAACATAAAGCGTAGTATGCTGAAACGCATCACATTTTCTTTACCGGTTCATAAAAAAGCATACTCACCCATGTTATGCTTTTTATTGTTGTTACGCTTGTTGTCGTAACTTATGTTGATCTATAATAAGTAAAGAATGATATAAGTTATGTTGTGAATGATGTTAGTTTGACTATAAAATGTGTGATAAGATGATGGGAAGATGTGTATAAATGTGTGTGAAAATGTGAATATTTATAATAGAAGAAGAAAAAGCGGTTAAATTTTGGTATCGAAGTGGATGTATTAATTCGATGCAATTAGGTTTATTAAGGGATTAGAAAATAATTAAGGTTAGGAATAACTTGATTATATTTTGTTCTGCTAATTGTACACTTATATATATTTGCACCAAATTTAATTAAAGCATAATCACCTTTAATTTAATATTTGCAAAAAGAGTGAGTCGTTTTGAAATAACTGAGCTTCATTTCCTACATAAGATTTATATTTATTGTAAATATTCAACTTTTCCTTTATAAATAGAAGAAAACATTTATTATTTACAGATGTTTTCAATACCACCTATTAATTATATTAACAATACTTATGACTAAATTTATTTTTTGATATATTCTAATAATTGTTATAAATAATTTGTGATTCTATTCAAGAGAATTAACTTAAAGATCTGATAACTCTAAGTTTATTCCTAAGATGACTACATTTGAGTTCTATATTTACAACAAATACCAGAAAATTTGTAAAATCAAAACTGAGTTTGCTTCTACTTTCTTTGATAGAAAAATTAATTTTTTTCTTTAATCCAATTTTTCTTTATTAATTCAAAATTAATTATTCAAAGTTATTCTAATGAGAAAAACTTTGTTTTAATCAAATTGCAGCGTTTTTCTTTTTCACTACCAGAATAAGAGAGAACGTTAATACTAATTAGAATTTAGTGTTTTCTGTTTTGTGAGAGCTTAAGAAACGTCAAAAAGTGGTTATTTTTTCTAAGCGACTAAAAAATAGTTAATTGTTTCTTTTTTCTTTAGTGATTCTTTTGTAAGAATGGAATATAAGAAAAGTCGAATTCTTTTTAGAATTTTGCTCTTTACGAGAGCAACAGAAAAGAGTGGATAATTTTTTTGTAACCAATAAAAACATATTTATTATAACAATATTTAAATACTATTTAAATTTAACAAGTATTTGGTATAATGAAATTTTATTTAAAGAAACAAAATATTCATTTACGTTTTTTTATTTCGACCGTTTTTGTTATTATGGGCAAAATTGTTTTTAATTATTGGCACAATTTGAGCCAAGTTTGTGTCGAAAAAGGAATTTAAATAAACGGGAAGTAAAAAAAAACAATTTTGGAATTTATCAGCCATTTTTACAGATGATTAAAGAGATAATATATAATAATAATAATAATAATAATAATAATAATAATAATAATAATAATAAGAAGAAGAAATAATAAAAAAAACAATTACTTACAAAGTACGCCAGTCTAAAGAATTGCACACAAACTATACCCAAAAAATTAAGCAATAACCAAAACATAGTCGGTAAAATCGTTGTTAGGCCATAACTTGGAATCTAAGGATTGGCTAGCTATAAGCTACATAGATTATGATAGTAAATGACTTTTGGTGCGTTGTATTTAAAAGGATGGTAAACGAATTTGTCCTTCAACAGAAATACCACCGTTGCTTAAATTATATGCGAGATTTTAAATTTTTTGCCGATGGAAGCTTTTAAGTAGAACAAAAAATGTATACTCAAAAAATTGTTTTCAAAATGACAGAGGAAGGAACAATTAAATTAAAAACTATTTTCTACGGAAAAACAAATGTAAGGATAAATTTCAGAAACAACTATACTATCTGTTACACTTAATGTTGTAAAAATTGTTTGAACTGTTTATGGTTTTTTTCAAGTATAAAAAATCTGATGTTTTGTCTTTATAATCAAATTTATTATAGTTCGCAAGTACTACTCTAGAACTTGGCAGATTTCTTTCAATGTTTGCAAGTACGACATTCATACGGTGTCGTTCAAAGCTGCTATATATGAATCCCGATCCTGATGGGTGGTTAACAGTCGGAATTTGGATTCTATCGACTACGATGCCTAAATTTGTATTTACCTCTTTAGTTCAGGTGGTGAAAGGTGTTGCTGTCGACTTCACTGTTGAAAATTTCAAGCAAGTTCTGTGAAGAATTTGCGGATTACGATAAGATAACCATTTACCAAACCGCATTGGTCTTCAACTCAATAGCCCGTCCCTGTTCTTGTACAGTCGTCCGCAAAAATTAACACGTCAACTCCTGGTGGAAGAGCTGGAAGTTTCGAAAGATAGAAATTACACAAGTTTGAAAATAGGACTGCAGGATAACCTGGAGGAGAACTTTATGGCTAACTGTGCAGGATAACCTGGAAGAGAATTTTATGGCTAACTGTGACAGGTCAGGTGCCACAAGGATCGTACGCTCTCATGCTCTCTGCTGGTTTAAAACAAGAGCTATATGAGTGGATACGGCCTTTAATGCAGTCGCGTACTATGCATTTTGCGGAATCCATGCTGATGACGAGATGATGGTTTAACCTGGGAGAAGAAGAGCCGCAAGAGTCTCGGCCACTGCTGATAGGAGGGAAACCAGCCTGTATGATTGTGCCTCATTCTCGTTTTTTCCAGTATTTGGATAACTCTATCCGATTTGCAAGCATTTGGTTTCGTCTTATCTCTTCAGAATATTCAATAAACTGACGGCAAACGCTCGCGAGTAATCCTTAGGATCGGATGTTGTGGCATTAGCAAACATAATCACAATAATATCATTATTTTTCGTAGAGTTGGAAAGAATTCGGACAGTCGACCACAATTTACTCATTCCAGTCGTTATGTTGCAGTTGTTGCGATGATCTAACCTTTTTTCCGCTTGTCCTCATTTACTCACTTGTTGATTTCAATGTTCAGCATAGCGATTCTTGGTCGCTGAGGTCGGTATCTCATTACACTCGTATACGAGTCTCGCCGCTTTAGCAGGGAATGGGGACGCCCTACGGATATCCTACGACTGGCACGATGCGAGCGACTGCTACGGTGTGTATATTAGAGGGAATTGGTAGATCACCAAAACGGCGGTTTGTAAGTTCTCTGAAGCCGCGCCAGTCGATAAAATCGTTAGATCTGATCTATGTAGTGCAGTTGATAAGACCAGCACTCGCTCATGTCATATCTTGCAAACGAGCGCAAGTCATTCAATGTGCAGAAGGTGGATTCGTCTATCTGCTCCGCTAACAGCGCACCTCTTTGGTCTTCCCCGATTCCCGACTGTTATCGGAAATGTAGCCTGTTGAATGTAGAACAATTTCAATCGTTTGAAATTTATATTAAAATTTTGAATACAGCTTTCAAGCGTCATTAAACAATAGTTTACAAATTTTCCGTGTTTTATGACCTTAATTATAAAAAAAATAAATTTTAAAGATTAAAAATTTATATGAGGGGTTTACCAAATGTTTACCAGTGTGTTATGACTATAATTATAGCTTTAATTATATTAATAACATTTGGTCGTGCAGTTTTACTTACGATCTGATTAAATTTAAGCCTAAATTACATTTTAAACAATAGTTTAAAAGTTTTTAGTGTGTAATGACAATAATTGTAGATTTAATAATATTAATAACATTTGGTCGTGTAGTCTACTTCTTAAATACTTGGTAATTGACAAATTTTTGTTACGATCCGATTAAATTGATGAATAAATTACTTTTTATTGATTTAAAATGATGGGAGGTTGATGTATATGTACCAAATTCTTCTTTCTGCAAAATTTCCATTATTATATAACATATCAATAGTTATCGGCTCTCTACATTTTTCCTAAAATAATCAAGTTTTTGATGCTTTAGAATATCAAAATTAATTTGTTCTGTTTTTCAAAAATATAGAAATTGAGATATTTTATTTTGCATAAATATTCCTTTATTTTTTAATTTGTGACTGTTTATTTTGGGGGTTAGAGAGAGATGGGTAGATAGGGTATTTACGCAGGAAAGGGTAATTGGGATAAATAAAAAGAGAAGAATTTGTTTATATATTTTAGAAACATTATAAATTCAAGTTTATTGAACCTTAATTATAGATAAAAGGTTAAGTATATATAATATTATTTTTAGATTATGGGTTGTGCAAATTTATGGCAAGTATTTTAGGTTAACTTTTAATTTATTTATATATTAGTTCATACTATTTATTTAATTTATAATATAGGATAAGTAACATATTTTAGTTTTTAGTATTTATTTTATTCATTTATTATTTTTTGTTGATTTAAATATGATGTAGGTTTTATACTTTAATTTTAATTTGAGAGTTTTTAAATTTATTTAAGCTTGAATTTTATAATAAATTTAACAAACTGTTTTTAATTAAAGTTTTCTTTTTTATTAACTAAAATTTAAATCTTCTCTTTTATTTATGTATATTAACAAATTCACTTTTATTAAATTTAATATTTCGAAAATGTTTTTTATAACTTCAGAGATCACAAAACAATAGTTACGATTATTAAAACGAACTGAAACTTATTTTTATCTTTTTCGTTAAAAACCAAAAGATTATGAAGTTGGGAGTGGATTGTATGTAGAACCCAGGAATGGCAAATAAAAAGTTTCATTGATATGAACATTCTTCCGGGCCAGACAACTTGCTGTTGAGGGTTATTGGGTAAAAGATTCCATCACCAGCCAGCCATGTAGAGTAGTGTGATGTTTGCCACTGCATTGTTGGCATCGGGCCTTGCTGGTACAGCTTCAAATTATATGGTTTCTGGCTAGACAATTTACGCAGTAATATAGGGTTATTGCAGTTTTGTATATTTTTGCCAAATTAATTTTTTAAAATTTGTGACAATTGATTAGTTAATGGTCAGCTCAATAGATACTGTAACCAAAATGATGCTTTACTTTTTGGGTACGGTATTGTTGGCCATTCTGTGTAAATGCAATGAAAATATATGTGAATAAAAATGAAATGTGTATTAGGGTTTTTAACAAATTTGTGTAGGGTGGTAAGTTAAAATAATTAATGATATTAAATAATGAGTTAGGGCATGAGTTAAAATAAGATTAGTTAAGGGGTAAAATTATTATCTTTGTAAATGATCGAGTTAGACTCCCAGTTGAAGTCTGTAGATCAGGAACTCTACTTCTTCCGTCAGAGCCTGGGTAAGTTTTGATAATACGACCAAGTAACCATTCATTTGGTGATAGGTTATCTTGTCTAATTATTACAATATCGTCAACGTTAACTTCTCGGGTAGAGGCTATTGGGTATCTTATATGGGGCTCTTTAAAATACTCAACTTTCCATATTCTACAAAAGTTATGATGTTGAATCTTTAACTTTTGCCATCTGTTTGCCAGGGTTATATTATCATGGCTTGTGTCGGGTTCTGCAGCGGTAAGAATAGGTAAGCCAATTAAAAAATGTCCGGGGGTTAAAGGGTTGAGATCTTGAGGGTTTGCACTTGACGAGCTTATAGGTCTCTAGTTCAAACATCATTCAATTCTATTAAGAAGTGTAGCCAATTCTTCAAATGTATATTTGATGGTATTCTGTTTTTTCATATGAGCCTTAAAGCTCTTTAGTCCTTCTTCGCATGAACCACCCATGTGTAGTGCTAATAGGGGTATGGGATTCTGAAAATTGTCAGTAGAATCAACAGATCCTTTTAACTGTTTCATAAATTCCTGTCTCTACTTCTTCAATAGTTTACTAGCTCCTATGAAATTAGTTCCATTGTCCGAGTAAATGGCGACAGAACATCCCCGCCCCGAAAAAAATCGAGCAAAGGCTGCCATAAAGGCTTAGGTAGACAAATAAGATGTTGGCTCCAAGTAGATAGATTTTTTTACAAAGCAAACAAAAATAGAAACATAACCTTCTGTTATTTTACATGTTCTGCCACTATATACTTTAATGTCAAATCAAACCAACATTAATAAAAGCCCTCGTTAATTGGATTCTTTCTGGTGGCAATGCCGCCATAAACTGGGTTGTTTGCCTATTCCTATATTTTATGCACGCTGTACATTTATTAATAATTTTGCTAATTAGATTCTTTAGTTTTGGAATCCAATATCCAGATCGGATTATTCTTAACATAAACAGGGTTACCAAGTGGACGTGTTGGGTGAATAATTTAGAAAACATTCTTCTGTAGGGTAGTAATATAGGGTGTTTTTCAGAATAGGACAAACTGTTGGAGATTGCTAGTGAACCATTTTCACGCAGTAACTTTGTAGAATCTAGAAATGGGGTTAGGGTGAGTAGATTACTTTTGTTGGGTATCGGTTTCTTTCTTTTCAGAAAGGATATTCATCCTTAAAATAATTCATCTGACAAAGAATAATAAATTTTTACATTTAATATGTAACTCAAGCTTCAGCTTGAGTTACATATTGTTTATGTATTGTTGGGCATTTAAATTCGGGTTTATTCAACCATGATGGTCCATTTATTCTCGGCTAGCAACATCGGCAGGTTTGTCAATTGAAGGCACATTTTTCCAATTTTCCACGACGACAGTTTGGGTTATTGTAGAAACTCGGTTTGCTACGAATGTATTCCATGAATTGGGTGATTTGTTGAGCCAAGCTAAAACTATAGATGAGTCGGTCCAGATATAAGTTTTCTGACGGTTTAGGATGAGTTGGGTGAGTAAATTGTTTGTCATGTTTGCGAACAAAACTGCACCACAAATTTCTAGTCTTGGTAACGAGATTACTTGGATAGGTGCGACTCTCGTCTTTGCGAAGAGTAGGGTTACGGAATTGTGTTTGAGCACTTTTAGATTTTTCAACAATGTGAGCTCCGGCTTAGACATCGTCTACATATATGTAATTTCGCAATATTTACGAAGCGATAGGGTGGGTATTTTGAATGTCTTTGGCTAATTCGTGTAGTCTTCTAATAGCTAAATATATTGCACACTTTACATCAAATGTGACTGTTTGCAGTAAAAATCTTGAATGGGTTCATTTACGGAATAATATCCGTAGATATGGAGTGTGGTTAGGGTTTAATAATTCGCCGATACATTTTTTCAATGTCGGCATTATAAAGTATTTTATAAAAGCCCCATTTCAAGATCAATACAACTAAATCTTATTGTAGGGTGGGTTCAATGTGTAGGATATCATAAAGACTATTTCTGTTCGATGTTTTGCTAGAAGCATTAAAAACAATTCAAACTTTTGTTGTAACACGATCAAGTTTTACAACAGCGTTATGGGGTAAATAATAATGTGTACCTGGAGGAATATTTGCGTTATATTTAAATTGTTTCATATGACCTAAGTCGATATATTCTTGTAACACGTTACCATACTCCATTTTAAGCTCAGGCTTTTTCATCAAGCTTTGCTCATTTTGTAAGAACTGAGGCATAGTAACGTGTCTGGAGTTTCCCAGCTTAACAGGTGGGTATCGAAATGGAAGATTGACTTGATAACGGCCATTCGGTTATTGGTGGGTATATTCTCGATTTCACAGAATTTCGTTAAAACTTTACCAGGAGTAACAGAACTGAAATAAGAAACAAGGGTTGGGTACTTCGAGAATTCTGAACAGGTCCTGTTAAAATCCAATCAAGCTCAGTTTCCTGAGCTATTAGAGTGTTAAGTAAGTATTTTTTACTCCTGATCTCAAAATCTGTGGGTAAAAATCACTGCCAATTATAAAGTCAATAGGCCGGCTTTCACAGAATTTTTGGTCAGCTAATTGAATATTTTCAAAGTCTTTTAGGGTTTAAATTTTGGGTGGGTAAATTCTTGGTAAGAGTTTTAACAACCATTGCTTGGATATTCAATTTAAATTTTTCTTGGGTATTTAAGCGTATTAAAACTTGACAAAGTTTATTGGATCGTGCTGAAACAATTTCATTTATCCCGGAAATTTCGGCAATTATTGGTGTTGTGGGTAAGTGTAGCTTACGCCTCAGATAAATGAGAAGTCTGAAGCTGGGTCAATAAGCGCTCTGTAATGCGTTGTGTGATGTTGAAGGTTGGGTGTTGTCAACTTGTGGGTTAGGATTAGAATTGGGTTTGTGCAAGATTGAATTATGTTTGCCGCCGCAATATCTACAGGTAAATGTGCTATGATACATATTCCATTCCTTTTCACAAATTCTATTCTCTCATTTAAACTTAAAGTTTTAAATGCCGAACATACTCTGAGGGTATGATTCTTCTTACAGAATTTACATATAGACCCATCGGGTTTATCTTGGGTGAATTGGGTATTTGTTTTATTCTGAATACTGAATTTGGGTATTTGGATGGTGTTAGAGAATGGTATGGTAGGAATGTTCTGGTATTCTATTTGCAGAATGTGTTACATTATGAAAAGCTTTAGCTCTTCTGTTAAAATTGTAGTTATTTAGGCAAATTGTTTGGGTTTAGAGTGGATGTTAGGGTTTGGATTAATATTCGACTAAGCCGGAGCTCACACTTACTCAAAGATCATTTACTGGATGCTAATCTACTCACCATACCAGAAGAATGTTCTTTTTTAATGTACCCTTAATTCCGTTAAAGTGGCAGCCAAAGATTCTAAATTGTATATATATATATATATATATATATATATATATATATATATATATATATATATATATATATATATATATATATATATATATATATATATATATATATATATATATATATATATATATATATATATATATATATATATATAGGTTCAATATACTTGAATTTATAACGTTTCTAAAATATATTTACCAATTCTCCTTTCTTATTTATTCCAATTACCCTTCCCCGCGTAAGTACCCCATCTACAAATCTCCCTCTAACCATCAAAATAAATATTCGTCCTATCCAACCTTCGTTTAAGTGAAACTGCTAATAGAATATACAATCTACTAAAAGTTAAAGAAATTTTAACAAGGGTATTAAAAATGTAAAAATTAAATAAAATTTAAAAACTAAAAAACAAATAAAAATTTATAACCAAATAATAAATAAAAATTTAAAACAGATAAACAATAATTATAGAAATAATTGCACTAAATTGTAAATAAAAGACAAAGTGCACAAATCAAAATATTTTTTAACAAAAAAGATTTTTCTAAAATTTGTATATTTTTTGTAAAAAAATATTTTGTTTTGTGCACTTTGTCTTTTATATATTAGTTCATACTATTTATTTGATTTATATTATAGGGTAAGTAACATATTTTAGTTTTTAGTATTTGTTATATATTTCATTTATTATTTTTTGTTCATTTTTACTTTTATTTTAATTTGAGAGTTTTTAAATTGATTTAAGCTTAAATTTTCGAATATATTTAAGAAATTGTTTAATTTTAATTAAAATCTTCTTTTTTTATTATTTTAAATTTTCTCTTTTATTTATGTATATCAACAAATTCACTTTTATTAAATTTAATATTTCGAAAACGGTTTTTATAACTTCAGAGATCACAAAACAATAGTTAAAAACGAACTGAAATTTCCTTTTATCTTTTTCGTTAAAAAACCAAAAGGTTATGAAGTTGGGGGTGGATTGTGTATAGAACCTAGGAATGGCAAATAAAAAGGTTGATTGATATGAACAGTGACAACAACATATATTTTTCATAAACTTCGTTTAAAATTGATCAGATGTGAACTTGAAAAAGCAATAAGCAAGTATTATTTTTTTAACCTGCGTTTCCATTAATTCATTATTTTCTTTAAACCTTGCAACAATATTTTAATATAAATTGGCACGATGAATTGTCTAAATAAAAATTGTATTAAAACTAACACCGAAAGAATGATTTCATATAACTGTCGTAAGATTGGAGTTGAGTTTTATATTTTTTAAAGCTCACGTAGTGAATTTGCAGTCATATGCACGGATTTCTCTGTTCTGAAACAAAAAATTACCAAATATGATGAACTAATTTCTAAATATTTTTCACTGAAAATTTCAAATCTTTAGAAGGGATCGATATGGTTAGTTTTTTATTCGAGAATAATTCCAACATTAAATTAATTATAATAATGGATAATATTTGATTTAAACTATTTTATAAAAGCTGTTCCTATATTCCCCCGCACTCCAGTCCTACAGTATACAACGATCATATGATACTTTCATATCTGTTGGAGACTTTGATTCGCCATCTGTAAAATGGTTACCTTTAACAGAAACAGATTTCCTTACTCCAAATTGCTGTAACGATTGGTCATTAGACTTTCTCCAATCAATGTTTAACCTAAATTTGTTCCAATTAGACGACATTCAAAATTTAAATAACCGTGTACTTGACTTGGTATTTGTAAAAAATTCAATAATGAATTCTGAGGATCGTTATCATCCTACGATCGATATAACTACAACTGCTTCTTAACCTAACAAGAACTTTGAACTATCACCGAAGTATTGTTTTTGAAAACTGACTTTGGTCAACTTAACTGTCAAATAACAAATGTTTTTATGATATTTGACATATTATAAAAAAATAATAAATAATAACTGTAAAAATTTCGATGGTATTTTACAAAGATTTTGTAGTATAATACCTAATTTTATATGCGAAACTGTCCCAATGAATAGTAGAATTCTATGCACCAACGTACTGTTCCAAAAAAAGCCAATGAAATTGCAATTTCAAAATTAAGGAGAATCTTCGATTAATTTGCAATAATAGGATTTGTCTTTAGTGTCAAAGAACTTAAAAAACATAAAAAGTTGTACTAGCCCTGGCCCTGACAGTATTCCTAGCATTATATTCAAAAATGAAACGCTATCTTATCCTCTTACTACAATATTTCTATTATATTGGAAGCGTTCGTTTTTGATACCAATATATAAACCTGGTATTGCTAAACTCAGTGCTAATCCGCAATTACTTGAAATCCGTTTGTAGTCCATAATTAAACGTCGATCAACTTGTACTTACTCAATGGAACTGTCATATCATATTAAATCTGGTTTCTGGAATAGGAAGCAAATTGATGTGGTTTACAAAAATTTTAATAAAGCATTTGATAAAGTCAATCATGTATTACTTATAATGAAACTAAATTTAATCGGATAAATAGTTTTCTTGATTGGATGGTATAATGCAGATAATGTTAACATATTTGAAACGATAAATGATCCAAATGATTAAATACTATTCCAAGTTGATCTTGATTCTTTCCGTAAATGGTGTAAAGATTACTTAATGAAAGAAGTGAAAACATATGGCCTATTATAGATATAATCCAATTTAAAATCCAAACATTAGACCGGAGTCGTTGATGTTGAGATGCTAAAATTTTAAAGAGACAGTCTTAAATAATTTCAAGAACAAGCTATCCTAACAAAAAGGGCCACTCAAATATCTATTTATACGGAATTGCGGTTGGTTTGGCGTTGTGCATACTCATTAAATTTCTTAACACCCAAAGCCTGACGGGCTAGACAGCGATTACCAATCTTTCTTTTCTAACATTACTTGGTTTTAACATACTTCCGACTACAAACAACATATTTAGAATTGGAACGTTTAATAATTTGTTAATATTATTTGAACTTAAGTAAATGAACTTAACTGATTCTGTCATAAATTGGCTAACATACATATTTAGGAATGAAAAAAGAAGATTCAAAATAGTTATTAGTTGATAATTAAATTTATTTATTTGTTGTGATAACTTAAAATAAAAAAATCTGGCAGTATTTACAAAAAAAATAATAAAAATAAAATAAGTCATAAACTAAATAACTACAAATGGTTGTATTTTTATTTATTGGTGTAATAATAATAATATGGGAGTGAATTTCGATTAAAGAGAAATTCATTTACATTTATTTAAAATCATTGATATTTTACAATCTATATAACAAGAATAAAATAAATATGTTATTTTAGGAAATTGTTAAAATTTGTTCCAATATTTAAATCATATCCCATCTTATGTTTAGGCGATCAATATTTTTGAAAGCATATGTATTTATGAAAAGATTTGTTCTCCTATTTACAATTCTAAGACTGAAGTGAAGAACATAAAGTTCATCAAAAAGTGAAATCGTGAACAAAAGTTTGTGAATCCATTAATAGTTCTTAATCTTAGAACTTATGTTGTATCTATATACGGACGACAAAAAAAAATAATAACAGGAATGTTAGTAGCATACGTTGACACATGTATAGAATTATGTGATAGTTAAAATTCTGATGCAAAAGTTTCTTGGTTATAGATCCAGATGTCAAAACTGCAGACAACAGATATAAGTACTTGAGAAGAGTATATAAAAATTTTTAATAAATTTATATGAGTATACAAGCATTTGCATACAAAAACAGTATTTGCAACTTAAAATTTTCAAACACATTTTTCCTTCAAAAACTCGCAATATTATGTGAGCACGATTTGAAATATCGATACATTTTAACAACATCCTTTTAAAGTTAAAGTAGTATGTATATCCATTAATTTTTATTTAAATTGATTAAAATTTTTTTGTGTACATTTTTTACTGTATTCAGCTGTACGTATATGAATTAATGTACTAAATAATGTAATAATATAAAGGCTTTTGTTTTGAGTTTGCAATGGAAAGTAGATAAAATGTAAACTTTAAAGTGATGAGATATTTTGGGAAAATCTATGCGCAAAAGTTTTAATTGTATATGTGTTGCCTTATTGAAAAATGTAAACTTTAGGATATTAAATAAGAAATATATTTTTATAAATGTACATTGTAAAAAAGTTTAGTTGACGTTTTAAAGGCGTTCTAAATAAATTTATGCATGACTACACTAAACCTTTTATTGATTCCATTTATTATATATATATATATATATATATATATATATATATATATATATAAATATATATATATAATATATATATATATATATATATATATATATATATATATATATATATATATATATATATATATATATATATATATATATATATATATATATATATATATAATATATATATACATATATATAATATATATATATATATATATATATATATATATATATATATTATATATATATATATATATATATATATATATATATATATATATATATATATAATATATATATATATATATATATATATATATATATATATATATATATATATATATATATATATATATATATATATATATTATATATATATATATATATATATATAATATATATATATATATATATATATTATATATATATTATATATATTATATATATATATATATATATATATATATATATATATATATATATATATATATATATATATATATATATATATATATATATATATATATATATATATATATATATATATATATATATATATATATATATATATATATATATATATATATATATATATATATATATATATATATATATATATATATATATATATATATATTCCTTATTTTGAGTAGACCATCAGCCACAGACATACTCGCCAAACCTTTCTCAGCTACGTACATCGTAAGATATAATATTTCCTTGCATCAGCAACTTGTGATTTGTTTTGGAAGTACCTGAGTTGTAAAGTTTTAAAGGAATTTCAAAATTGCTTATATGCTAATATGATGTTAAAAATCATTTTCCCGACAGATTGATCTGGGAATTCATTTGTTTTTCACTAATCAATTTAGCAACAGGCAATTCAATTCGCACGATGATTACACCTGATGTGTGGATGCTGCAAAATAAGTAAAAAATGTCATTCTGAACTTATAATAAGGACTATCATACCTGCTAGCATTATGTCATCGTCTTTATCGTTGTCATCGTCGTCAGAATACTGATGGTTTTGTTGTTGAGACTGATTTATGGAAGGCTGATTGAATGGTCTTTGTGTATGACTTACACTTGAACGTTCGATAGTTGAGCGTGAGAAAGCTTCTAAACCAGATGAATTATTTGCTAACACTTTCGAACTTCCACTAGATCTCATATTTCTTGAAGGCATAACATTATGTTGATGCCTTTCTGTTGAAGCTAAGGTCTGAATTCCTAACGGAGTATTTCTCGTACCACTTGTTGACGACGCGGACGTTGCTGATGATGACGAATTATTACGACCATGCATTATATTAAGACCATTGGATTGAATATTATTAAATGTGTCACTTTTACGAACATTGTTAAAAGGTGCTCGTTCAAAAGTGTTAAAACTAGCATAGCGAGAATTACCGCCTGTGCTGCCATTATTACCACCAATGCCAATTGTGTTAGAATGGCTAGTTGAATTACACGAATGGGTGGAATTAGAACTTCGTCGTTCAGGTTTATCGTAACTACATCTTTCTAATGTAGTTAGAGATTTCTTTTTATCACGTTTATTTAATATAGTTGGGATATGCGCATCAGGCCAATTTTCATGTGTTTGTTGCTTAAATTTAGGCTTTTCAAAATTGTTAAAATCATAATTTTCGTGGATCGGCTCTGAATAACACGTGTCACCACCACCATGTAGCAAAAGCATTTGCTGTTGCAGAGTTGCAGATGAACTAGACGATGAATTTGATCCGATATTCGAATTGTTACTACTTGTACCTGTTGTTGCTGAGTTTGAAATGGAATTCTTAACAAATTTTTGCGTATTTCCATTGCCAGTATTAGAGTTTACAACCAAAACTGATCCTGATGTTGCTGATCCTGATCCTCTTAAATCGAAATTAGGGTTTTCGTAATGGTCAGTTGTGTTATCAGTCATATAATCGTTATATTGCAGATGATTATCGGGCTGATAATTGATCCTGGAACCATAGTCGGAAACATTGTGATGGGCTGAACTATGTAAAGATTGTGAATCGTAAGGATGTTGATAAGTAGATTGTTGTGCCTGTTTTTGCTGAACCTGATGATGTGAATGAAAATCATTTGCTTGACCGCTACTAGCATTCAGAGAATTTAAAGCAAAACTATCATCATATATTAATTTTCCTGTTCGCATTGTATATGTGTGCAGATTCGTATTTGCGTTGCACACAGCTGGATAATCTGTGTCGAACTGCTCTTGACTTGAACTTGAGGTACAAGGCAAAAAGAAATTTGTCATATTCGAATGATTGTATTGACTATTGTGAACATTATGTTTTTCACGCACCGGATGTACATTGAGATTTGTATTAAACATTGAATTACCGCCATTTACTTGAGCAGTTACCACTCTAGCTTCATTGTTGGTTAAATTGATATTAACTGTATTATTACTATTACTCGTTTTAAGGCCCGTAACCCAAGAAATAAGTGTTATAATAGCAATTTCAATAAGGCGCAATGAGAACTGGTATCCCCACTGAAGCCAATCAATGTCAGATGTTTTTTCTGTAATTAAAGGCCTCGATGATGAGATACTTATGGCTCCAAAGATTTGTAACGATGCCAGTAAAACAAAAAGTAGGGCTGTTGCTATGGTTATATGAATGGCATACGAAAGATTTTGGTAGCCGTGAATGTAGTTTTGTGATTTACTTCTTAAAATTCTTTTCAAAATACGGTATAAATAAAGATACAGTAGACCCAGACTAAAACATACAAATATATAAATTATTTGGCATATTAAAGACAATACTCTGGGTGGAGATGGTGGTAATGATGATACACTAGTTGCTATGTTGTGCTGATGAAAGTTCGCTCCTTGTGCTGAAGATATTGATGAACTAAAAGCCATTGTTTCTAGGCCCATAATATTGGCTGCATATGAATATTGATTTTGTAGATAATTATAGTGAAGATTTTGTTGCTGTTGTTGCATTTGCTGTCTCCTTGCAAATAACTGTTGTTGCTGCTGAAAGTACAAATGCTGTTGGTGGTTTTGTAGCGTATATGACTCGACATAATGTAAAGTAATACACAAAATTACATGAACTCCACAGCCAACGACAACTGTAAGCGGCCGTATTAAGGCCGAGTACCGGTTGTTCTTGTGATTCAGCGACTTCAAAGATAGAAAAAGTATTAAAACGGCAAATGATATTGTCAGGAATGTAGCTGGTAAATTAAGTAAAATTTCCGATATAAATATATGAAAACTGGAATGAATATTATAAGCGTCATAGCATAGATAAAATGTTCGAGCTGTACATATGATGATCAAGATAAGATGTATACAAATAAAATAAGACTGCGAAAAAAGATGAGTTAATTTGTTATAAGTAATCACTTTATAAAAAGAATATACTGCCAATATTGTAAATAGTATGACTGACAAGTACACGTGAATATTCCATGCTAATGACCAAGTTGCATGTGCTGACGCTAATGTTGACGAGGATGTTGACGATGATATAGACGAACTCGATGAAGTTGATGATGATGAGCTATTTCCGTTCAGTTTGTCTACAGATGAGTACATATCAAAATTATTTGTAGATGTTGTCGATGTAGATATCGCTGCTGATATTGATTTTATCTTATCAATTCCTCCAATTGCAGCAGCAGCAGATGGTGTAGAAGTAATATTGTTCGAAGAATTTGATTCACCTAAAGACTTTAATTTTTGTTGTTGATCGTCATCAATATTGTCCGAATCCTTAATATTTTTCATTTTGTTTATATTTTGCTTATTATCGTAATCTAAAACTGTTCCCTCGTTTGTCGTCATTAATGAAGAATCAATTAAAACAACTGGTGATGAAGGTGGATGATGGTAATTGTTACTCGGTCGTGTAGTCACTTGCTTCAATAATACTTCAGGTATATCGCCTTTTCTTCCATTGGAACCACTTAAAATACGTCTTATGCTTGGAAGTACCTCCTTGCGCACTTCTGGATTATTTGGGTTGTTATTCAAATTGTTGTTTGTATCCGATGACGATGTATTAATTTTTTCAAGGTTGGAACTATTTTCTGATATACTTCCAGAAGCTTTTGATGGAGTGTTTAATGCTTTTTTAATTTCAGACTCTTGATGAGAACCACTTATGGTTGTCAATGAAAAAATAGGTGATGTTGTACTACCTGACAATGATGGTATTATGACCGACGGAATGGGGTCATTATTGTTTGAAATTCCACCTAAATCTGGAGGCCTAAATGGAATTCGTTCGTGTCCCGGCATTAAGCTCGGTGGTGGTATAGGTCTACGATTTATATAGCTACCAGCGATAGGTTCAATTCCTCCCTCGTTGTTAGTGCCACGCAACGTTGGCTTATCGGCGAAAGGATGCTGATATTCTGGTGGCAGTGGTGGTGTGAAGAAAGATCGCGCAGGTGGAGAATAAGACGGTATCTCCCCGCCAATGCCTGGAAACATTGAAATTGTGGGAATTTGTCCATTTGTCTTTTTTAATATATTAGGCACTGAAAAATAAATGCAACTATATTAATCTTTAAGTCAAATTAATATTTCCGAGTATATAATATGTGTATAGCGTTAAGAATGATATAGACGGGAAATACATTAAACAGTATCAATAGGATGATAATTTAATACTACAATATAGCTTAATTTAACAAAATATCCTTTTTGGGACAAACATTTTTTTTAATAATTTATAGAGTCAAAGTCGACCATATATTAGGATAAAACTGTTAGCGTAATATATTACATTATATTTTTTTCGATATTATTCATTTAAAATTTTGTATAGAAAATTAATTTTCATATATAAAACGTTATATTTTGTAATCATATCTTATATTGATGGCATTGTTCGCAAGTTCCAAACCGAGTATACAATAAAGCCGTAAACTCGCTATTTCTTATAGTATAAATTTAATAAAAAATTATCTACATATTAAAATTATGCAAACAATTGTCATTTGAAACCGCCAGTCATATGTTATAAATTTTTAAAACTTTTTTTCAAGAACTTTATATTAATTACAAATATATAATGGTGTTTTAAAAAGTTTCTATCAATTCCATAAAAATAAGTTTACATAAAACTCAATTTTAATATGATGTGAAGATAATAATTTTGTTTATTTTTATTTAACAGTTCAAGAATCGAGCATAGTAGAGCCAAATATGGTTCATATTCTACTCAAAATTGTATATGAAATTAAAGAAAAATAATAAAAATTTAAATCAAAAGACAATTTGCAATTTTTTATAATATTTAACATTTACTTTAATACAAAAATAAAAATACTTTTTTGCTTTTATACAATACTTAGCAACAGAAGAATAACATTTGATGATTAAAATATTGAATTGGAAGAATTGCATAATGCTGTAAACTCTGTTAAATTAAACGTTGCAAGTTACGGATGCGAGTGATTCAGGTAGAATGATGTCGAAAAAGTGACGCTTTAATTACGGGCCAATATACCTGGGTCAGAAAAAATCAAACCACTTTTACTTGGAAAGAGAAAGAAAGCATTGATGACAAATGCTTATATATTCGAAATTATAAATTTTTAATTCTATGGTATGTTTGTTGTTATTTTAATTATAGGTGAAATATTTTTACAGTTGGAATCGATTTTCAAATCAAAAACATTGACAATGAAACGTTTATCAATCCAAAATAATGCCCCTAGTAATACATCCAAAAACCAGTTGAGACCACTGAAGATGGAAAAAATTTAACGATATTCAATTTATGAAATACCGTTCATCTAAACAATGGACCAGAATACCATACGTTAAGTTTAATTGCAATATGTAAACAGTCTGCTTTCTAAGACAATATTATCAGGAGGTGATGATTTTACAATACATAAAAACTGTTTGTATGAAGCAATATCATATTCATACTACCCAGTTTTTGCGTGATTGCAGTGGCATAAGCTGAAGACGTATATTGGTTGTCAAAGATTTTCCCTAAGATTAACAGTCGGAATTTGGATTCCATTGACTACGATGCCTAAGTTTGTATTTACTTCTTTAGTCCAGGTGGTGAAGAGTGTTGCTGTCAACTTGGCTAATGAAAGTTTAATGTTATGTGCAGTGAAGAAGTTGTGGATTTCGGTGAGGTTACCCTGTGGAACACCTTATTTAACTCTACGGTTAAATTATTGCTGACTGTGCCAAAAGCTTTTTACACGTCAAGTGCCACAAGGATCGTACGCTCGCATGGTCTCTGCTGATTCAAACCAAAATGAATAAGTTTTGACACGACTAGCTATATTGAATGTTTTTTGTTATCTTTTTCTTTAGAATTAATATATATGTGCTTTATTTATTATTAAAATATGTTTGAGTATAATTAGTTTTTTGTTTTGATTCCTTCGTTCTTAAACACATATCTATCATCCTACATATAGCATTTTGGAATAATTCTTACTATTGCTACCTTTGTTTTTACAATTGTACTTAAAACTGATTTTAATAATTTGTAATGTCATTTTTGACGTATTTGTCTACTGTTGTGGTACTATGCGTTGAGAGCCTCTACAACTTCATGTGGGGTGAAAAGTTGTGGAATGGCTGGAAGCTTGTGAAGTTCGCGAACATACTTCGTTTCGCCTTTTCTCTTTCAGAAACTTCAATAAACTTCAGCTTGTCCCCATTTACCAAACTGCTGATCTCAATTTTCGGCACAGCGATGATTATTCTTTAGGCTGGTACGAAGCGAACGACTATTGCGTTGATGGTTTCCTCTCGGCGGTGTGTACACTTGATGGAATTGGTAGACCACCAAAACGGTGGTTGGTAAATTCTCTGAAGCCGCTCCAGTCTGCTTTCTTTTGGTTCATATATATGCTGCATTCAGAGACGATAAAATCGTTAGGTTGCTCGAGTGAGACGATTATAGGTAAGTGGTCTGATCCCAGAGATACCACTGTACGCCAGGCGGTGCAGTTGATCAGACCAGCACTCGCTAATATGATATCTGGCGAACAAGCGTATGTACTCATAATCCGTTAGAGGATTCGTCTATCTGTTCCACAAACAGCGCACCAAAGACTGTCAAAGCTGATGGAGCGCGTTAAAGTCCCCAAAAAGTAATCTGTTGTTACTATCAAGAATAACAATGATATCGGGACGGTAGCATGTTGGACAGCTGGCTACTTGCGGAATGTAGACATTATAGAACTCTAAGTCAACTTCTGCCGATATGACCACAATACCCAGGAGTTCAAGACATTGATCTCTGGAGGTTAAATCAAAGGGGAGAGCTCTGTACTGCACTGTGTTGTGGATTATGAAGATGATGCTTCCATCGTTGCTTCTGGTGCGGTATTTTCGGAGAATGTTGTATCCGTTACAACTGTGCAAACTGGAATTTCTCGTCAGTTTGTCTCAGAAATCAAGTTATCTCATCTAAATTACCATGGAGACCATTGTATTAAACATATATATATATATATATATATATATATATATATATATATATATATATATATATATATATATATATATATATATATATATATATATATATATATATATATATATATATATATATATATATATATATATATATATATATATATATATATATATATATATATATATATATATATATATATATATATATATATATATATATATATATATATATATATATATATATAAATATATAAAAATATATATAAATATATAAATAAATATAAATATAAATATATATATATAAATATATAAATATATATATAAATATATAAATATAAAATATAATATATATATATAAATATATAAATATATAATAAATATATATATATATATATATATATATATATATATATATATATATATATATATATATATATATATATATATATATATATATATATATATATATATATATATATATATATATTTATTTATTTATTATATTGATTCAGTTAAATTAGAATTTTCTGATTTACTAGTCCAGGGTTCAAATATCGTTATTATGGGCGATTTTTCAATAATAATTTGTTTGATGCTAATTAATCTTTGAGAATTCGTAATATTTGTGATAGGTTGAATATTTCTCCGTTCGTAATTCTATGCCTACTCATTTTCATATTCATTATAATTCGACATTTTCACATGATTTCTGTTCAGTTTCATCTATGGAACTGGTTGAAAGGTCTAATCAACTTCAATTTCCAGGTATAACTCGTCATGCATTAATTTTGTCACTTAAAATATTACAGCTTATATTTATTCACTTGTTGCTGCGGTGTTGAATTGCAATTCAATGGCATGTATTCGACGATTAGTGTTGTTGAACAGTCAACTTGGGTAATATGCAATTATTTCATTTAATTGTTCCATTGAACGCTGATTAGAAAATCCGTAGTGATGATTGGATTAATACCCCTGAGGTGCAATATTAATCTTATTTAGGGATATTGCTTATTCTATAAGCAATATCTTGTGTAGTAGAACCAACATTGATTGAAGAACATTTTATATGTGCAGAAATAGAGCAAAGCCTGTTAGGAGGATGTTTTAGAGAATGACGCATGCTTTGACCTTTAATGTTAAGGACTGTAATGACATTTGAATGATACTCTCTGGTGAGATCATGATACCTTTAATAATATTTTCACTTCCAATTATGCTGTTGATTGCGTGCGAATGTGTCTACTATGACCTCTGATAGTTTTTCATTTCGTTCTGTTGATGTGTTTGAAATGTTCGATGCTTTTAATCTTATAAAATCTAGTGCTATTGGTAGTGATTATATATCTTTTAAATTTCTCAAACTTTTATTGTCATGCATTTGTAATTACATATTACATTTCACTTCTTGCTTTCTATTGCAATGGAAAGTGGCTGAAATTAATCCTATTAAAAAGAAAAGTGATGAATTTATACCCATAATGATGTTACCGATATTATCAAATATAGTTGAACATCTTATAAAAAATTAAGCTAGTAAGACATGTTGAGCATAGTCAACTGCTTCATGATTGTCAATCTGGATTAAGGTGTAATAGAAATACTACGTCATTACTACTGGGTTTGAGAAACTATAGGAATTGCGTTTCTGATAAAGGCATTTGTGTTTTTTTTACATAAATTTCGGTAATGCTCGCACCCGTGTTATTATCTATAATATAATTATTTATATGATCTTAACTTACTACTTCCCATTTATTTCTGTTTACTTAAATAAGTTGGGACTTTTTCGGCATTATTTATTATTTGAATTTATGAATTATGTTTGGAATTTTATTATATGACCAGAATTATATATAACTGAAATACTTGAAAAAATAATCCACTTTTGTTAAAACTACCATGTATATATTTAAAAATTAACTGTTAAGTTTTTATTGCTAAAATTGTATTATGATTAAGTAGAAATTCTTAAATCGAATCTAGCTTATAGGCTAGATTACTGAAATTTTTAAATAGAATTAAAAAAGATATCTGGTTATCTATAAAGGTTTATTCAATTTTTTTTCTAACTTTACTTACTTTACAGTTTTCGTAATTACTTTTTGTTCTACAGGGTTATTAAGCAAGCGATTAATATTCAACTCGGATCAAAATTTATTTTTTCCCACTCTGCTTTTACCCTCAAAATTATTTTTAGAATTATTGGTGTTTGTTCTTTTTGTAATTATTGCACTTTACTGGCATTATTTTCCTCTTAAGCTACGACTGATGTTCCATTCTAATAACGCATTTCGATCTAACATTATATTATCTATTCATAAATAATACCATTTTCACATAATTTGTTTGTTAAAAAGAAAAAAAAAACAACTAATATATCACATTTCTAATGCTACACCAGAACCATATATTAATGCGAACAGTTTGTTCATATAATATAGTGATATACTATTCACTTCATGAAGTTGCTCTAAGGCGATTGGCCCTGACGGAATATCAATGCTAATGAGAAGTACTTGATAACAGTTTTTAATCTGTCTATGCAGAGTCTGTAAATATCAGATGTCAGGAAAATGGGTAGAGCCATCCCCATACTCAAACGTGTGAAAGATGCGAAAGAGGGACAATCATACTGGCCGATTTCCCTTCTGTCACCTGTCGCAAAGACTCCTGAGATTTTCACCTACCCGAGCTGAACAGTCATCTTACACCACCAGTTACCAACATGGATTTTGTAAAATGCACAGCACGACAGCAGCATTAACAGCCGTAACCAATTAGATCACTTATGGTTTGAACAAGCAGAAACCATGTGAACGTACAATCCTGCTGACCAATCAAAGCAGTCCTCGTTTTCGAACTTAAAAAGAAGGATTGTAAATTATATGAGTGGACGTCATTCATTCGTTGAATTTAGAGACAAAAAGTCGCAGTCACGTAGAGTTAAACAAGGAGTACCATAGGGCGGTGTCCTCTGACCACCTTTGTTTTATTTCTACTTCTCAAAATTCGCAGCGCCTACATCTAGAATAGATGTGATAATATATGCGGATGACTGTACGATGACAGCTACGGGTCATAGAGTTGATGATCTATGTGGTTTGGTAAATGGTTATCTCAGCGAAATCCACAACTTCTTCACTCAACGAAACTTGAAACATTCACCAGCGAAATCAATTACAACACTCTTCATCATCTGGGCAAAAAAGGTGAATATGAATTTAGGCATAACGGTCGATGGAGTGCAAATTCTGACTGTTAACCATCCAAAAATTTTGGGAGTTACATTTGATAGCCTATTCACCTGTAGTAGTAGCACATGCTACTACAATCACGCACAAAATGCGAAGTAGAAATAAGGTCCTCAAGGCTTTAGCCGGTAGCACTTGGGGTATGGATAAAGAAACCTTATTGGCTACATATAAAACGATTTGCCGGCCAGTGGCGAATTATGCTGCTCCAGTGTGGACACCATCACTATGTGATACGCAGTGGAAAATATCCAGTTGTCAAAATGCAGCCTTAAGAACCATAACGGGCTGTTTACAAATGTCTTCAATTCACCACCTACATGAGGAAACAAAGATCCTTCCTATACGGGAACATAATGAAATGCTAAGTAAGCAGTTCCTTCTAGGGTGTCATCGGAGAAACCATCCCAACTTCAATATTACACAATTGGAGTTACCGCCGAAGCATGTAAGAAAGGATTTTCGTATATACGAATATAGCATACAAAGATATATGCAAGATCCTTTGGATCAAAATTCGTATATGACAGCTTTGAACGACATTCACAGTGACGCCTCAAATTCCGCGGTTTCAAGTTACCGTATGAATGTCGTGCTAGGAGGCCGCCCACCACCCATTGCAGACAATGAACAGAATTTACCGCGATCAACAAGAATAGTTCTGGCACAATTGAGATCGGGATGGAGCAATAGGCTCAATGCCTTCTGGTCACGTATTGACAGTGCCATCCCAAACCTATGTCCTGCATGTGGTCAAGGACCACATAATACACGACATCTATTCAACTGCCAGTCCAATCCAACCTTACTTTGTCCTGAAGATCTTTGGACACAACCAGTCGAGGTTGCCAGTTTCTTAGGCCTGGAGTTGAGCAATAACATGAACCAAAATTGATTGATAAATGTACTATTTATTTCCAGCTGTTACAACAACAACACTCTTTACCATCTGGACAAAAAAGGTGAATATGAATTTAGGCATAACGGTCGATGGAGTGCAAATTCTGACCGTTAACCATCCAAAAATTTTGGGAGTTATATTTGATAGCTTACTCACTTCATAAGCACATGCCACAGTAATAACGCACAAATGGCTAAGTAAAAATAGTCTTCAAAGCATTAGCCGGTAGTACTTGGGGGAATAGATAAAGAAACCTTACTGGCTACATTTAAAACGATTGGCCAGTAGTGCTTCTGCAGTATTGACACCATCGCTAAGTGATATGTAGTAGAAAAATATCTAAAGCTGTCAAAATGCAGTCCTTAAAACTATAACGGGCTGTAAGTTTTCTCAATTCACCATCTACATGAGGAAACAAATATTCATCCAATAAAAGAATATAATGAAATGCTAAGTAACCAGTTCGTTCCAGGATGTCATCGGAGAAACCATGTTTTGTCATTTAAATAGAACAAATAAGCATCATTAGTAACTAATGACACTATTTAAGCAGCTAACACATTATTTCCATGTATTTTTTTCTTTGAAAGTGACAACCAATTACACTATATTCATTTAAAGGACTACTGATTAAAGTGTATATTACAATGTCCAATAATTTGTTGACAGAGTATTCAAGTAAATTCTGGTTCTATTTAATATTATAAACATATTCTATACATTTTTCTTAGGCAATTGACTGGAATCAAAAACGTTAGTAGCGTTGAAAAAAATACAAAAATAATAAATTTGGTTTAGGTAACTCATTATCGTTTTTTTTAACAGATGATTTTTACGCAAAGCGTATCAAAAAGTTGGGGTTGTTTAGCAATTGGCACTCATTGTAGGAATAACTAGTGTATCAAATAAATATCTAGGTTTCTATAATCCTTTCCTATTAAAAACAAACTTATGTTATTAACCAGCGCATTAAGGTCATTTTCTTTTCTTACATTTATTACTTATATACTTTACACCCATTAACCACATTGATTTTACGCATATTTTTCAATTGCGAATATCTACAGAATTATATAGTGAAAACCTCCTTATTTTTTGTTTTTTGCTTATTAGCGGATAAATCCGACCGAGATACGTGTATATCAGAAGATACTATAAATATTTCTCGAATACCAACTTTTTATAAACATGATCCGAAATGTCAGCATCAACTAATTTACCCAGTCTTATACTCTATATCTGAATTTACAAAGGCAATCAGTTCCAACCAATCGGCATTAAAAAAATTTGTCTGAAATTTGTGACATTAAATGTAAAATCATATAAATTTTAATTTTTACAAATGTGCCACATACTTAAGAATATATTTCCAATTCAATATGTTTCAAAATTTTAAAATAACAAAAACAGAATTATCAATACAACTTGCTGATTAAAAAATATCTTATACTCACATGATGGTTTTGGAGTTGAATTAATTAGGTGTCTATGCCTATCACGGTCATGATTGTGATGACGATTTGGATTAGGATATGTTGGATTACTATTACTTTTCAAAATATCAGCATTTGGCGCAGAAGTCGGCAATGCGTGATCTCTTTCCAAATCCAATTCATAATTGCGATGATGCATATTTAATTGAGATTGTTGAGATTTTTCTTGATATCTATGTAGAATACATGAATATTTTTTAAATAAATCAAGAACTATTAAAAAGTTACCTTAAAGTGGTTAGTAGCGGGGTAGCTATTGTTGTTAAACTTGGGACGTAACTATTTTCGGGAATACTACGTTTGGTGGTTGAAGTTGTACCATAGGCAACTTTTATTAAAACTGCAGCTAAACTCCTTTCCAAATTATCTAATTTGTCTAGGTAAGCTCCACCGGATGTCCCACCTTCAGGTGATGACGTTATAATGAGACTTTTGCTTTCCGGAAGATATATGTCTCTCCCATCTCCCACTTTATCTTCTAATTGAAACGTAGTTTTTGATAGTCCAATATGGATACTGCTGTTATTACTACCATTGCTATTCGTACTGTTATATAGCAATATATCGCTCGCACTTTCAAAATCAGACGATCCCAAATCTAAGCCGACTGCGGAGGATTTTGAAACCAGCAATCCTTGCATGGGAACAAGATAGTGCGTTAATGTTAATAGTATAACCAATAATATATGCGATAATCTGCAATTTTGCTGCTGTAAATATAAACTCGACATTATAAAACTGATATAATTAATTATAGAAGTATGGCTCCTTGTACGGTGTTTGTGATGACGCCATCGATTTTGGGTTTTGGCACATAAAAATTGTTTTTTATTATCATTAGCTGCAACATCCATAACATTCTCTAAATCTTCCCTTTTAAATACTGTTATGTATTTTGAGTTGAACTTTACATTATTGGCATGTAATAATGATTCGTTTTCAGATATAATTGACCGAACGTGTGAATTGCATATACTATTGTTGTAATTTTTATCGTAGTTTGTAACTGGTATCCGTGAAATATGAAATCTTCTTTGATCATTGAAAGGACAGGAGGATGAATGTTTGCATTCATTTTGTAAGAATTCTTTTTCCAATATGTGACGTTTTCGTTTTTGCATATTTATTTGTTTTAGCCAACTCAGACCCAGTCTTTTATTATTTATTGGCTCAAATATATCAGTTGGTTCATCCGCCTGCACATTCTTCTCCTGGATATGCATATGTTCACAGCAGAATTCACTTCGATTACGGTTAGTCCCATAATTTAAAAAGCATTCATAACTAGGGTGATATAGAGAATTTGCTCTGTCTGCCTTCCCGTTTAAGGTATTTATTTTACATTCACATTCAATTACTGAACTACTATTAAAGCTATATACAACATTCACAGTATTTGAGTTCATAGTGGCTCAAGTTTTTATACATAAAAGGATATCAAAAACACCCTTATGTTAAATAATTTATCCGCTTAAAATATTTCGCAATTTTCTTCATATTTTATTTATATCTCGCCCTTGAAATGGTTTAAAGCAAAAATCTAAGAAATACAAATAAATTTTATTAAAATAATAGCACTAAATACATGAAAGTATTAAAAAAATTTAATAATACTAACAATAATAATTATTTATATAATGATGATTTTGAATACGATATTTAAGAATACGGTGTTAAAAAATATTCGATAGTTTTTTATACATTGCAAAAATATTGTTATTGAACTGAAATAATTCATTCAAAAAAATTTTATATAAATTAAATTTTTCTTCAAATAAAACTTTCCTAAAACTTTTAATCAAAATAAGAAAAATATATAAAAAAACTTGTTTGAAATTAATTATTGTAAATTATTAAATTGTATTATACATTTTTTATTATTTAAGCTATTTTAAATTCCATTTAAATTTTTGAGTAGAATATGAATCATATTTTACTCTACTTGATTCTTGTATTGCGAAATAAAAATAAATTAGTACCTCATTTCCGTAAATTTTTTAAAGTTTTCTACCAATATCGGAGCGAAAAATGTTCGTTGTTTTAACGATTTTTGATATTCTCTTATATAAGATAATAATATTTTTTCGTTATGGATTTTAACGACTAACGTCAATAATTCAAATAAGATTATTTTTAAATAAAATATATAATATGTTTCCCACTTCTTTGAAGATGTTTGATTATTCTCCTGAACTTGCAAGAAAAAATTATTTAATGGAAATAGTTCTTGTCATTTCATTCTTGTCATTATTTTTTGGATTTGTTAATCTTTTTATTCCGTGTGTTTCAGATCTTATATATAATTTTATGCTGATTTCGTTTTTGTCTATGAACTATGGTATATTTCTGAATTAAAATAGTTTATTTTGTAAAACTTTTACTAGTAAGACTACTTGCTTAGTAAATTTACAATTCATTGCTATTTTTATTTTATTTCTTACGACAAGTTCAATTAATTTTTTGTATTTTTGTTATCTATTATATGCTTGATATTTCTTTTAATTTAGATTTTAATCCACCAACTTTATTGTTTGCTTGATCATTTCTGTGATCTTAATTTATTATTTGACTTATCAGTGGGAATTGTTTCATTTTGATTCTGCTTTAACTTTAATATTTTTTTAAATTATAATTTTTTGTTTACTTTGATTAATTGGGATTTTTTTCTGTATTATTTTTTTAATTTTTAAATATCTTATTATGTAATTTATGTACTTTAAGGATATTTGCTAAAATTATTTTGTTTATGTTTACATTTAATTATATTTAAAATTAACTATTAACTTTTGTGTTATGACTAAATAGAAATTATTAATCGAATATGGTCTATCTATATGAAATTTTGTAAATAAAATAAATAAATAAATAAAAATATTTTTGCAATCATTAAATATAAGAAGTCTTAACTTTTATTCTGAACAAGCATCGTTGCTACATCTGTTTTCTACTAAAAGACGTCAAAAACTTCCAAATAAATGTTTGCAAATATTATGAGTATAATGAAAATGGGCAATTTCTCGGCGGTTTTTGGAATTTGGAAGGTAATTTTTAAGGGATATGAAAATGTTCCTTGTAAAGCTAATGCCTTTAAAGTCACAAGTGATCTCATATTTGAATCGAAAATTACAAAGTACAGGAAAATTTCAACTATTATAAGGACAAATCCATTAAATCCGAAATTGATTGTCATTTCCCAAGCCGAAAATCGAGAAAAACAACAGGTTGCTTGAAGAAACTCTGCGAATTTAATCCAATATTATAGAAACTTTTCACCAAATTTTTTAAATGTGTTAGAAAATCTCAATTTTTTCACTAGCAAAATAACCCTTTCTTTATATCATATTTCATATTTTTTACAGACATCTGTCACTTCTTAAAGTAATTTGATTCTATTACGGTTGTAATGTTTCTTTCCTTTTGGAAAATTTCAGTACCTTATAATATTTAAGAATTTTCAATTTTCACTATATAATGAAAAATTTTTTAGACTATTGAACTGTATGTTTTTAAAATATGTTTAAGTCCATCCTTATTTTATTGACCAGGTTTTTAATTTCACGATTGTGAGTCTATATTTTATAACAATTTCAAGAATATTGCTCTTCATATAGGAAATTCCTTTCTTTAAAATTTTGTTATTTTTTATATAAAGTTGACAATTAAAACACTTGGCTCTTATAGAAAATGTCTATAATATGTTAAGAAATTTCATAGTACTTCTCATTTTTACAGAACCAGATTTTTTGGAGCGGAAGAATCGAAACATTATAATTTTGTTGCGATCATTTCAACTTGAGAAAATTTTTCGAAAATGTTAGTGTTAGAGGGCATTTATGAATCGCCACAGTTGAATCACACTAACGTTTTTATTATCAACACTAAAATAGGATTCATAGATAACATATTTAGACTTTGGTTAGGATTTTAAAACTAAGCAGTTTCAAAAAAGATACATGGACCAATAACTACAAATTGTATGAACACTGGGAGAAAATAAATGAGGATTAGAAAAAGCAAACGTTGAAATAAATCTTAATTCCAGCTTAAAAACAAATTTTGATATTGTTGCGTGTAATGAACAAGCTAAAATTATAAAATGTGAACCAATTGGAAATCTAAAAAACAAGGTCCAGAAAGAACATGTATAGCATAAGATATGTTTTTACCAATTTGATGGAATTTTTTATGGTATAAAGAATCAATTCTGCAGAAACAAATATATTCTTGCACACGTTAATATAAATAACATTTAACATTTTATAAAAGTCCATTCAAATAATATCAATAATATTAAAAAACGAAGGATAAGATGTGTTCTTAAATCTCACAATAAATTGTTTTAATTAAGCAGTTATCACGAAATAATTTAAATAAATAGGAATTAAATATTCCTTCAAACATTGCACAATTTAATTAATAAATTTTATATTATATATATATATATATATATATATATATATATATATATATATATATATATATATATATATATATATATATATATATATATATATATATATATATATATATATATATATATATATATATATATATATATATATATATATATATATATATATACATATACATATAATATTAATATACATACAAATATATATGCATATCACCTAGAATTTCATATAAATTGGCTATGGCTTTAAATTTTTAAATTTCATTTCCTTACAAAATTAACTTATTTTTTATACCAATACGCTTTACATTATTCTTTATTTTATAAATTGTATGTCACCAGTTTTTTTACTTTTAAATCGATGTTATAGTTTTCTTCAAAACTTTGTTGTACACAAAATCTGGTTTCAGTCAATACACCTTATTGAATACATAAAATGTCTGATTTACAGAAAAAATATTTTCCACTAAATTCACTTACGTTCCGATTCAGGACATTTATATATTTAATACCAGTAATCTATCCCCATTTGAAAAAATTATTAACATTTTAAAATACTTAAATTTTATTTTATTAAAGTTACACTTTTCTTTCCACGAATCTTCTTTATTCTTACAGTAAACGAGAAGCTACAAAATGGCTACTGTTTTTGTTTGAAGGTATTAAACGGTGTTGCCAGATGGACCATTTCAAGTAGCTAAGTTTATGATATATATTTTGAATATTTAAACTACAGCAGATATTGTTGTAATAAAATCTTGTTAATATTTTAGATTTCTTAAAAAAACTTTTGATAACTTATATAAAGTAGCATACTGTTTTAATTTAAAAAATCTAATTAATTCAAATATCTCCTTACAAACAGAAATTTACTTTGGATACGGTCACACTGGCGTTGGCTTCGTGTCTAAATGGTTCAATTTTTAGTATATTACATTCTATACATTAGGGGTAGTGTACACGATTGTAATTTTAGCAATTATTGTCATAATATGTACAGAAAATGTAATGCAATCGTGTAGACTCACAATTTTTGTCCTGCAATGTTAAGTGTAAAAGTTTAAACTTCACACGGCTGACTTTTTACGTAGGACAACATCGTTAGATTAAAAATAAGAATTGAAAACTTTTTAATAGCAATTTTTCATGACTAGGTTATTGAATGGTCAGGGAATTTTTTAAATCAGTCAATCATGAACCTTTAGCTTAAGACAGAAAAAATATTTGTTTCATATATAAACAAATCAAAATTACATCACAATCAAAATTACATCACAACAATATTAATACCTAAGATGTAATTCATTAATTACTAAAAAACTTAAACAATAAAAATGTATATTGAATTAACAAAATATAGTAATTAAAAAAAATAAAATTTAATAATCAATTTCATTGGCTCCCCTGCCATAAAAATCATATATTAACTAGAACTAAATATATAATTCAGTCCTGATCAGTAGTAACGCGATGTACATTTGTATAGTATGAAAAAAACTTAGTTGTCTCTAATTGTTGGACGATATTACTTTACATTACTTTATATATAAATTTGAGGATTAGAGACATTTAGACACACAAATGTAAGTACCTAATTTATTTCGAACATCACACATTTTCATTGTTAATTACAATATTCTATTAATAACTAACTATTTTATCGCGCAATTAATTAAGTAATGTATTGATTAATGGTTTATGAGTTAAAAAATTGATTTTTTGTTAGCATAGATACTCCAAGTAAAACCCGAAATTGCCTCGTTATATATATTGGAAAGATATATAAATAAATAATTTTTAATTATAAAATAAATAGGTAATATAATATTTATGAAGGGACAGTATAATAATATATAGAAATTATGTTATGGTGTTTAATGCGGACCTTTTTTTCATTACAATAAATTTAAGAACATACTTTATTTATATAAGTTATATGTAAATAACAATTTTTATTGAATACCATGTAAACGGCAAATTTTTCGAAATAGACAGCCCGAAATTCAGACTCCTTGTCTATTTATATATATATATATATATATATATATATATATATATATATATATATATATATATATATATATATATATATATATATATATATATATATATATATATATATATATATATATATATATATATATATATATATATATATATATATTTAATAAGTTAGTACATACTATTGAACTACAAAGATGTCATTTTCGGACGATAAAGTATTTACGTTACCAAAAATGGGAAATTTGTCTAAAAGGTAAAATTGCTTGCTGAATTTAATAAACTAGTTGATAGTACTATGGAATTATTTAAGTGTCATTTTCGATAAATTTGAAGTTTTTACGATATTAAGGGCCAAATATAGGAGATTTGCCCTAAATGTGAAATTGGTTACTGATGAATAAAATTTTTAAATTATGCGGTTTTAGATTTTTTAAAACTTTTTTAAAAAGTTAGTAGATGGTTAATAAGCTGCTAGCCATTTTCGAAAATTTCGATATTCAGGGCCAAATATGGTAAATTTGCCAAAAAGGTGGAATTGGTTACGGGTGAAATTATTTGTTAAATAATTTATGATTTTCGAAACCTTTTTAATAGCCTAATAGATAGTACTATCAACGCACATAATTGACTTTTTCGAAAAAATGAAAGTATTTCCATATTCAGAGCAAAAAATTGGAAAATTGCCAAAAGGTGAAATTGGTTGCTTATGAATAGAATTTGTAAATAAACGGTGTACGATTTTTTAAAAGTCATTAAATAGTAAATAATAACAGATAGTACTATGAACTTAATTGTCATTTTCAAAAAATTTTAAGTTTTATCGATATTCAGGACCAAAAATAGGAAATTTGTGAAAGGTGAAATTGGTTTCTGATGAATAAAACAAAGCGTGAGATAAAGCGAATAAATAACAAATTTACAATTTTTGGAAACTTATTTAAAAAGGCAGTAGATAATACTATCGAAAATTTTAAAGTTTTTACGAAGTTCAGGGCCAAATATGGGAAAAGTGAAATTGGTTTCTGATGAATAAAATTTGTAAATAATGCGGTTTGCGATTTCTAAAAATTGACTTAGTAACTAAAAGATATAACTCTCGAACTACATGGGTGTCATGTTCGATCAATTTATAGTTTTTTTTCGATATTCAGGTCCAAATGTGGAAGATTTGCCTAAAAGATTAAATTGGCTACTGATGAATAAAATTTATAAATAAAAATTGATTTGAAAAGATAAGAGATATTGCTATCGAACCACATTGGTGCCATTTTCAAAAAATTTAAAGTTTCTACGATATTCGGGGCTAAAGATGGAAACTTTGCCCAACAGCTGAAATTGAGGGAAAAAAATTGTAAATTAAGCGGTTTACGATTTTTGAAAACTTCTTTAAAGAAAGTACTATCGAACTACATAGATATCATTTTCGACGAATTTTAAGTTTTTACGATATATAGTGCCAAAGTGGGAAATTTGCCTAAAAGTGAAATTGGTTGCTGATGAATAAAATTTGTAAATTAAGCGGTTTATGATTTTAAAGATTTGTACATCGAACTACTTAGTTGTAATTTTCGAAAAATTTTAAGTTTTTTTTTTTTTTTTTTTTTTTTTTTTTCTTTTTTTTTTGCAAAAGATGAAATTGGTTGCTGGTGAATGAAATTTGTAAATAAAGCGGTTTATGATCTTTGAAAACTGGTTCAATTAGCTAGTAAATAGTACTATCGAACTAAACAGATGCCATTTTCTGAAAATTTCATGTTTTTACGATATTCGAGGCCAAATATGCCCAAAAGACGAATTTGGTGTAATTAATTATAAGGTAATAGATATTGCAATCGAACTACAGAGCTGTCATTTTCGAACAATTTAAAGTTTTTACGATATCTAGGGTCAAAAACGAGAAATTTGCCCAAAAGATGAAATTGTTGATGAATAAAATTTGTAATAAAATTTGTAAAAAATCGTAAACGATTTCGAAAATTGATCTAAAAGCCACTTACTTTTAAACTACATAGATGTAATTTTCGAAAAAATGAAAGTTTCTACGATATTCAGGGCTAAAAATGAAAAAGTTTCCCAAAAGATGAAATTGTTTGCTGATGAATAAAATTTGTAGATAAAGCGGTTTACTATCGAAGTCCATAGATGTTATTTTCGAAAAATTTAATATTTTTACGGTATTCAGGGCCAAAAATGGAAAATTTGCCCAGAAAATGAAATTTGTTGTTGGTGAATAAAATTTGTAAGTAAAGCGGTTTTCGATTTTCGAAAACTGATTTAGTAAGCTAGTAAATAGTACTTCCGAACTACCTTGACATCATTTTCGAAAAATTTTAAGTTTTTAAAATATAGATATACATAGGCAAAATTTGCCTAAAAGATGAAATAACTTGCTAGTGAATAAAATTTGTAAATTAAGCAGTTTACGATTTTCGAAAAAATGATTTAATAAACTAATAGATATAACTATTGAACTACATGGGACATTTTCCAAAAATTTAAAGTTTGTACGATATTCAGGGCCAAAGAATTTGCTTCAAAAAAGAAATTGTTTTCTGGTGAATAAAATCTGTAAATAAATCGGTTTACGATTTTTGAAAATTTAGTTACAAAGCCAGTAATTAGTACTAACGAACTACTTAGATGTCATTTAAAGTTTTTAAGATATTCAGGACAAAAAAAGATAAAATTGGTTGCTGATGAATTAAATTTTGTAAATAAATTTGTTTACGATTTTTGAAAATTTAAAAAGCTAGTAGATGGTACTGTTGATCTACATATATTATTTTATATAGATTTTTACACAACAAAAAAAGCACTACAATCTGTGCGTTGTAACTTATTTTCATGGTTGGCTACCATACATAGTGTAATTATATCTGATTTAATTTAAAGTACTCATAATATCCTTTCTATCAATTTTTATAAAATCACCAGTCCGGACTGATTTAAAATTTAATAATATATATATTTTGTACATGAAAACCGTGTTCGATTGAATTTGTTGCATTAAATACACTTCATAAAATGGATGACAATGGTAAAATCTTTCAGATTATTTTTTCAGACTTACATGTTTCCTTCTTTTTCTTTCTATAAAAAGAAAAAATACATGCATTAATAATTTTAAATACTCTTGACGAATTACGAATTACTTTTTGACTTCTCTTTTCAGAAGTATACAAATTTATCGTTGTTATTGTTGCATATTTCGTTTGAACTCTGTTAAAAAAAATCTTTTTTAACTTCATTTGCTTCATTATTTATTTTGCTACAAATAATATGACGACAGTTTTATAGCTGATTTGTAAATTCATTTAAAATTGCTTTAAATCATTTTTAAATGAATTTATAACTCCTTTCAAAGAGCAAAGCATTGTTATTATTAATTTCGATTTTTTTATACCCTCCACCACCACAAGTGGTGAGGTTATATTAAGTTTGTTATTCTGTATGTAACGCCAAGAAGGAATCATCTCAGATCCAACAATGTATATATATTATTGCATCAAATCAAAAACTGAGTCGATTTAGCTATGTCCGTCTGTCTGTCTGTTGGAAACATTCTCACGCCTAGAATAATTGACCGAATTCAATAAAACTTGGCCACATTAGTTGTTATTTTCCTAAGCAGTTTGCTATTTAAAACCAGCTATATCGGTTTATAAGCAAAGAAGTTATAGACCGATATTTGAAACAACCTCAAAATTTCGAAAATGAACTCTTATAATTTTTTCTAAAAATGTAATTGGACTTAAACAAAAAATTAATTTTAGCATACAATTGCACATGCTTCATCATCGTACAAAAAATTATCAAAATCTGATTAACCGGAAAAAAGTTATAGGCTATAATATGCAAAATTTTGATACACCCCAAACACTTTGTGCCATATGGGCCGCAATTTTTAAGATAATTTACTAAAATTTGTCACAACTAATTTTTTAACCATTCTTAATATACGTTATAAATTTTATTAACATTGGTCCATATTTTGATATAGCTCCCATATAACGCCCCTTCCCGGAATATGATTTATAGCTCATAAAACTCTTAAATTGGAACCAATTTTATTAAAATTTGACACAGTTAATTTTCTAGCTATTTTAAATATATGTTATAAATTTTAATAACATGGGTTCATATTTTGATATAGCTCCCATATAATGACCCTTCCCGGAATGTGATTTATAGCTTATAAAACTCTTAAATTTGAACCAATTCCTTTGAAATTTGGCACAATTATTGTTTTAACTATTTTAAATATATACTATATATTTTATTTACATGGGTCCATATTTTGATATAGCTCCCGTATAAGGCCCCTTCCCGAAATAAAATTTATAGCTTATAACACTTTTAAATTTGAACCAATTCTATTGCAATTTGACACAGTTAATTTTCTAGCTATTTTAAATATATGTTATAAATTTTATTAACATATAAATATGTGTTATAAATTTTATTAACATGGGTCCATATTTTGATATAGCTCCATTAAAACGCCCCTTCACGAGTAAATAAAGACCAATTCTATTGAATGTCGACACAATTATTTTGCTAACTGTTCTGAAGATATTATATTAATTTGTCCTATATCGGTCTAAATTTTTCTATAGCTCGCTTATAACGGGATTTCCCGAAAACCGGATTAGAATTTAAATAAAGATCAATTCCATTAAAATTTTTCTAATTATAATCAAAGTATATTATAAATATGAACAATCTTGGTCCAAATTTTGCTGTAGCTCCCATATTAGACCCCTTCCCGGAATATAGTTTTGAGCTTCTAACAAGCATATCTTTTGTTGTTATACGCTCCACAGTACAAGTGGTAGAGAGGGAATATTAATTTTGTCATTATGTTTGTAACTCTAAGATTGAATTATTTCAGACCCCATAATGTATATATTCTTGAATCAAGTCAAAATCTCAGTCGATTTTCGTCAATCTCTTAGTCTGCTTACATCCACAAAAATTAACAGAGCTCAATGAAGTAGAAAAATTTAATAGCCTAAATTGTAACTAATTTTTTGACTAATTAAATATTTCTGTGTTATATACATTTGTGAGTGTATGTGTATCTATAGAACCTAACGTATTAACTTTACACGAATTTGTGGTGGAGGGTATTTAAGAATCGGCATAGCCGAATATAGCATTCTTACTTGTTAATAATTAGCTTCGTCTACATTATTATAGCCATTTTGATGCATTGTTTCATTCACGTTCTAAGAAAAATTATATTAGCAATAAAATAAAACTTTTTTACAGTATAATTTACCATATCATTTCCAAAGAGAAAATCTATTCTATTGCTGGATCAATATTAATAATATTAACCCAATCTTACTTTCATTTCTTTGCATAAATTTAAGAACGCATATAATACACAATTTCGTCAGCGTTTAAGTTATTAATATCAGTGTCAATTTGTTTCTTCTCTTCAACATTATTTGTTTCTTTGATATCTTCTTTATATACTACCAAATCCTCATCTTCATAATTTGATTATGAAATTTAATCTTTACCACGAATATTAATGCAAAACTTTCTTCGCATAAACTTAACGTACAATTTTCATTTTTTACGTCCATTTGTGTTTCTTCGTTTTACTTTTCCTATAAATGAATTTTATATTAAGAATTCTAATTACATCTGAGTACGGAAAACAAACTTTATTTAGATCAAATAGTGCCTCACTTTCATTCAAACTATATGAAAAATTTTTCTACATATTCGATTCTCAAATATTTATTCCACTTAAAATGAAATCATTATCTTCCTTTCATTTGAAAAAATATCACTTAACTGGATGAATTAAAAAATATATCAATTTAGAATTTGATAAAGTATTATTTAAAAATTTAACAATTCAGTAAATTTAAAACTACGGATAGTTTGAATTTTCGAGATATTCGTATTTTCCAGTACCTTTATCAAATTATCTTCTTTCCAACATTTTTTGAAACTAAAATATTTTTTAGTTATAAACGAATTTAGGATAATACACAACAATAACTTTTTTGATAACATTTGACGATTTTTCAAAATCTTGTCAAACACCAAATTTGTTTTTGAATATTGGACCAAATCCATCTAATAAAATCTTCTCCAAAACTATGTTTAATATATTATTATTTTATTTTCCTGAGAATAACTATTTAAATATTTTTTAAATTCATTGTATTACAAAAATATATTAGTTCTTTTACGTGTGAAACCTTAAATTTTTATGCCCTCCACCATTATGTCAGTCCGTTTCTATGTTGGAAACAGTCACATAAATAATCCAAATTTTTGGTCATATTTTTTAAAGCAGTAAAATTGACCCAGTAACAAAAAAGTTTTTCATGAATTTACGTTAAAAATTCGTTTACAATTTTAAAGAAAAAACAATAGCTCATAGGAAAATGGGTAATTTTAAAGCGGGAAAAGTTTTTAGCATTTTAATTTGAAATAATATATCTTTTCAAAACTACAATCACTATATTAGAATTCTTGCACATATAACGTTTACATTGTGTAAAAATTCAGACAATATTTTAGATTTCTTTGAGGTCCAATGAATTTTGTCCGAAAAAATGAAAAATTTTACTTTGTTATAAATATTTTTATCTAAAAGAGATTATTTGATTATTTATTCAACCAACTAATTTGTAATTTTTATGCTCTCAAATAATTAAAAAGTAAAGAAGTATAAAAAACAAGAACAGATAACTGCTGATATTAAGTTAAAACTTAAAGTTAAATATTTATAATAAACTTAAAAAATTAGGAAAAATAGTATTAAATTACCCATCCACTTCCAGATGTCAAGTTATGTACTCTTCTAAACAACTTCCGGATGACACTTCCTTTTATAACCCAAGAAGAATGAGTCGCAATAGCATTACAATCAGTGTGTTCGAAAAAAACGGGTTTCGAGTTATTTGAATTATTGTAAATTTATACAAAATCATATTAATTTCCTTTATATGGAATGAAGTTGATACAATGATTCCATCATTATCAAAAAGTGTATTTGCTCTTATATCGAAATAATCAATTGTAACAAATTTAATTAAATTATCCTTGCACTGTATAATGCCCTATACGGCATTGTTGTATGTTTTGTTTTCCGGTATTAGTTAAATTCATTATTTTGTTTTACAGAAACTTTTTGAAGTGATTATGTCTAAAACAGATGGACATAGCATAATCGAAATGAAAAATTTTACATATTAAAATTATTTTACATATTATATATTATAAGTTTTAAAACCGGTTAACCGACCGAAAAAAACGGCATGTCGAAGAATTCAAAAATATAAATATTCGAAGCCGGTCAGTTTTCTGAAATACAAAAAACCGGTTTCGGTTTTTGAATACACTTATTACAATTCTGTTATTTAAGTTGTCATATATTGTGGTCAAATTGGCAACACTTAACCAAAATTTGCAAAAATAAATTATAATGCAACCTTAAGTATGTTTTAAATTACAAATGCAACTCCTAAAATTTTTGGGTGGTTAACTGTTGGAATTTGCTCTCCATCGACCATGATACATATTCACCACTTTTGTCCAGTGGTGTAGTGTTTCAGTTGATTTTGTTGGTGAAAGTTTCAAGTTTCGTGTACTGAAGAAGTTGTGGATTTCGCTGAGATAACCATTTACCAAACCACATAGGTTATCAACTTTTTAGCCCGTAGCCGTTATCGTACAGTCGTCCGCATATGCTATCACATCTATTCCGGGTTGAGACGAGGGGAATTTCAAGAGATAGAAATTAAACAAGAGTGATGATTGGACACCGCTCGCTGGTACACCTTGCTTAACTCTACGGGACTTCGAATTTTTGTCTCGAAATTTAAAGAATTACTGACGTCCACTTATTTAATTCACAATCCAACTCTTTATGTTGTTGGACAATGAGGACTGCAGGATTTCCATTTGATAGGCCAAAAACCAGCAGGATTGAAAGTTCATGTAGTCTGAAACCCTTATTACTACTGAAAAGAAGAAGAGGAAAATGATAAAATAGAAGAAACTTAAAAAGAAGAAAAGTAAGTAATAAGAAGAAATGTAAGTAATAAGAAGAAGAGATTTTTTGTTCGAAATTGTTGCCAATTGGAAATGATAGGGATAGGCTTGAAAACCATTTAAAAAAATGAATAACCGAGGTTTCTTGGCTTGAAAAGTGAGAAAGATAGCCCTTTTTTGATTTTTGTCTTGGATCGCAATGGCAGTTGAAATCAGTGTTCCAAATTTAAGGTAACTAAAAACAAAGATTTTGCTTAAATATTTTATATAAAAATATTATTAAAACAAAAAAAATAACAACAAAACAAAAAAATATTTAAAATCGATATAAATCTAATTAAAATTAGAACAACAAAAAGTAGACTGTCCAAAGTCACATTATCGCCATCGCCATCTATAGAGGGAGAAGCTGGTCAGCAATGATATCATAGATGCAGATGATATCATAGTCTATAAGGTTTTCCGACTTACAAAAAATGTTCGCAGAGAGCAATAGACGTACGTTTAATGCTTTTATTTTATTACCTGTGAAAATAAAAGGAAAAGAATTAAAAAAAGAAGCAGGAAATGCGCTCTCCTGTAACGATAGTTCCTTTTGCGACTTCAGGTTGATAGGTGTAATTTAGAAGCTGGTCGGCATCACCACACCTGGTATGCTGATGGTATCATAGTCTATAAGGTTTTTCGATTTACAAAAAAAATTACGTGGACAGCAATAGACGTACTTGTAATACTTTTATCTAATTACCTGTGAATAATAGAAAAGAAACAGAATTAAAAAAGAAACAGGAAAAACTGAAATATTATTATAAATAAGGGATTAGCTTTTCGTGTTTGATTCTCGCCGTAATCATTCCGTGTGGACGAAGTTTAATTTATACCCACATATGCGCGAAGTTAGGGTAGAGCGCTCTTCTGTAACGAAAGTTCCATTCACGGGTGCTGGTTGATAGGTTTCTCGAATTAATTTGTATATGTAACTCCCCTGAAAAGAAAAAGAGAGATGATAATTAAATAAAGAGTGAAATTTGTTTTATGCTATAGACTTACCAGCAAGAACAATCGACTTTGGACACGATACGGATAGACTGGAAAGCCCACATCGTCCGTAAAACCGTGATACCCGTGGTAACCACAAAAAGATAAGACCATTCTATTACTATAGTATTTTGAATTTGAAGAGGAAGAGAAATTTTACGAAAAAATGAACACAAGCCTAAATTCTAAGTAAATTAATGGACACGAAATTAACCTTCAATTAAATTTCTTTTAGATTTTTTAAATTTACTATCAAAATTGAATTATTGTATAAAAAATTAATAAAAACTAAAGTTAGTTTGAGTTAAAATTAAAATTTTGTATTTAAATTTAAAATTTAAATTCATTTTTTTAATTGTTCAAAATTCTAAATCACATTTTTTGTCGTTTGCTCAATAAATAAACAATTTGTAATTATGAAATAAAACATTAAATATTTTATAATGGAATAATTTGCAAGATAAAAAGCGGTCGATAAGGGAGAAGTTTTGCAGAAAGTTTTTTAAGAATGTCAAGGCGCGATCTCGTGATACCGAGCGGGAGGTTCTTTATCTGACACCAACAACTGTCAGGAAAATTTTTGTGTTAGTGTGACAATTGGTATCGAGATTTATAGTAAGGTCTGCCCCCATACGGCGAGCTTCAAGTCCGGCAAAAGCGAGCATGTCAGCGCCGCTACAAGTCTTAGATCACACCTTTTGATTGTTGTTTTGTTTATGTTTATAAACAAAATCAATCACCATACGTTCACTAAATTCGCAGATTTTTAACACCAGCAACCAATTTCACTCTTTTCGCAAATTTCCCATCTTTGGCCCTGAATATCGCAAGAACGTCAAATTTTTCGAAAATGATACCTATGTAGTTCGATAGTACTATCTACTAGCTTATTAAATTGGTTTCAAAATTACAATTTGTTAATACCAGCAACCAATATCACTATTTGGCCAAGTTTCCCATTTAAAATTGGTTTTAAAACTCGTAAACCTTTACAATTAAAAATTTTTATTACCAGCACCCAATTTCACTATTTGGCCCAATTTACTATATTTAGCCTGAATATCTTAAGAACGTAAATTTTTTCGAAGATGACTTTAATTTTTTCGCATGTAGTTCGATAATACTATTTACAAGCTATTCAAATAATTTTCCACCTCTGTCCATGAATGTCGTAAAACTTAAAATTTTTCGAAAATCATGTAATTCGATTGTGCTACCTAACCCTACCTATTCAAACCAGTTTCCAAGGTACGTAACCGTCAAATTTACATTATTTATTAAAGCTGTTTTTTTGCACATCATGTATTTTTTATATTGAAATATATCGCTAGAATTCATAATCCCTTTAATGACTTACACGAAATCAGGTTCTGGAGTTAGTTTTTGTTTTATAAATTTATAATTTATAAATTTATTTATAATCAATTTAAAATATTAAAAACAGATGAAAGGAGGCATTTTTGTAACTTTTGAAATTTAGACTAGTCTCATAATTTTTTGTTGACATTCTTTGTTTAGTTTTTTTTCACGTAGTACGCAGCGGTTGTTACAAAGTTTGTTTTGTTAACGGCGGTTTAATCTAAATTAAATTTCTTCAATTGATTTGTAAAAACAAAACTATATCCGGAACCTTATCTCGTGTAAATCATAAAATTTATTATGATATAAATGATATATTTCAGTATATTTTTTTGCAAAAATTATGTTTTAATAAACGACGTCAATTTCACAGTTTACGAAATTCGGAAACTGATTTGAATAGCTAGTGGATAGAACTATCGAAATACATAGGAGCCATTTTCGAAAAATTTTAAGTTTTTACGATATTCAGTGCCAAAGTTGAGAAATTAGACAAAATGGGGAAAGTTGTAAATAAAACTGTTTAAAATTTTCGAAAACTGATTTGAATAGTTAGTAGTGATATTCGAAAATAACTCTTATATTGTCGAATGTTAATATACATTTTCTGAATAAATTAGTTTTTAAAAACAGTTAACGCTTTATTTTCAAATTTTATTCACCAGCAACCAATTTTACTATTTGGACAAATTTCACATTTTGGTCCTGAATATCGTAAGAACTTTTAACTTTTAGAAAATTACTTTTATGAAGTTCGATAGTACTAATTATTACCTTTTTTAGTCAATTTTCAAAAATCGTAAACTGCTTTATATAAATTTTTTTCATTAACAACCAATTGGACAAATATCGCATTTTTGGCCCTGAATAAGAACTTAAAAATTTTCGAACAGATGAATATAGATGATAGTAAAGATAGTGGCGTAGGTTTTATTGAGCTGCATAGTGGTCGAAAAAAGTTTTTTTAATAGTTCTGTAACTTTGCTTTTCCATGTGAAATTTATTTTATTTGTTGTCTCCATTTTGACATAGAGGGATCCTTAAATAATCAGTGAGTCACTAGAGAATATGTGGACCTACAAGAAGAGTCTTGTAGGTTGAATTACAAAACAGATCTTCTTTCAAAACAACAAACTTTTGGGAATATACAACTTAAAACATCATATAATTACTAAAATATTCAAAGTCTACGAGACAATAAGTCATCGTTTGAGTTTTTAAATAATGGATATATGTGCACTTAGTGAAGTTTTCTCCTTTGATGAAACCCACAACATTATGTTTGATTTCAAACGAAAGTTACTTGAGAATACATATAATTCCATACCCCCAAAAGATTGTGAAATTATACTCTAACAAAATAACATCGATTGAAAATTGCTTCCCAAAAGCATTTTAATTTACACTAGTCCTTAGTCTAAATGCTGCAATAAGGAAATTAAAAAATCCAAAGAGTCTTGTATATAGGAAAACTTTTAATTTTTCTTTTCAATGTTAACCGCTATTAAGACTGATATTAGCCTTAAAATTGCTCTTAACATATCTAAAAATATTTTTTGTCAAAGGTCGAGTATGCCCTCTACTAATGATTCTTAAAATTAGATTAATTAAAAGATTTGGATTTCAAAAGTATAATTTATTGTATTACCCTCTACAAGTACCAGAACAAGAAGGACAGAAAAAGCATATTCTGTTTATTATTGCGATTATCTGCTAGTTTTCGCAGGTCTTGTTGTTCATTGGCAACTAAAAAAAGTCTTATAAAATATAAATACTTCACGATAATAAAAATAATAATTCACAATTAAATTTATATAATGACAAGATATGATTAAATTTAAACAAGACATCATGTAAATAATTAATGATTGAATGTAAAAAAATCATTATTAAGAATATTTTGAATGTAAATGCTTTTAGATTTTGATTGTTTAAAACTAGTTTGAACACAGCTCCTCTTTTAGATAAGTTTACAAATTCATTTTGAAGTACATCTGAAATTACCATGGTTGTTGAAGGTGATGACTTTGTACGTTGTAGGTTAACGGCAATTTACGACGTCGCTGACGTTACTGACGGATAGTAATGGTTGGTTGATTCAGACGGAGGAGAGTATGATGGAATGCATCACATTTTCGGCAGATATCCATGGAAGGGCAAGCTCTTCAATAATGGCTACACGCTACGCAATTTAAACAATACTGCTTCTTTTCAATAAATGATATACCCATGGCTAGGAATTTTCGGCAACTTTAATTGCATGGTATTTGTCGCATAAAATATATTTTTAGAGATCAGTTTCACGATTAGAAACGCGCAGCCTATGTTTTTTGTAATTATTGTAGCTTCTGCTGCAGTTATGGCATTTCTTACTCTTTTTTCAGTCGAACGTCCACGATACGTACTTTATTATCTACTCCAGGATAAGTTCTGACGATTCTACCTAGCCGCCAATCATAGGCTGGTTGTAAATCGTATTTGATAACGACAAGATCATTGTAGATTTGAAATGGGGTTTTTCCATTAATATCTTTTGCGAAGAGATTTTAAGTAATCTTCTTTCCACCTAACCGTTCATTATATGGTAAATAAGACTGTAATTGTCGACCATTAACTCTCATTATGCCGTCGGGGTCGAAAAATATATTCAGAGTTTTTGAGCGAACTTTGTTAGAAATAATCTGATAATCCTCACTATAAAATGTCATCTGAGCTAAAATTAGAGGTAATTTTTTTAACAAATTTTACTTTATTGTGAGAAGGAGTAGTTAAGAAGAATTGTTTGCTTGAGTTGAGCTTTAAAGTATTGTTAAAAAATCTGATTATGTAGCACAAAACTCTCTTGATATGAGAGGTAGTTTTGTAAAATGTCGACAACCATATCAAGACAATAGACTATAATAAAATCTCTGCACTTTCCAACTTCAGGGATTTATTAAATAAGATACTAAATTGGCTAGTAGTATTGCTCCATTAAGTTCTAAACGCTTTTCTAATGCTTTTCGCATCTAATAAGTTCTGAGCTATGGACTCTGATTTTCCACATCTAATGTAAACTGTAGCATAATATGCTGCCCTCCATGCATCAGAAAACCCATGGACTTGGATCTGATCTGTAGGATTAAATTGAATATTGGAGTCATAAGAATCTTCCTGTGGTACTCCATTTACGATGTCAGTACTATTGGGAGTAATTTTCTTCAAGAGGGAATCCTACGCATTTTAATACAGTGGTGACTTCAGACAGATTTTTTAGCGTTTCATTGGATGAATTACCTCCACCTTATATATCATCACAATTTTTTTTGGAGAATTCCATCAGCTATGGGAAACATGTGGATTGAATCTGAACTTAGTTAAGCAATGTCTTTATTGCGAGAAATGAAGCGCAATTAACTCCAAAAATTACGGTATTCTATTGGTCGCCTTTCAGTGGGACTTTGTAATCTTTCTGGATAATAATTCTTTGAAAGGATCTATTATCTGAGTGTATAAAAATTTGGCGGTACATTTTTTGAATGCCATCCCAAAAAACTAAAGGGTATTTTCACCAGGTGAGTATGGTAGTTGTGAGAAATCCCTGATTTAGATTTGCGTGAGGCACCAAATAAGACTCTGAGTTTTGTAGTCCTGTGATCAGGTTTTATTACCGCATGGTGGGGTAATTAATATAAAATAATTAATTATTTCACGATATGAAGTTTCTTTCATATGCTTCAAAGTGAGATATTATTCCAATACTTTATTATATAGATCTAAGTGTTCGGGTTCTTTTGTTACATTTATTTTCATCCACTGAACCGCTTAGAACCCAACCGTAGATGGTGTTGTATGCAGAAGCTTGGTCACAATCACAGTCATTTCCGAGCATCAGATCTTTTTAAGAAGACGTATTGAATGTGGGATCAGCTAAGTCGAAATTTCATAAGTCTGAGGAGCTGGGAAATTCGAAATTTATGTAGGAACGTGTTTTTAAGTTTTAGGTAAAAAACTCTTTGGTTGTCGATCGTGACATACATGCAACTCCCGATACATCATAACAAGATTATTGAGTGGGAATTTTAGGGCGTTGCACTTTTCTGTGAGATATGAATGATCTTGTTGATGCAGGGTCAAATAGTGCTCTGACCATGAACCAAAGCAGTTCTGAGAAGTATGAAATTATTATAATTAACACATTAGTATGAACATGTGAGCGTTGACTTTGTTTAGAAGTCGATGGTACAGGAACTTCTTCATCCTGTGACCTAGAATCATTCCTGAGTTGATTTTATAAGGTTTTTTTTTGGGTTTGAATATTTTCAGAAGATATCTGAAGAGTGTTAGATTTCATTACTTGAAGGGATGTGTGATGATTCACTTTACAAATGAAACAAGTGTTCTTACTTCGACATTTTGACTTCACATGTGTTGGTTAAAAATGTTATTACAAATTTTGTTAGCTAAAAAGTAATTTATCCTATGTTGTACTGTAAACCGTCTAACTTTAGAATATAACAATCAGTCCAAGCAAGATCAAAACTCCCATCACATAATGGGAAACGTCTCCAGCTGCCTTTCTAATTATAATAATATAATAATTTTACAACTGGAGCGCAATTTGACCCATTTATGTATAAGGCAGTAAACATATCAAGAAAAGAAATCCATTTTTATAGCTGCCTTCAAAAACTTCAATGTCACATGGTAGCAACTTTATAGGATAACTGGAAATTGGGATCAACGAATTTTGTTGTGGTAAACAATACGGGAGGAGGTTTGTGAGACATTGTTAGACTGAGTAATTTTGATTAAGTCTATCATATAAGACCTACACAAATAGTAAGACTCCGAACATGCACTGAAACTCAAAGGGAAAAAAGACGAAGCTGAAGTCATTTTTCCTTTGAGTTTGCGGGCATGTGAGAAAGCATAAAGTTTTCGTGTGAGACTTTTAATTTCGTCTCTCTATTATCAACGTCAACTAATTTGGTTTCCAGCAAAGATTCAGTTCGGTCCTGAATATATAAAAAGTTAAAGGGATAAGAACTGTTATATTTGTTTTCTTTAAAATTTTCCCGAACAAAATTTCTGTATATACAAATATACTATTGCCACTGTCAATTAGGGTTAAAATGAAATGAAATTTGGATTTATTAAATAAGCAATTAGATTAAATCATTTTGCAAATAATTTAATTTTTATTGGAATTGATATGCTTAGAAAATTTGATGAAAAATAGTAAAATAGTTCGACCCTTCTGCCAGAGTAATTTACTACATAAGTATCCAACTGAGATTAAATAAGAATTAGCTACCAACCTTAATCATGATCTTGATTTTTGATAACCGTTGGTATAATTTCGAGTATTAAAATATGCTTTTATTTTTACAATAGTTATGTCTATTGATTGATACGGTATTAGATTGCTGTAAAAATTTCTTAAATTACTTTGTTATTTATTTTTTATTCAAATTTTTTATGTTTTTTTTTTAATACCTATAATTGCGATTAGAAATTTTCATGTAAATAATAAGTTTGTAAAGCATAAAATTCCGGTAACCTTATATCTGTTTTTTGTTTTCTCAGTGATGAGTAAGTATTATAAATATTTATTATTTTTTTTTTATCAAATTGTTTTAAAATATTCTATTTGTTACAAATTTGCTTGTTATACATTTGTTTTAGTATACTGCTTTACTTTACTCTAAGAAATTATTTTGTTGTTTTTTCAGAGTTTAAATATTTTTATACTGAATTTTAATGATTAAATGTATTTTGCAAAGGATTTGGTAAAGATGCTGGATTGTTGGGAGACAATTTGCCTGGTTTTGGTGCTTTTTTATTTTTGTTAAATAACCTGGAAATGTTTGAAAATTTGGTGAATTATTGACTGTAAATAAATAATACAGATTTAGTTTCTGCCAGATTTTCTTGTAAGTTCCTTTTTTAATAATAATTATTAGAAGCAAATATACTTTTTTACAGTTGTTCATAAGCAACGTTTTTAATATTATTTTTATTTTCTTTAGCTTTTTGAAATTCAACGTTATTTGATTTCTTTTATTTTTCGTTTCTGACCTACTACAATGTTTTTAGGTTACTATTGAGCATTACCAAATAGGTTTAAAATATTTAATTTATTAAACAATTTGTTGCAATATGCAAAGTTGAATCGAAAATTAAATCACTATGTGAACTTTACACGATCTTTAAGGCTGTTCAATTAATAGTTAATGAAGAAATATCTGAAGCTGTACTTTTCACAGATATTAAAAATGCATGTATTCTGTTAAACAACAAATCAATGAATAATTTATTAATTTTAAACATTTTTTTAGTCAATAATTAACACTAAAAGATGCTTGCAGCAAAGTTTGGAACGACTTGAGCTCGGAATGGTCCTCTGAAGATGTACGGAAATCTCAACTAAAAGGAACTTGGTTTTTAAAATTTTTACAAGACTTTTGTGGTCTTAAACACCTTTTTAAGTGTTTCTAGTTTTTTCTTTATGAAGAAAGCAACGCTATGTGATTGAATGAAAAAGAAAATTTACTATTAAAATCCAAAAGAAAATTTATATAATAAATAATATATTATATAATATGTAATAAACAATATATAATATATAATATATAGTATAAAATATATCACAAGAAACCATGATAAATATAAATTTTTTATCAAGCAAAATCATAACTGAAAAAGAGTTAAATTATTTATATTGATTTTTTTCTATGTGCATATATAAAAATAAGGTTGATATTAATAAAGTTTAGAAAATAAAGAAAAACATTAATATATGTCTTAAAAAATTAAAAAAAAAAACTATTATAATTTGGGCAATATTAAGTCTAGCTATAAAGCTTGTGCAAAATAAAATTAACCCTGAAAACTATGGAATTTACATGACTTTCAAAACTCAACCCTCTATCAATAATTACTTTAAGACATCTAAGTCGACCAACAAACTCAATTAAATTATCACTCAATAAGACTAAAAATTTATAATTACTTCTACCAAAACACATAGGCTTGGGTTTTTTAGTATTGATTGATAATCGATTATCAGAAACACAACTTAGAAATATCCCAAGAATAAAATTAATCATATTTTGAAAACATGAGGAAAGTCAAAATTACATTTGAACAACAACTGAACATCATCTGCGAACAAAAATTCAAGACACAATCTGCTTGACACTATATCATTCATAAACATAATAAAAAGCAAAGATCTCTTGGGTACACCACTATGAACAGGTAAGACTGCAAAACTTCATCCATTGCAAAATACATACTGTGCCCTCCTAAATAAATAAGAATATATTAGTTTGCAACCAGAATCAGAAATTACGCCGCAGCTTTTCTATCAAAAGTGAAAAACTCACCCTATCAAAGTCCTTTGAATTACCTAATGATAACAAAACACAAATACCTTTATCAGAAATACTATTCCTAATGTTGTCTGTCAATCCTATTAGTAATGAAATAATATTTCTATTACCTAAATCCAAATTGACAATAACGAAACAATAAACTATCCTCAATATGACGTCTATACAAATGAATGATAATGTGCAAAACAATCGAAACACTCAACAATGTTAATATTAAATAATTCATCTAATTTAAATATTTACGGATATTAAATTTTACTGAAATTGTAACTGAAAATTTTATTAAAGAAAATGTCCCAAAACAAATGTCAAATTTAAGCACTATAGGTACTGTACGAACGATCAATCACAATAGAATAAATAAATGTTTATATCATGATAAAGAAACTCTCTCATGCACAAGCTCTGCTGATTATTTTTTGCTCCCTTTTTGTACCTGCCAATGTTTCTTTGCAGTTTTTTATGTTCAAAACTTTTTATAAATAAAATGCATTTTGTTGCTCCAGCCAAAAATATAGAAAAAATAAAATCGAATAAAACCTTAAGCAGGACAAAATTATTTATCATCTACGTATACATGTTATATATATTAAATTATGAGTTTTATGTACATGTTTATCACATATAATCATTTTTTATCTTGTGTAGAACGTTTGTATTTTAGCGTTGCCAACTACTTTGAAATAAAACTATCGGAAATATGCCATCCCTTAGTTGTCATTACGAAAATTAAATTGAATGTTAATCATTTTCAATATTAAAAGAAAATATTCGGGTAATAATATTGTATTTTATTCATAAACAAAAGGAAGTGCGCTTAATATTCGGAAATTTATGTATATGAAAATTTACTCTATATACCAAATGTAGTTTAAAGGCGAAAAAAGAAATAGAGGTAGAATGTTTATGAGCGATTTGAGGCTATTTAATTGTATAAATACTTGTATGTCTATCCATTAATGTATATAAACGTATGTACAAACATGTAAATATATTTAGATATAAAAATTTGGTGATTTTATTATATGTGTGTAATAAATAAGGATTTATAACCAAATCAATGTACACTAAAAATATTTGTAAAGCTTTAAAATTACCTATAAATCTTGTGGCAGCTTTTGTAATTCCAATAGTTTTCGTTCAATGATGTTTCCAATGATGTACCGGCGCATATAGTATACATATGTGCCTTAAAATCATAATTATCTTGAAAGGTGATTTTTTAATTGTTTGAAATTTATATATATGTAACAAATCTTAAATTGTAAAGGTATGAGGTATGTATAAACATATTTATAGGCCATTTAAAAAGTACTTCATAGAAATTGTTTATAATATATATATATATATATATATATATATATATATATATATATATATATATATATATATATATATATATATATATATATATATATATATATATATATATATATATATATATAATATATATATGTATATATATATATATATATATATATATATATATATATATATATATATATATATATATATATATATATATATATATATATATATATATATATATATATATATATATATATATATATATATATATATATATAAGCTGTACAGAAAATTACGAACCGACCGTCGAATAATTTCGCACATAGATTTTTGCTTAAATCTTAATTTTTCCAATTATTACTACAATACCATAATAGTATATGTGAGATTTTCCCCAAAAAGTGATATTAGAAAGATGTTTGCATGTAACTTATGCAAAATAATTACTTCTGCCAAATTTCGTTCAAATCGCTTTCTTTTAAAGACTTTCATGACCCTACAACCCGATTCCGGGAAAACACTTTTGGGAGGTACTTGAAATTTTAGACCGAACATGGACAGACAGACAGATGCAGATGGTTCGCATCTTCGTAATAAATAGAAGAGTTATGCGGAATATTTTTGTGGCCATGATTGTCAAATTTTGATTTTTGTTGGACGTCATAGTTGATAGCACTGTGTATTGCAATTGCTTCCGCTGTGAAGTTAGAACAATTACCACTGATAGTCGACCCATCACTGTGTTGATTTAAAAACATCAGTGTATAATAAATTCTAGTCGACCATTAGATTTGGTTATATTCTAATAGTGGAGTTTTAGATTTTGGAAGGGTTGAGATTGAATCAATAAATGTATGGTTGTTCATTAACGACGGAGGTTCGGAGGGTTCTTTTATAAATATTGGTTGAGAATTTATTACCAATTTTTGACAAACTCATTACATTTAACTAAGGTATATTTTAATTTGACACGATTGCTACAATTCGGAAGTTTCTTGAATAATTAATTTGATGAAACATGTAAATTTTTTGAAATCAATTTGGATTCCAGTTTCGGCTAGTATAGTTTATATTCGGGTGGGAAGGCTCCAATGCATCGTCTAATCGCGGCATGATATGGTGCTTGGATTTCCTATAGGTATAGGAAAGAATAAAATAGAAATATTCATCATAGTTGTTATATGTATTTGAAAGTGCTTGGATGTCAAAAACTGTATAATATTGAGCCTGGATATAAGATTTTTTTAAGTTGAAGACAGTGTTCCCTGAATGTAAATCTCTTGTCCAAAAAACGCTGAAGTTTTTTAATTCGTCTACTTACTTGCAAATTTGTAAAATGTTGATCCTGAAAATGAATCTTAATTGCCGATTTCTTTCAGAACATTTACATATGTTTCGGCATATATTGCATATTCAAAGTATCTTTGTGTGAAATTTATTTTACTAAGATGTTTAAAAGCACTATTAGCACTACCGATAGTGGATAGCATTGTGGAATTCCATTATATAGGGGATATATTATTGTGGTAACATCTAAAAAACAAGTTGATGAATTATTGTGATTCAGGTTCTGGTTTAACTCCACGCCAAGAAGTTGTGCCATAGATATTCTGGACTAAGAGTGATAAGATTAACTTGGCAGTTAAATAAATGTTGTGTATTATGTGGTCCTTGGCTATATGTAGGACAAATATTGGGGACGGCATTGTCAATACGAGACCAGTAGCCTATTGCTCCACCCCGAACCTAGTTGTGCCAGAACTACTTTTGTATACCTCGGCAGATTTCTTTTCAAGGTGTAATGGCAGGTGAGAGGCCTCCAAATACGACATTTATACGGTAACTTGAAACCGTGAAATTAGTAGCTTCTCTATGAAAGTCGTCCAAAGCCGCTATATATATGTCCCGATCAAAATGATCATGCACATACCTCTATACGCTCTATTCGTATATTCGAAGATATTGATCATGGATGACAATAATGAAGGAACTGTTTGCTAAGCATTTCATTATTTAACTGGTATAATCTTTGTCTCCTCATATAGATGTTGTATAATGTATATTTTTATATAGCCCGTTATAATTCTTAAAGCTGCATTTTGGCAACTTGTATCACTTAGCGAAGGAGACCACACTAGAGCAGCAGAATTTATCACTGAACGGCCAACAGTTTTGTAAGAAGCTAATAATGTTTCTTTATCCATACCCCAAGTACTGCCGGCTAGTGCTTTGAGGGCCTTATTCCTACTACTAGTTTAGGAATTTGGATTCTATCGACTACGATGCCTAAATTTGTATTTACCGCTTTACTCCAAGTGGTTGTTGTAAGAGCTGGAAGTAAATAGTACATTTATCAATTTTGGTTCATGTTGTTTTTCAACTCCAGGCCTAGGAATCTGGCAACCTCGATTGGTTTTGTCCATAAATTTCTTAGGACAGAGTGAGGATGGATAGGACTGGCAGTTAATAAGATGTCTTATATCATGTGGTCCTTGACCAAATTGAGGAGATCGGTTTGAGACGACACGGTCAATACGTGACCAAAAGCCATTGAGCCTGTTGCTCCATCCCGATATCAGTTGTGCCAAAACTACTCTTGTTGACCGCGGCAAAATCTGCTCATTATCTGCAATGGGAGGTGAGTTCCTTCCAAGCACGACATTCACGTCATTCACAAATGCCTTTCTGGGTCATACCATGCGCGACGGATGTAAATGCTGTTGTCGTGCTGTGTATTTTACGGCATCCATGCTGATGGCGAGCTGCTAAGAGATGACTGTCTAGCTGGGGGAGGAGAAGGGCCTGAAGAGTCTGTGTGACAGGTGTCAGGAAATTTGTTTAATTGTCCTTTATTTGTATCATTCGCAGGTTTCAGAATGGAAATGACTACCCATTTTACAGGCATCAGGATTATCAGGCTCTGCATTGACAAGCAGAGCCTGATAATGAGTACATTGATAGTTGTCATGTACTCATTTCCCCGCTCACTAAGGTTCTTCAATCAAAGCATTGATATTCCGTCGGGACCAATTGATTTAGATCGGTGGCTTAACACCTTTATTGTCTGGAACTTAACGAGTTGTGAATAATTGTGGCGAATTCATGATAGGAAGGTTGAGATAGATTGCACAGTCGGCCACAGTTTATTGTCATCGCTTGTCCTCATTTACCAACCTGCTGATTTCACTGTTTACCTGAGAGATACTAAGTTTACTAGCTCGTTTACGAGTCTCGCTGCTTCGGCTAGGAAGTGCGGACGCACTACGGATATTCTCTCAGATGGCACAAAGCGAGCGACTGATGCGTGGATTCGCTAAATTTCTTCTCGGCCATTCTAACATTTAAGGGAGCAGGTAGATCACCAAAACGGCGGTGTATAAATTCTTTTGATTCATGTACGTGCGAGCTTAGGTTATATACTTGGCGAGCTAGCGCAAGTACCCATAATCCGTGTGATGGTATTGTCGTTCAATGTGCAGAAGGTGGATTTGTCTATCTGTTCCGCTAACAGCGAACTTTTTTGGCTATCTCCGAGCCTCGAGTGCCAAATCTGATGGTGCACGTTAAAGTCCCCGAGAACTAATCTGATGTTGCCATCCAATAAAGTCTTAATATCGGAACGGTCTATAGCTATAGCTCTATATTGCACCGTGTTGTGTATAACTTTCCCCCGTACTAGGCTTTAAAAGTGCACCATTCTTCGTTTGGCCCATTTTTTGATACCAAATTTTACTCATATCAAAATATTTAATTTTCGAAAATTTTCAAAAATTCTCTTTTTTGTTCTGAATTTTATAGGTTTTCTCCGTAATAGGTCCTTATAGCGCATCTTTTTTCGTTTAGCCAATTTTTTGATACCAAATTTGACCCTAATATCAAAATATTGAAATTTTAAAAGTCCTACTTCTCAAAATCATGATTAATTTTTAACATTCTCTTTCTTGTTCCTCCATAATAGCGCACCTGTAATTAATTAATTTATTTATTACAGTAATATAAAATGCCTCTTTAGCCCAAAAACACTTATATTACAAAGTTTTTTACTGATATTTAAATTATAAAAGAAAAAATTAAACATATAGGTTCTATTGCTATTAAAAAAGGTATTTTTATTATATGAAAACAGTCAATATAAAAATAGTACCTAAAAATAAAATAAAAAATTAAGACGCAGTCAAAAAACAATATAGTAATTTAAGTCGAAGTAGCTTAATAGCTAAATAATCCCAGTAACGTACAATAAGAACGTTCATATAAAACACCATTAATTGTACGGATAATTAATTAAGGATTTCTAGTAGAGTTGAAAAAAATAAATTTAGAGCGGAGTTGAAAAGGAATACCTTGCTTAATAATATATAGAACAAAAGCAAATTACGAAACATTATAAAGTTAGGGAATGAAATGCCAATAAATATTTCTAGATAACCAGATATATAATCACGAAAATGAATTCCAGAAATATATCGATCAATTTTATTAACAATTCGTTTTAATCTGTTAATAACAAAACCAGGAGAACCTGAAAATACTTCAATACCATACAAACTACGTGGCATTAACATGGCATGTGCCAAGCGCACATTAATACGATGTGGTAAAAAATATTCTTGGAATAATAATATTTGTTGTTACAAATATGATCAATATGTGCATCAAAATCCAAACGTCCATCCAAGTCTTTGATGAGTTAATAGCAAAAATATTTTATTGGCCCAATAAGAGAAACATTGTAGGCTATTTTTGATATCATCAGCGAAGAAATAAGTCTTACAAATAAACTTTCCACACAATGTTACAAATCATTCATGTAAAGAATAAATAATATCGGTCCCTAAACAAAGCCCCGTGAACTCCAGATGAAAGTCTTAATGAATCGAAATAAGTGTTATTAATATCAACAAAGTGAAAACAGTTAAATTGATACGAAAAAATTAATTTACAAGCAGTTCTGAAAAAATTAAATGTTTCTTGTAATTTTCTTATAAGAACAGAATAATTGAGAGAATTAAAAGCCTTTGTTAAATCTAGTGGTATTAGAGCAGAAACTGTGTGATAATTTAAATTAGATCTTATATTATCTGTCACGTCAACTAATAAAGATGTAAGTATTGTCACCAAAACGAAAGCATATTGTGAAGAAACAATATCATTATGGGCAATTGCGAGTATTTGTCCCTTCATTATATGTTCCACTGTTTTTTTTAACTGAAGTGAAATATATGGAAAATTGTTTTGAAGAAACAAATAGGAATTTTATCAATTCCTAAAGATTTAGAATTAAATTCATACAGTTCAAGTTCATTGATGCATATAAAGGAAAATGATCCATTAAAATGACCAAAAACCAGAACCCTTCAATACTAGCCATATACCAGAGCCATCTAAAAAATAATTTAGAATAAATATCCTCGTTTCTCTACTAATTACATTTTTAGCTTTATAAATTAAATACGGTATAATCGACGATGAAGGACGTTGTTTTCTGTTTCAAGTGCAATTATTTTATTAGTGACCAATGTATCAATATTAGGAATAAATTTGCTGCAATTCACTATATCTACCTGTATTACTTGAGCCATAGAATTCTTAAATGTTGTGTTATCTTCTTTACTAGCTTTAACAAAATCATCAAAAGAGCTTTTAAATAGTCTCGCATCATCACGAACAGAGCTATTGTTATCATTATTATCTGATTTACCAGAACAAATAAAAGACAGCTTTGGTCTATCTTTAGACAAAGATGCTTTTCAAATATATTTGCATAGCGCAGATGTAAGCACAAATTGCAATATTTACATTCAATACTTCCTTGGGACTTTCCAATGCTGTCTTTACAAGTACCGCACTTAAAGGCATCAAAAGTTGGCATTTTTGTAAAAAAAAACAAAATGAACAACAACAGGAGCAGCAGCAACCAAAAAAACAGTTAACTTATAAGCAAAAATATAACAACAGCAAACCAGTGTAGAATTTAATCACAAAATAAGTCACAGAAAATATTTCTTTTTACAATTTGGAAATAAAAATGTATTTCACGGTGAATAATAAATCGAAATAGCTCAAAAAGTAAATTTTATAAGATCAAAGTAAATATTTCAATAGAAATGACAGCGTACTAATAAACATGAACTACTTAGGCATAACGTTGCCAGATCGAATCAATATTTTTGGATTATAAGTAGGACCAAAATACGAAGAAATAGAAATTTTTGAAAAACAATTTTGAAAAATTTCAGAGTCTTTTTTCTAAAAATAAGAACATTATCTTTTTTGTTATGGATTCTTTAAGAGTATAGCATTCCTCAATAGGCTCCAATAGAGCACCTTCTTTAGTTTTGGTTCATTTTTGGTATTATATGTAGGATACTTGATACTTTGTAAGTTCCTTTATGTTGTTTATAACTATATAAAAAAAATATAAAAATATAATTAAAATTTAAAAATAAAAATTATCAAAAGTCGTTACATATTAGTTCTATTAAGTATACGACATTAATATTTCTAAAATATTATTAAAATTAAATTCAGTTAGCTTTACACTCTCTTAGCATGAGAGTTGTTAACAAAAAGAAATTTGAACTAACTTTCGTAGCTATCTTCACACTCTTTATTTTATGTTACAAATTCCTGTAAAATTTTTTGGATATGAGATTCTCAGCACTTGTTTAGTTGCGATCAGATGTAGGAGTGTGCCTTCCCTTAATTCTGAAGCTGTGTGTAAGTCTGAGTATTGTTGAAGGTTACTGACATAACGACAAATTTCGGATCAGGTTTTTGTATTGTTGCAAGTTCAGGAAATATTTCGAGTATATTCTGATTGTCAGGTCTCTTTTTTACTCGGAGAGAATTCAGTAATAATGAAAAGTGGTTGTTTCATAAATTGGGAGCACCAGACATATTCACAGTGCAATTATGTTAATATATGTATTTACAGTGCGTTGGAAAATTCACTGACTTAACTGTTAAAATGAAACTAATAATAGTAGAAAGTGAGAGTTAGTCGAAGACTAATATTCAAAAAAAGCAAATGTGAAAATATAACGAATAAAATAATACTCTACATTCCAGTTCGTTTTAAATGCCGTGTAGTTTTTACCTAAAGAGGGGTGAAGCCTTCTCTGAAGGACCAAATGACTTTAGACCTATAAGTCTCTCGTCCTTTATGCTGGAGAGAATTTTACTGGTAGGACAGATAGATAAATCATTGCAATTCTGACGGCCTTCAATAATGTTAATATGAATTCATTTTGCTACGATCTGTCTAATCTAGGATTAAAGGCTGCTGTTATTGGATTAGCGAAAGGTCTTTCGTGAAAAAGGATCATTAGGTCTAGTAAGAGCAACGCATCAATTATGATACGTGCTGTAAGAGAAATTCCGCAATTAGGCGCACTTTTGCTCCACCTGTGGAATAAGGCTTTGATTGGTCTTCTTATGAAAATGGACCGTTTGAGTCTTAGGACTTTAGCGTATGCTGATTTGGCGATTCGATATCAGGTAAACAGCTGGGGACGCTATCACAATGAATGGAACTAGCACATAAAACTCTTAGCGGTTGGAGTTGAAATTATTCAAGAGGAACACCACAGTTCAGAATACCGGTGTTAGGCGGAGTGACCTTGATGATATCCTGTAGTGTCAAATAACTTGGAATAATTCTTGATAGCAGATTGATTTGAAGTTAGTACACGCAGGCAAGAATATTCTAGTTATATCCAATAAAATTGGGTCAAACTTATTGTCATCCGATTTTTTTTAATTTTTTTGGTAAAATTTGGGCTAAAAGTAAAATATTTTTGTTCACTATCATAGAGAATGTTCATTACAATAACACCGATAAAGGTACATTGCCTTATGTTCGAAAGGTCCTTATTCACATTGCAAAAATAGGGTCATCATTAGAATCGTCAAAATTTTGTAATTAATTCAATTGTTTTAAATCCTTAAAAAATTGGCTCTTAAATAATTTTATATTTAATTAAAAAATAATATTTTCAATTAGATTGAAACGAAAATTATTAAAAATAGGAAAAGTCTGGCAACGCTTTGACTGAATAAAATTGTGAAATTATTAGCTGTAAATTACTTTATTATATTTTTTAAATAGTAAGTTATAAATATTGCTTCTAAGTTATTTATTAATCATTTTATAACTGCTTAATAACAGCAAATTGGAATATATTTAAATTATTTCCTGTGTACATCGATTTGCAAGTTTACTGTTGATTTGTTGTTGCTGTTGTTGTCTGGATACATGCATTTTATTTTATAAACAAATAAAAATGCCGGCTGCCAAAACATTAAAATGTGGAATGTGTAATGATCCTATTGCAAAGTCTCAAAGATGCATTTAATGCAATCATTGTGATTCTTAGTTTCATTTTCATTGCGGTAATGTTTCTGAAAAAAACTTAGAGAAATAGAGAAATAATCTTTCTTTTTATTTGTACTTCATGTCTCCGCTCTTCTTTTAGAACTGAAAAATTCGTGCCTTAAAAAGCACTTTGGATGACTTTATTAAAAATGGTCGAGAAGATTCCTTAAAAGAAATACTATTAGGATTTAAAATGAAAAATAATACACTTATAAAGAGATGAATGTTGAATTGTAAATTGTAGTAAGCTTATTACCATTGATTTTGCAACAAATGAAAAAATCAACTCCTCGGAAGTTGAAAACAATATTTTGCATCGCAGGGTTAATCGTGTTGATGTCATCTTGAGTGGATTATCTGATGATTTAGATAATTTAACGTAATATGCAGTATCTTAGTGTTCTCATTTTTAAATCAATATTTCTGAAAGAGACATTAACGAAGCTGTTTACCTAAATAATAGAAAACTTTTTATTATAAAACTAAACAATTTTTCTTTGCGTGATCGTCTTGAAGTGTTATTTTAGAACAAAATCTTTAAAAGTCGCTGATGTTATTGGTGGCGATTTAAATAGTCAGGTTTATATGAATGACCAATATTCTCCAGCTGCTTCTAACTTAAGAAGTATTTGTAGAAAAATAATACGAATGAAAGCAATTTTTATATTCAAAATAATGAATGATAGAGTAAAAGCCAAGCTAATTTTACTTGATGGGAAGGAAGTGATCTATAATTTAGATGACAATGTTGTTGGATAGCTGCACTGTTTCTTCACATAATTTAAATTTTGCTTGATATTATTTATGTATTCTTGATATTATATTGTTCTTATTTGAATTTTTAACCGATATTATTTTCTTACGGCACCCCATCATTACCTTAAACATTTCTTAACATTTCTTATGACCTCAGCTATCTTATTAGTTGAGAGTTGGACATATTAACTGCAAGTGTATTAGGCCTACTTCTAATATTGCTAAATTTGATTAATTTAAGAATATTGAGAGTGGAAATCTTGATTTAATTGGTTTGTCTGAGACACGGTTAAAACCTTATGGTGATAGTACAATTGAATTTTTTGGTTTTGTTTACTTGCCAATTGGTGATATAGAAGCTTTTGAGAGTTTACATTGTGATTTGCAATTTATCGATTTATTCAAAATTCTTTATATTTAATGGATCTATGGTTATTGATTCAATAATTGCTTATTGTGGTCAAGTGCAGTGTCCGGCAATATCACGCCGTGCTATGATTTTTGCAACATTTTATATTTGTTCTTTCTGGATATTTTTAGTATAAGGATTTAATAGGGTGGATGTTAATGGAATGATAACGTTTCTTTCAAATTTAGATTCGAATTCCTTGATATCGAATAGTGTTTTTTGCCATTTCGCGAAGAAATCTTGCCTACTCAGTTTTGCAGAGACCTGCATCATCTGATGACTGGAGGATTTATTGCCGTTAAAGGAATAGAACAAAGAATATTATACGAAGGAAGGGAGAAAATATTTCATTATATTATTTCCTGTCTTAAATACATCAAAATCTGTTTACATTGATGGAATACCATTTAAGATTTTAAAGATTATAGTTAGCAACAAAGTGTATGGACTTCATCGACAATTTTATTCAAAGAATATTTTTTACCACATGGTACTGAGGTACGATTGACACATGCCATGAAAATGCCACATGTTTTGTATATATTGAAATCTCAGGTTCATCTGGTTTTTTTATTAACAGATTAAAACGAATTGTTATATCAATTTGCCCTATATCGGTACATACTTTCCTATAGCTCCCTTATAACGGGCATTCCCGGAAAACGGGTTTGAGTTTATGAAACATTTAAATTAAGATCAATTTCATTAAAATTTAGCACAAAGATTTTGCTAACTATAATCAAAGTAAAGTATAAATATGAACAATCTTGGTCCAAATTTTGCTATAGCTCCCATATAAGAAAACAGTTTTGAGCTTATAACAAGCATATTTTTTGTTTTAATACCCTCCACAATACAAGTTGTGAAGAGAGTATATTAATTCTGTCATTCTGTGTGTAACGCTAAAAATGAATTATTTCAGACTCCATAATGTATATATATATTTTTGCTTCAAATCATAATCTCAGTCGATTTTCGTCAATCTGTCTGTCTGCTCTCATCCACAAAAATTGACAGAGCTCAATGAAATTTGGGCTAGTACAAAGAAAGCTAGTTCAGTAGAAAAGTTAAAGCCAAAATTATAACTAATTTTATGATTTATTAAGTTTTATATACTGTATAGATTTTTGAGTGTATGTGTGTGTATATGTATATCTTTTCAAAATCCTTACTTTGTGTATATTAAACCTGTGGGAGGTATATCAAGTTTTTTGGTCATTATGACCAAACAAAGAGGTGGCATCCAACAAGACCACAGGGAAAGGGAAGCCAAGGGTATCTGCTATCCACATTTATAAGTGAAATATCTGAATTGAGTAAGAGTAAAGGAGGCTCCAGGATTTTGGCCATTGTGGCGAAACAAAGAGGCGGCATCAAGCGGGGCCACATAGAAAATGAAGACAAGGGTCTCTACTATCTACTTTTATAAGTGGAATATCTGAATTAAGTTTGTGAGATTAAAAAAAAAAACAAAATCTCAAGTTAGACTTAGGGGTCTGTTTACCTTATTTAATACCTTATTTAATAGCAATAGAACCTATATGTCTATTTTTTCTTTTGTAATTAAAATAGTACTAATTTATTCAGGGTCAAAACTTTGTAATATGAGTGTTTATGGCCTTAAGAGGTTTTTTATATTACTGTAATAAATAAGTTAATTAATTAATATAGAAATTTTTTTGAACATTTTAGCATCTAAAAATAAAAACATCGATAATTACATTTATAAACTAATAAACGGATACAATGGATAAAAAGGGTTCAACTTCCTCACATCCACGAATTCTCAAGAAAAAGCATTTTCGGGTCAAGCACCAAAAGGTCAAACTTTTTCGTGCCAATGAACCAATACTCAGTGTTTTTATGTGGGGTATAAATCATACTGTAAGTACAAATATTATATATATATATATATATATATATATATATATATATATATATATATATATATATATATATATATATATATATATATATATATATATATATATATATATATATATATATATATATATATATATATATATATATATATATATATATTTTAGATTAATGAACTTAGCCATGTAAACATACCTGTGATGCTTTTACCTGATGACTTTCGGGCGTATTCCAAAATTAAGGTCGATAATCATTTGTTTAACAAGTAAGTATAGTTTTAAAATATGTGGCAGTATATACATTTAATACTTTCTATATTTGCAGAGAAAATATGCCCTCACATTTCAAGGTAAAAGAATATTGCCCATTAGTTTTCCGCAATTTACGAGAACGTTTTGGAGTCGATGATGTCGATTATCGTGAATCTCTAACTCGTTCGCAACCAGTACGTATTGAATCATCAGGAAAATCTGCAGCTCAGTTTTATGAAAGCTACAATAAATTTTTTATTATAAAAAGTTTAACTTCCGAAGAGATTGAACGAATGCATGCATTTCTTAAACAATATCATCCGGTAAGATATAAATATGTATTAATTTTGATTCCATTTTTATATGTTTTCTTTACCACATTTCATTTTAAGATATATATATATATATATATATATATATATATATATATATATATATATATATATATATATATATATATATATATATATATATATATATATATATATATATATATATATATATATATATATATATATATATATATATATATATATATATATATATATATATATATATGTTAAAACTAAACTTACCTTATTTCTTTTCCAGTACGTTGTTGAACGTCATGGCAATACATTATTACCACAATATTTAGGAATGTACAGAATTACTGTAGAAAGCGTACAACATTATTTCGTTGTAATGCGTAATGTATTTAGTTCACATTTAATCATTCACAAGTAAGTTTTGTACGATCAGAAGATATTTTCACTTTTTTAAATCGCTTTAATTAGTTTTCTTTAATAAAACTTGTATTTACTGCAGTTGTTCGTGGCAATAATAAATAAGAATAAAATAATTTCAGATTTTGGTTAAAACTCATTTATAGAAATTTTTCGAGTGTGATGATTTCAAGACATTATTCTTGTTGTCGAATATGTATGTAAAATAGCAAAGGACCAAAGAACTTTTATTTGTATATATGGCTTATTATGCTTTGCTATTTAATTTGACGTTGAAATAAATAGTTTTTTTCCAAAAATAAATATGTTTGTATAATATTTTAAATGCTATCGGAAAATAATGAATAAAAACTTCGAAAACGGATCAAAATTAATAGAATCAATTTTTAACTTTTTTAAAAGTTCCAATTTGTCCATAAAATAAAATGGAAACATTAAAATGTTTAATCCAACAAAGCGATTTCGTTACATTTTTGATATATTAGTTGTTAATATTTTTAAAACAATTTATCAATTATACATACATATCATTTACATATATATAGTGGGGAACAAAATATGTAAGAAGATAAGCAGAAGATATAGGAGACCCTACTAAATACTTATATTTTTTTAGGAAAAAATGATGTTTATTATATTAATTTTTTGTTAAGATATAAGGTGAATTAATTTTATTGCAATAATTAATATTTTTCGGTTTTATTATCTTATATTACAATAAAAGAAGTTATTGCAAATATTTTGTAGCCAGTTAAGTACTTATGTACAGAAAGCGTTCTAATAATTTGAATCATATTTTTTAGTAAAATATAAATTTAATAAAATATTAAATTTTTGCATTGTTTTGTTCACAGAAAATTCGATTTAAAAGGTAGTACTGTAGATCGCGAAGCTTCCGAAAAGGAATTAGAAAAACATTTACCCACTTTTAAGGACAATGATTTTATGAAACAAAAGGTACGCATTGAAATTGGTGAGAGTGCGAAAACCAAACTAATGGATGTATTAACTAATGATGTTGAATTACTCACAAAACTTCATATAATGGATTATTCGTTACTGGTTGGTATACACGATTGTGTACGAGCCGAAGAAGAAGCTTTACAGATGGAAAACTGTCAAAGCGGTGGTCCTGGTCGTAGCGAAAATAGTGAAAGTGAAGAGTGTGATAGTGGCGAAAGGTATTTTTGGATTTCATTGCAATTTATAGTAGTGTAGTAGACGCCTCCTTTATTATATATTTTAATATAGATGGACTTATAATACACCTCCCGATTCACCAAGAGGTGCCCAGTACAAAGAAGTTGTCTACGAGGTTGATATGTATGCCATTCCAAGTATTGAAGGTAAGCATGTTGTACAATTTGAATTTTTGTCATTAAATGTTTTTCCACATATAATGCAGAGAAACGAGAAATATATTTTATTGCAATAATAGATGTCCTCACACAATATGGTGTTAAAAAACAGGTAATTATAAATAATTTTGATATAATTGATTATTAAAATTAAGGAACGACTATATATTTGTAATCAAGAGATTGTATAATGTTCGACATGGGTGCATTATTAAGTTTCCATTTGTTGTTTTAAGAATATTATACAAACAAATTTTAAAACATAAACTATTAATTAAAATTTATATATATATATATATATATATATATATATATATATATATATATATATATATATATATATATATATATATATATATATATATATATATATATATATATATATACATATATATATATATATATATATATATATATATATATATATATATATATATATATATATATATATATATATATATATATATATATATATATATATATATATATATATATATATATATATATATATATATATATATATATATATATATATATAATTATTATTATAATTTCATATTTTAGGCTGCCAAAGCTGCAAAGACGGTAAAATATGGTAGTAATGTTGATGGTATTTCAACCTGTGATCCTGAACAGTATGCCAAAAGATTTCTTGAATTCATGGATAAAGCCATAGAATAAATAATATTTAACTATTTGTCAATATTTATATCTCTTTACTAATAATAAAAATACATACAAAATACAATGCTATTAAATAAAGAAAATTTTATTAGAGCGTCATTAAAATATAACTATAAGTTTTAACTTTATTATTATATGCAGGTAACATAAATTGTAAAATTGTGTTATCACATGTAGAAATAAATTTACCTAATAGTTTTACTTAATGCAGAAAAGTAACAAATTATTTTTAGAAATAAATGACATTGAGTCAATTAAAAAGGATTAACCGGCTATTATTTCAAATCCCTTATTACGAGATATATTTTTCACTACAATATCTGTACACCTTTTTCATGTAATAGTAAAATAATTTGTTAGTTTTTTATATTGCAAGAAATCGATCAGCTTTGTAATAGGTCCCCTCGACTTTCGGTCACGATTTCAAAAGCTCAATATAGAAGATATGGTTTTGACCCTACTAAATAAATCGCATAGATATTCTACTTCAACGTTATTTTGTCCTAACATATAATTTCTTGCTCTTTGCGCTAATTATATGACTAGTTGTAGTGTTAAAGCTTTATTTCGACTTTTTCGTAAGTGTATTCCATTAAGAACATATTATTAATTTGGTCTTATAATTGATTATATATTTATTGACTAAAGTAAAAAACCTTACTAAGGTCAATAAACTTACATTACAAAAGCAATATCCCGAATAATACAATTATTTATGTATTAATTTGAGTTGCTTTTGTATGCTTTTTACTATATACATTATATACACATAGATCTACTTATCTTTACATATTTACAAAAAAAAATTAATTTAATAACTAACAAAAATATTCAAGTTTAAATTTTGTTCGGTCGAAATACAAATTTTATTTAATAATATTTTATCTTTAATATAATGATATCTTTTATCAATATGTTTGCTACCTTTAAAGTCATCTGATTCTTGGCAAAAAGTTTAGCGCCTTGAAACCCACATTTACGATGAAAAGCAATATTTTTATACTCAGCCTACATTAAGCTTAGGGCAACTACATGTTGTTTCTTTGATTCCCAACTAATAGGAGAATCTGTAAAGAAAAAAAATAAACCACTAAATGACTTACGATCGATTGCAGTCGATCCCTAATCCGCATCAATATAATATATCAGCTTCTATTCTATTCCATAGGTTATAAAAAAGTTGGAAGTCTGCTTCAAGTAACAATGAACGTGTTTTGCTGCATTAAACGAGAATGAGAATTGAACTGACTTAAAACGAAGGCAGTGTGATCAATGTCTGGTCGTCAAATTATTGCAAGGTACATTAAACTACCTATTACTGATTGATATTCTTTCACAATTTCACCTTTACAATTTTCAATTTCACACTTGCAAAAAATTGTTTTTGATGGTAACGAAGTTGATGCAGATTTAAAGTTAGACATGTTTCAGTGTATATATTTTGATGTAGTTAAAGTTTCCCTCTATCATAATTTCTTTTTTTTTCTAATCCCAAACTGACTGGACCATGTCGAGGTTTTGGATTATCTTATCCATGGTTTTTCTATTACTACATGCTAGAAGCATATTATCAACGTAAATGTCACTTAATGTTAATTTCTTCGTTTCTACAACCAAAAATAATTAATATTTCGTTTATTTTATCATTCCAGTCTTTGCCGGCCTGCCTTATACAAAGATTTGTTTATTTTACACACTTTATTTTCTTAGTTTTCTTCAACAAATATTTCCTGCTGATAAAAGTTTATATCTTCCCTTAATTCGGTATTTAAATATACTTGAGACTACATCAACAAGGCAAACGAATAATCAAGTTATTATTAAATTCTACACCCATTGCTGATTTTCTGTATTCACATCAGATAAACAAGTTTGAGAAAAATTGCTGGGACTTCCATTAATTTTATTTTCGCAACCATCATTGATGAACCAATCAATATTGTTTTCTTCCTTGAAAAATTGTATGAGTTTTCGAAAAATATTATTACTCTTGATATTACTATTGTTTTATGAATTTTACCATACAGATGATTACCTCTTTTCCGCACCCATTGCTGATTTCCTGTATTCTAACAGCTAAACAAGTTTGAGAAAAACTACAGGGACATCCATTAATTTTATTTCCACAACCACTATTGATGAACCAATCATCATTATTTTCTTCCTTAAAAAAATTATATGGTTTTTTTAAAATATATCTCTCGATGTTACTATTGTTTTATGAATTTTACCATATATAGATGATTACCTCTTTTAGTTAAAAAGTTGCCCACAAAGGTTGGAATATAACATTTTTGTAGCAGTTTATTTCCTCCTGGCTTCTTGTCCAAAACTATTAAATCACATCCAAAAACTTTAAGGTGCGAAACGGACGGCTTTCTACCAAACCACTGAGTTTTGGTTTGAGCACACGTCACGTACGGATATTCATTTATAGAGTTTTTATTTAAACCACGTAAAATTTGATCTTTAACCAATTTGTTCTTAAGAACAAACAAGTTAAACAAGTTTTTATTAATACAAATATGGGATGAGGCTAAATTATTTTATATCCACTCTTCATCAATTGGTTTTAAACTCTCACTTGCACACAATACAACAGGATAATTATTATTAGAATTTTTCACGTTTTCTACATCTTTTAGTTCGTCATAAGATGTTAACGTCAATAATCCATTTAAATGAGTAAGTTCTTCATCTGGACCGACCTAGATGAATAATTTTCACAACTCAGCTTTTCAATCTGTATTATTTGTATTAATTGGTAACTTATTAAGAGCAAACTTAATATTTATAATATTTCTTCTCTTATTTCACGAATATATGTTGCATCTAGGCCCAAAACCTTTGTTAGCAAATTAACAACGCAGTAATTTAAAATAAGACTCCTCTTCAAGTAACAATGTAATAATAACAAAAAAATATATGTAGTTGAAATAGAGTTTATGTGGAATAATAAAAATCTAGAAATATAAGATAATAAAATTTGTTAAAAAGTTGTAGGAATACCATCTATGCCTATCGTTTTGGATTTATATAAATATATTAACTTGTTTGTAATGGGACTAAAAGAAAATCCAAAAAAAAGTTCTCAAGTATTCAAATTCAATGGTGGAATATGAACAAAAAGATTACGAATATCACCAACATGGAAATAACGTAAATAATTATTATCATAAGTAAATCCACATACTTTCAAAAATCCCCACATTGAACCACAGAATCATTCTTTTGGATCTGTACATATACCGACAATATATTTTTTAATCAACATCAGTTTTTGATGAACCAAAGGTAGGCCAGATATTTTAACGACACAACAACAATCATTCGATTATTATTCATCCAATTATCAACAATATTTGGAATACATTTACGCAGAAGGGAGCAAAGTCAAATAGAGACTTGATAAGCGATTATGGTGCATTAAAAATCAATATCGTAAGAACAGAAAAACGATGAACAATTGAAATCATTCAGAAATAATATGTTTTATTTACAAAATTTCAGTAATCTAGCCCGTAGGCCGTATTTGATCACAAATTTCTACTTAAACATAATACAATTTGGAAACAAAAACTTAATAGTTAATTTTAAATATTATTAATTATAAACATAATAATTTCAACAAAGATGACCATCCTTAAAGTACATAAATCATGTAATTAGATACTTAAAAGAAATTTAAATAATAATACTGCAAGAATCCCAATCAATTTAACTAAACAGAAAGAAATTATAATTTTTATAAATATTAGATTCAAAATCAAAATTAAACAATTCCCACTGATAAGCCAAGTAATAAATTAAGATCATAGAAATGAACAAGCAAACAAAAAAGTTGTGGACTAAAATATAAATTAAAAGAAATATCAAGCATATAATAAATAATCCATTTTAATTCAGCAATATACGAAAGTTCATAGAAAAAAGAATCAGAATAAAATTAATATAGTTTCAGGAGAATTTTCAAAGAAAATCAGCAAAAGTAACAAGAAATCTCATGACAAAGAGTGAAATATCTTAGAGACTAAACATATCTAATAACCATATTAAAAACCAATTGTACCTTTCTCATTATATAACCAAAACTTCCAGTATATACCTCCATGGCTTAAACAATGACATAATTAATGCATGGACAGCATGTTTCTTAACATGAAAAGGCAATTTCAAATCTAAGCTATAAAGTTTGCGCAAAGTAAAATTAGTCTGGATACAATATACCATGGTTAATAATTTCAATAAATAACGACTCAAGAGCACGAGGTTCAAAAGATTAAAAAATAAGTTTCAAATCCCTGCATATATAAATTCCTACGCTTTCACCTAGGGCATGTAATCTGTCAGTACTGATTAATAAACAATGAGACAATCCTGAAGAATAGAATGATGATAATAACGTTTCAGAAATAGGTGTGAGATCAAAATTCCTATTTTTTAAAACTTTCCTAATTTAACTGAGGTAGTAAAAATTCAGATAGAGGTAGCGCAAAATATAAAACGAATATGGTCTATACCAATTACTTTTTCCAGGAAGCTGTTATAGGAAGGTTAGACCCCAGGGAGGGGTAGACCCCATGCATTGCAATTATTAACTATCTCTTATCCGTGGAATTATTAGATTTATAGATAAAAATTAGTTTCAATCACTTTCTTAAAGAAATGCTATGGCGAAAAAATATAGGACAGGTAGGACCATGGTATTGTTCATACAAATTTACAGCTAGTATTCAGTATTTAGTATTTATCTCTAATTATAACAATTTTACTTGAGAAAATAGATTATTAAATTAATAATTAATCCAACTTTTGTTACTTTCCTATGAATCGGTCAGGCGGATTTGGCAAAAATTTTAAATAAATACACTACTTCGCGCACAGTAGCTTGCAAGAAAATAATTTTATATTACTTTTGCCAAGGTGAACTTAGCTTTTAGTATTTCTGCAAAGTGGATTAAATCAGATGCACCTGGAGAATAATGATCACTTAGATAAATTTGACTGCTGAATTCACCCCCAATAACATTACAAACTTTCAATATTCTGGTTTTAAAATAATTCTTCATTATCTGATCACTCTCGGAAACATTATTAATTTTGTCTAGGTCATCTAACTTAATACTAATTCGAAATTCATCTAATTTTTACTTACAGTGAACGAACACAAATGGCAAACCCTAATGAAATCAAATACACAAGTGGATAAACTTAACAATGCTTGATATTATTGACGAATCAACAGAATTTATTAATTTGCGACAATCCAAAATTTCCGACTTAATAACAGTTGAAACTTCACCTCTAAAGTCATTCAGGATTTGAGATAGAGAAGTCTTAAATGCTTCAGGGTCTTCTTAAATAGTTTTACTCTTTAGAATTATTATTCAAATTACGAACTTCATCATGAAGTGAGTATTCCTTATAAGGAGCTTTACTAGAGCAAGCTGTACTTATAAAATAAAATGATTCTGGTTTCTCACTGAATAACGCCAAATGCTTCTCAGTAACTTAGGGACAAATGAGATGCAGAAATAACTTAGTTCTAATGCAAAATGTGCACAATGAACTAGTGTATTCAAAACCGGTTTTCGAGTTATACGAAAAATGGACTTTTCAAAAAACCATATTCGATTTTTTTTAGAAAAAATATTACTTACAAGAAATTTAGACAAACCAACAACCAATAAAAGCTATATCGTGAAATGGTCTGAAGATTAAAAACTGATTCCATCAAAATGTGTATATATCCTTTCACTCCTAAATAGATTAGATAACAAGTTTTTGTCGCATTTAATATAATGTGTCCAAATACCATGGTTTTATTTAAATCGATTATTTTTCTTTTCCATTTTTTTAATTAATTTAATTTAATTAATTTTTACCTAAAAAAGGATAATGGATAAAATTCTTGCAGAATCTTATTTGATTATTTTTATGTATGTGATGATGTCTAAAACAGATGAACATAGCAAAATCGACTCAGAATATAATCTCTAAGAATTTATAGAGTACTTTGCTCGTATTAAACACGGAATGAAAATTATTATATTTTCTCGTTTATGACGAAATTTACAAAAATGCAGGTGATTACGCCTTTAAATTAAACCGGTTAACCGACTGAAAAAACCGACAATTTTAATTATTCGAAAACAGTCGGTTATCTGAAATGCAAAAAGATCTGTTAACTGGTTTCAGGTTTCGCAAACACATTTGCCACATTTAATAGTTTTAGAGCAGGCATTTCCCCTATCAGAAACGAATAAGCATGCAGCGACAAAAATAAGAAATATAGCTTTTAGTTTTAATTCGACAACACAAAAAAAGTATTTTTCGATAAATGACTAAAATATGAAATGTAATAAAAAAGCTTATAAAATATTCAAGTGTTTATTTTAATAAATTAATGACAGTTCATAGTATTGCCAGATATTTCAGATTGGAAAATGTATTGTTAGGCACATTTGTTAATTACTGTCCGTACCGATTTTGTGAAAAAAATAATCAAAGTTTATTTGCAATTTTCAATCATTCTACATTGAAATAAGGTTTGTTTTGGGAATTAGTTTAGATGGATGGGATATCTAAAGAACTATTGCAACGAAAGCTTTTATATATATATATATATATATATATATATATATATATATATATATATATATATATATATATATATATATATATATATATATATATATATATATATATATATATATATATATATATATATATATATATATATATATATATATATATATATATATATATATATATATATATAGAATGTGTTAAAATATATATTATATTCGGAATATTTTTCTGCACTGCGATCCAACCAAACAAAAGTTAAACCAATAGACCTTTCAACTCCATAACACAGTGGTTCCAAAACTTTCTTTCATAATACTTCTGAATATTTTTGAAGAGAGAATATTATAAAGCCCGCAAAGTTTAAAACCTAAGTCTAAAATTTTATTTCGTCTTGAGTATATCTGAATATATAGAAGACATCCTATACATATTACAAGGTCTATTTATTAACATTTCATTTGTCTCTTATGATAAATGATTTTTTAGTGAATTTTAAAAAATAAAGTTATCCGAAATGCTGAACTTTTGGAAGACCATCCTAACGTCTGATTTGAAAAATCAGTGATTTTCAGTCGATTTAAAATGTGATAATCGCAAACGCATAACACCCCAATCTCCTATGGTTGTATTGGATATAAAAAAAAACAATTTGCAAAGTCATAATCGAGCTCTAGGTAAGTAAACACCTATCGCATCATTTAATATTTTAGTTTTCCTTTCAAATACTTTGGAATTTTTAAAAATCTTATAAAAAAGAGATTTTCGTAAATTTTTGGTATATTTTTTAATAAGAAGTAGTATTTCACTTTTCTAATTCCGCTTGTTTTATGAAACTTAATATAATTAATTTTACTTCTTGTGATTATGGTGTATAAAGACAAGTTATTAAGTTTAATTCACCAAAAGTTATTTTAAATTTTAACACATTTTTCAGTGTGTTTTTTACTTCTTCTATGAAGGCTATTTTCCTTATTTTTTAATAAATGGGCATTTTTAATTTGTTGTTTTTTGTCTATATATCGTTTTCACATATTTTAATATAACTTTAGAACGATTAAAAATATATAGATACATAACTTTTCACATTATTATAATTTAAAAACAAGTATAAAGATCACCCTTATCTCTAATGCACTCCACCAAATATATAAGTGTAGTAACATAAAATATTTATATAATATGAACCTATATTAATAAAATTAGTCATATTTTCAAGACAATTAGAAATATAATTAGTTTAGTTTTTCTCATTTTGATAATTTAATATGTTCAGCTATTTAAATCAAATCTTATATAAAATATTTTTATACAATCTAGAACAAATGCGGTCCTAATGGATATTAGGTGGTCCAAAATAGGTATAGCATTTATTTTAAAAATTATATCAACGTTATATGTAAATCTACGTTATATGTAAATCGTACATTATACGATATATTTTTGGAATTTGTTGATAAATATTAAAATGTTTGTACAGTGCAAATAAAATAGCTATGGTCTACTGGCAACTCTAGTCAACAGTTTTCTTTGACATATGTCATAAAATTTCTAATACTTTTTAAAACATTGCTGCTGTTATTTATTTTATGTTAAAAATTATATATTTTCTAAACTATTTTTAAATTATTTCTGTAATAATATAAAATTTATTTAAATTTAATTTATATTCCTATTTAAATATTTATGATAAAAATTCTTAAATAACGATATCGTTTCCATAAAATATAAATTATTTTAGAATAAATCAATTTCATGAAAATGGTTTTGTTAAAAAAAAAAAAAAAACAATTTTATATTGTAGACAGACTCGCCCAATGGCTTTAGTGTTTTCACTTGATCGGTGATGGTGGCATGTGCGTTCATTTTTAAAGCGTTAAACGTAAAACTATAAAAAAGATTCTGAAATAATAAAATTAATTTTACGTATTTCACGCAAGTACAAAATTTCATATATTTTTGTGTAAAATCTATATTCAAAACTAAAAAAATATTAAAACTAAATAAATAAATAAATAAATAAATAAATAAATAAATAAATAGATAAATAAATAAATAAATAAATAAATAAGTAAATAAATATATTTTAATTATTTATTTTTGCAATTTTAACATAACCAAAAATAGTAAGTACATTTGTTTTAATTAAAAAAGGTGAGTATCAATTTTATATATTCAAAATATAAAAAAATATTTAAGCTACGATAAATTGGATTTAAAAAATATAACATAAAATTCAAGTTAAATTATCCCAAAACTCTGCAACAATATTTATTGTAAATAGCACACATTTACTAAAATACATTTCATTAGAAATAATAGTTTTTTATTGGTTTATTTATGGAGCAACAATTTGTGATGTATACTTATATTTAATATAAATTTTAAGCTAAATATTTTTAGTCAAATATAGTTAAAAGTATATCCGAATTTGATTTCATTCTAGATATGTAAAAAATGTATTTTACGTTTACCACCTGTATCACTTCAAATAACTTAACTATTATCATTTATATATAAAGCATATCTGTTTTATGTTAAAAAAATTTAAAATATATTAATAAAAATTCAATTTCACGTTATTATTCTAAATATAAAATTTATGACATTAATTATATATACTTTTTTTCTTAAAAAAGTTGTTAATTTTTGCATTACTGTAATTTTTACAAAACTGTGAAAATTTTTCTAATAATAAAGAGTGTGTCTTATTCTTCTATGCAATCCGGCATATTATGATAGATAAATTCGAAAATGTGTATAATAATCTATATTTAGAAAATTGTGTTTGCCTGGTTAATGTTTTTAAACAAAAACCCAAACAATAGTATGTTTTTGTTTTTTTTTCTTATTTAACATTGAAAGTATATACATTGAAATAAAATCTTAGGAGGAATTTTTAATAACGAATTATTAAAATAAATGTATTAAATTGTTATATATTTTATTCTGAAACTTAAGTACATATCGTCCACTGACAGTAGAAATCTACACATTTTGATATGCACGAGCCTTAAAACTTGGACCTTAATTGATTTAAAAAATTAATTAATTTAGTTAACGAATTTTATCGTTAACTGCTATTCTGAAAGAAATAATTTCTATTTTTGTCGTTAAAAGTTTCGTAAGTTAACGATATTTTTTCGGAAAGATAAAATCATAATAACGTTTTTATGTTTTCCCATGTCTACCATGTTTGCTAATATTTTACCATTTTTGATTTTTTATAACATTGTTGTATTACATAGGTAATCAAATAAAATAATGAAATTAAATAAGCAAGAAGAAAGAGTATTTGCCAAGATTTATCCTTTTTTGTTTTATTTAGAACTAATATCCCTTTGGTAGTAAGTTTTTCTTTTAAAAAATTACTGTCCTTGAAATCTAAAAAAACGAAATAAAATAAAAAAAGAACAGTTAAAAATTGTATCTTGTAAACTTACTTCCAGAACAAAAATTTCTTACTTCAAAAAGCTATAGGTTTTATCTGGTAACATTTTCCACTTCCACACTTCATCTGCATTAAATATAGCATATTTACAAATGCTGTAAATTTAAATTCTTAATGTAAAAGGAAAGGCTGGATTAATTCTACTTTTGATGATAGCTGCTACTATCTACTTCCTTTCCTTAAAACAATACTATATCGTTTAAAATCGAGAAAACCAACCGTGGTTATTAAATTGTTAAATTTTCACTCTAAAACTTTTCGTACATTTCCAATGCCTTTGTTTGTAATAGGACCACTTATAGGAATGTTATTTTGTCTCGTGTTTTAAAAATCATTTTAACTATTATGTTTCCATCTTTGGAAATTCTCCCTCTTTCAATGCTTTTTTGCGTTTCCATGTCTGTTTTACTCTCATATTATTTCGAAAGAAATTATAAGCTATTTGAAAAATGTTTGATACTAAACTTTTGTATAGGATTAAATAGATAAATATAGATTTATTGAAATATCAATGTTTCAACCAGTTCGATTCGTAAAGGAAGACAGTACGTTTACTTCGTGCTTTTACGTTTTTTCGGTTTTCAAAGTTGTACTTATTGTTCAATGGCAATTAAAAAAAATAATAATTCACAATATATTCATGCAGTAAATTCATAAATAATTTTAGGATTTACAATACTTGTAAATAATTAAGTGAAAAATATTTATCTAAATTTACAATATACAATTAATTCATGATAATTATTTGGTAAATATAAAGGTTAATAAATGTTGATGATTGTTGGACAATGTATTTTATAGTTTTGTTTTGATTTTATTATGGTGCATAATGGTGATTTTAACCATCCAAATTTAAGTAAAAATCAAACAAATTTAAATTTATCTTTAAGTAACAGTCGCTTTTTTATAAAAAAGAAACATTTTTTTGTTTTTAACAAAATATAATAACATTTATTAGTTTTGTGTTGTTTACAGATTTTATGTGTGAAAAATCTTTAATGCATTCATATCTACCTATTGAGACAAATACTCTGAACAAGTGCAACACTCCTTAAAAGGGTTACAAAACATGTTCTTGATATTTATTTCGCCTATTTTTATTTCTCTATAGTTTTTATATATGTTTTAAAACAATTCGTTTATCGAGTACTAAATATTTGTTTTGTTCGTAACATAAGGTACTCAGTGAGAAAATTATGACCGTTTGATAAATCGCGAATTCCCTAAACTAAGTAATCGTTATCCCGGGGAAACCACTGTAATATGTAAATAATAAACTATTTAAACTAAATATCTTTAATAAATTTCCAACAAATTAAAAAATATATTTTCGGTTCATTCTGCTAAGAAAATTGTAATAATTGACATTAAATAAATTATACAAGAATTGAGATATTTTTATGAAATTTTAATATAATATAGAAAAACTTTTCGTTAATGTAGGACTAAAAATCTATTCTCACTTCATCATTTTTCAAAAATAATCATACCCAAGGTGACCAACTTTAGATATCCACTTCCCGACTTCGAGACCCATTAAAACATATTCTTCTTTAAATCAATTGGAAAATACCTCAAGGATGTTAGTGTGAAACAAGTAAGAATGCTATATTCTGCTATGCCGAATCCTAAATTCCCATCACCACAAATTCGTATAAAGTTAATACGTTAGGTTCCATAGATACACATACACTCACAAATGTATATAACGCAGTAATACTTAATTAGTCATAAAATTAGTTACAATTTAGGCTATAAAATTTTTCTACTGAACTGCCTTTTTTTTACCAAATTTCATTGAGCTCTGTTAATTTTTGTGGATGTGAGCAGACAGAGAGATTGACGAAAATCGACTGAGATTTTGACTTGATGCAAGAATGTATACATTATGGGGTCTGAAATAATTCATTCTTAGCGTTACACACAGAATGACAAAGTTAATATACTCTCTTTACCACTCGTATTGTGGAGCGTATAAAAACAAAAAATATTCTTGTTATAAGCTCAAAACTGTTTTCCGGAAAGGGGTCTTATATAGAAGCTACAGCAAAATTGTTCATATTTATAATATACTTTGATTATAGTTAGAAATATCATTGTGCTAAATTTTAATCGAATTGATCTTTATTTAAATGTTTTATAAACTCAAAACCGTTTTCCGGGAAATCCCGTTGTGTCGACTTTCAGTAGAATTGGTCTTTATTTACTCGGGAAGGGGCGTTATATGGGAGCTATATCAAAATATAGACCCATGTTAAAAAAAAATTGATAACACATATTTAAAATACCTAGAAAATTAGTTGTGCCAAATTTCAATAGATTTCTTTCAAATCTGAAAGTGTTATAAGCTGTAAATCATATTCCGGGAAGGGGTCTTATATGGGAGCTATATCAAAATATGGACCCATGTTAATAAAATTTATAACATATATTTAAAATAGCTAGAAAAGCAATTGTGCTAAATTTCAAAAGAATTGGTTCAAATTTAAAAGTGCTAAAAGCTCTACATTATATTCCGGGAAGGGGCCTTATACAGGAGCAATATCGAAATATGGACCCACGTGAATAAAGTTAATAGTATATATTTAAAATAATTAAATATTAATTGTGCCAAATTTCAAAAGAATTGGTTCAAATTTAAGAGTTTTATAAGCTATAAATCATATTCCGGGAAAGGGGCCTTATATGGGAGCTATATCAAAATATGGACCCATGTTAATAAAATTTATAACATATATTTAAAATAGTTAAAAAACTAGTTGTGCTAAATTTCAAAAGAATTGGTTCAAATTTAAAAGTGTTTAAAGCTATAAATCATATTCCGGGAAGGGGCCTTATATGGGAGCTATATCAAAATACGGACCCATGTGAATAAAGTTTATGGTATGTATTTAAAATAATTAAAAAATTAATTGTGCCAAATTTCAAAAGAATTGGTTCAAATTTAAGAGTTTTATAAGCTATAAATCATATTCCGGGAAAGGGCCTTATATAGGAGCTATATCAAAATATGGACCGATGTTAATAAAATTTATAACATATATTTAAAATAGTTAAAAAATTAGTTGAGCCAAATTTCAATAGAATCGGTTCCAATTTAAAAATTTTATGAGCTATAAATATTCCGGGAAAGGGCCTTATGTGGGAGCTATATTAAAATATGGACTCATGTTAACAAAATTCATAATATATATTAAAAATAGTTAAAACATAATTGTGCCAAATTTCAAAAGAGTTGGTTCAAATTTAAGAGTTTTATAAGCTATTAATCATATTCCGGGAAAGGGCCTTATATAGGAGCTATATCAAAATATGGACCCATGTTAATAAAATTTATAACATATATTTAAAATAGTTAAAAAACTAGTTGAGCCAAATTTCAATAGAATCGGTTCCAATTTAAAAAAATTATGAGCTATAAATATTCCGGGAAAGGACCTTATGTGGGAGCTATATCAAAATATGGACTCATGTTAATAAAATTCATAATATATATTAAAAATAGTTAAAACAATAATTGTGCCAAATTTCAAAAGAGTTGGTTCAAATTTAAGAGTTTTATAAGCTATAAATCACATTCCGGGAAGGGACCTTATATGGGAGCTATACCAAAATACGGACCCATGTGAATAAAGTTTATGGTATGTATTTAAAATAATTAAAAAATTAATTGTGCCAAATTTCAAAAGAATTGGTTCAAATTTAAGAGTTTTATAAGCTATAAATCATATTCGGGGAAAGGGCCTTATATAGGAGCTATATCAAAATATGGACACATGTTAATAAAATTTATAACATATATTTAAAATAGTTTAAAAATTAGTTGAGCCAAATTTCAATAGAATCGGTTCCAATTTAAAAATTTTATGAGCTATAAATATTCCGGAAAAGGGCCTTATGTGGGAGCTATATAAAAATATGGACTCATGTTAATAAAATTCATAATATATATTAAAAATAGTTAAAACAATAATTGTGCCAAATTTCAAAAGAGTTGGTTCAAATTTAAGAGTTTTATAAGCTATTAATCATATTCCGGGAAGGGGCGTTATATGGGAGCTATATATTAAAATATGGACCAATGTTTATAAAATCTATAACATATATTAAGAATGGTTAGAAAATTAGTTGTGAGTAATTTTAGTTAATTATCTTAAAAATTGCGGCCCATATGACACAAAGAGTTTGGGGTGTATCAAAATTTTGCATATTATAGCCTATAACTTTTTTCCGGTTATTCAGATTTTAATAATTTTTTGCACGATGATGAAGCACGTGCAATTGTATGCAAAAGTTATTTTTTAAATCTAATTACATTTTTTAGAAGAAATTATAAGGGTTCATTTTCGAAATTTTGAGGTTGTTTCAGATATTGGTCTATAACTTCCTTGCTTATATACCGATATAGCTGGTTTTAAATAGCAAACTGCTTAGGACAATAACAAACAATGTGGCCAAGTTTTATTAAATTCAATTATTCTAGGCGTGGGAATGTTTCCAACAGACAGACAGGCGAAGAGACGGACATAGCTAAATCGACTCAGTTTTTGATTTGATGCAATAATATATATACATTCTTGGGTCTGAGATGATTCCTTCTTGGCGTTACACACGGAATGACAAACTTAATATACCCTCACAACTTGTGGTGGTGGAGGGTATAAAAATATTCAGTAGTTTTAAAATTACAGTACTATTTCTAAAAAAGCGCTTTATAAGTAAACTATTGGTGTTTGGACGAAATATTATTTTCAGTTTACTGACAACAATAAGTATGTGTTTTCAGTGTATTTGTATTTTATCAAAGGAATAGAATCGAATTTTTTTCTGTCTATTTTTGTGTTAACAAAGAAAATAATGCATTAATACATTAATATTGTCATTAATTATAATTAAATGGTTAAAAAATTAAACTCTTAAAAATAAGAAAATGAAATAAACAAACATTATATTGTAATAACAATATTTTTATTGGCGATAATAATACATTTAGTGGGATAGGAATAGCTATTATATATATATATATATATATATATATATATATATATATATATATATATATATATATATATATATATATATATATATATATATATATATATATATATATATATATATATATATATATATATATATATATATATATATATATATATATATATATATATATATATATATATATATATATATATATATATATATATATATATATATATAATAGCTATTCCTATCCCACTAAATGTATTATTATCGCCAATAAAAATATTGTTATTACAATATAATGTTTGTTTATTTCATTTTCTTTTCCTAGAAAAAGAGGTTTGATAAGTTAATAAATTATCAGTAACATATAAATCTTATTAAACAATTATCGAGTCATATTTAGTTATGATACTTTTATAAACCCACTTTTCGCAATAATATTTTAGGTTTAAAAGATATAATCGATTAAAATCCAAGACAATCCGTTTATGGTAAAAAATATTGAAAAACGTTATTTTTATCATAGTTTTTTATAAAGTCAAACCATAAAACGTCAAATCAATAATGCTCAGATTCGACATATTTTTATATATTTAGAAGCTTTAGAGACTTTGTTTACATCTTATTACACAATTTTTCAAAATATGGATTTTTTGCTCCCCTTTATTTAAATTAACAAAAAATAATTACTTAGTACCGATATTTGAGTGATTTTAATAATAATATAATATATTTTTATATATATAAAATTGTGAATCTTAGGAACTTTATACAACTCTGTTAAAATGCAGTAATCTATTAATATCTGGCAACATTGTTCCTACACTACTTTGCTGATGTCATATCTATGGCAAAAATTTCAAAGGAAATAAAACATCCCCTATTTTATGCTAGGTTTTTTATGGTTAAATACATCTTATGTTGTTGTTCCCCAATAAACATAGTATCAAGCATTTGCAATTCATATCCATAGAATTTAATATAGAAAAATTTTTTGTACTTCCTTTCTTAAATTTTATTAATAATAAACCTCTGAAAAAATACATTCCAAATTGGTTTTTAAACGGTTTTATGAACAAATTAAAAATTTCATACGTTCAAAATGAATTTTTAAACAATAAAAGAATTTCTAAATCATTTTAAAACTTTGATCTAAGCATTTGTATTTGCTGGGAATTTTATCTTATTATTCCTTTATATTGTGAGGAATAGTTTGTGTATGTGTTCCATATATAGAAGCCATACTAGGAAATATATTATTGTTATAATACAGTGTGTTTTAAGTACTTAAACAGTTAAAACGAAATTGGTTTTAATATACATATGAGCAAATAAAATATTTATAATAAGAGTACAAATCAAGAGTTTATAAAATAAAGTATGAGAGGTAAAATAAAAAATACAAAGTTGTGTGCATGAGTGAATATGAAAAAAAGTGATGATGAAAATGATTCCGATGGACATAAAATTTTGTTAGAGTTATCTCAAAAAAATGAAACGAATAAATTTCCCATACTTATAAATACATTAGATATCAATACAACAAATTTTATTGGACGACAGCAAAAACAGTATCTCAAAGACAATGATGATGGTGGTCAAGTAAATGGAGAAGAAGCTTGCAGTAACGAAATAAGAAAACAACGTCTTAAAAGTCATTAGTGTAAAAAATCAAAATCTAAATGTGAAAATCGTGATTATGATATATTTAAATTTAAAAAACCTAATGCAGATATTTCTGGTATTTCAGTTAAAATGCCCTCTGTTCCAAGCATAACATCTTTGTCGTATTCTTCAAATTCAACACCAACGTCGTCGTCTACATCGTCGCCATTAGCAGCATCCGTATCATCATTGTCATCTGATTCACTATCTTCTAATGCCGCTACATTCATTAATAATACTCTAAAAAAAGATAAAAAGATTAGTAGTGCAATTAACAACAACTGTAGTAATCAAACCGTAATTAATCAGCATAATCATTTTCAAAAAAGTCCTTCAATAAATGTTCTTAAAATAGAGCAACAAATGCTAAACAATGAAGAAACTTTTCCATCAGCTGAGAAGCTAACGAAAACAGCGTCAACAATATTACCTACAAGAATATCACCATTTCAATACGTTCAACGTAAAATGCATTATAATCAACAAGTGAATCGTCATGGAAATACTACAAATAGGGATTTGTAAGTTTGTTTTTGTTTTTTTCATCAAAACACTTGTAAAGCAAATTTATTTTTATATTCTTATACAGTTAAATAAAAATGTATTTTTTATTTGTTGGCGATACCAAAAATATAATGAATTATCAAAAAATTTCGTGCAAAAACTTGAGATATGTAAATGTATTTAAATGGGTGTGGTAAAATAAATTACTACTAACTACAAAAATTATAGACATTCTAGTCATATTATATCCTAAAGGTGATGTCATTTAATTTTTTTAATAGAAGTCTCCCTTGTGAAAAAATCTGAAAAATTTTTTTTCATTTCATAATAAAAATATTTTCAATAAAATATATGTATTTCAATATTATGTCCATTAAATTTTAGATTTTGTATTATTTTGTTGTATACTTGACTCTTAATAAATAAAAATTTTACACTTAATAATGTCAATATGGTTTAGTTTTGATGTTGACAGTTCTATTGAATATATCATTAGTAACAACAATTGTAGTAATCAAACCCTGAACGGGTACAAAAATTGAGTTTCTTTTCATTTTTATTGTTTTATAAAGAATTCTTAACGCAAACACTTGTAACTAAATATGCATGAGCTTTGGATAAAGACCTATTATTATTTTACATATAATATTTTATTAAGTTCTCAAATGACAAAGCTCAATAGATTGGGATTTCGAGCTTTTGTGCATGGAAAAGTGGGAATATTTTCATTTCTCCGTTCAAAAAATATATTTATTATAATATTCATAAATAATAAATGTCATAATTTTTTTGGCATTAAGAATTTGAAAATCCAATCTAAACTAGGTTTTCTCAAGTCAATTTTAGTTATTTTTCATATTTGTGCTGTAAATGATATTAAAAAAGAACATTGATTATTTAGACGTAACTATCGCATATATAAATAAATAGTACAAGCAGGGCACTTTTCACTAGAAAAACTCAATAAAAAATTATAAAGTAGAAACAAAAAATAGTTTTAGTTAATGAATGTTATCTCTTTCTTGCAAAATTTCACAAAAAAATTTTTCTCAAAGTTCCAAATTTATAGGAATATTAAGGAAAAACTGAGTTGGCCACATTTGGAGGGGCCTGAAAGCTGCCTGTTATCCTCCAAATCAATTCTAACTTTTCAAAAGTTGTTTACGGAACTTTAACAGTTGCCTTTGCCTATACATAGTATCCTTTTAAATTTTTTGAAAATTTTTATATTTTTTTAACTCACGCTGTTTAAGCTTATGAATAGTGGACATCATAGCGGGATATCTATCATATCTAATATTTTTTCGTTCTAATGAATTCGTATCACACAAAATACTAAATTTTAAAATTTTGAAAAATCTTCATAATATTTTCCATTTTCAGAAAGTTTTATACGCTCTTTTTGCCTTGTTCTTCCAAAATCTTGATTTATTATATTTATTTAACGTTATAATATTTTTTGATGTAATTATTATTAAGTGGGATATTTGTTTTTATGTATAAAATAAATAAATCAAAATAACTAATGAATATAATAAATGAAATGAAAAGTTATAGTCGGTCAAGCCCGACTATTTAATATCTTATACCACATTGTTGGTTATGAGTGGTAGCGTAGTTTGCTGTTATCACATATATATTCACATATATATTATTCATCCTCATCACACCAAAAAATATGTGTCATGTATACCGCAACTTTAAAGATAATTTTCTAAAATTTATATGTGTGTATAAAAATATAGATAAAAAGTTGGATTATGCTGGAATCATCACTAGTTATTATAAAAGGTTCTTTCTCGATATGGTTTTAACTTATTAAACTCTTAAATATATACCAATATCCCTAAAATATAGAACAATATTTTTTTAAAATACCTTCAATATATGTAACTAATCTGGCTCCCACATAGGACTAATTTTCTCAATGGAGTTTAAACTTACAAAACTTTCAAAAGGGGACCACTTTTCAGTACAAGTATTTTTTAAACTAATTTAAATACCTTTTTGAAGAACATATGATCATATTTGGTTGTAGCTCCCATTACAAAATATATATTATTTTAAGATTATAATGTTCTTAAATATTATTGAATTCTATTGAAATTCGTCAGAAATATTTTTTTACTACAGCCTTTAATGATTGTAAATAATTTTACAAAAATTGGTCGTTGTAGCTCTTATAAGGAGTGATTACATGTTTTTCATTAAAACTCTTAATCCAAGCATTATTTGACTTTTTTGATCAAGCTACCTTTGTTATTATGTTTATTTCATGTCAGTTATTATGTTTATTTCAATAAAAACCACTAGGCTCTAGGTCCGAAAAGTTAAGGCAACGCAGACTTAAAAGCAAAAAAAGGCTCTAAAAGTTTCTTACAGGAACAGTGCTAAAAATTTAGAGGCCAAAATCAGAGCACTGATATTGAAGTTAAATAAAAAACATTTTTGTTGCATAATGGATGACGAAACATATGTACCGGCAGATTTTTCGCAACTTCGTGGTCAAAAATTCTATGTTGCTAATGCTCGAGGGAATATTAAAGAAAAGTTTAGTAACCCAAAGCAGTAAAATTTTCTAAAAATGTCAATATACAATTGTGTCAAAAGATGCCAAGCATTTCTTACAATGGGTTTTATACATACCGAAATTTACATCAAGGAAAAAGGCTGCTTTGATTCATAAGATTTTATTATGTGTCCTCTCATTTTTGCCCACCCACTACGGTAAACAAGTCATTGAGTGTTACGAGAACAATAAAGTGGTATTACATACCAAGATAGGCAAATCTTCCAATCTGCCCGGAGCTAAGTCTAGTGGAGTGATATTGGGCTCTAGTTAAAAGGGAATTAAAGAGCACAAAAAGGTGGCCAAAAGATGGTCGATTTAAACGGAGATGGAATTCCTGCTCGAAAGAAGTGACTGAAAGAACTATAAAAGCGTTAACGTAAGGGTTTAAGAAAAAGGCTCAAAATTTCATTAACAATTTGGAAATTGTAATAAGTTCAATGAAATAAAAAATTAAATCTGTAAGTTTAATGGTTTCGTTTTTATTATCATGTTTAGATTTTTTCGATCACACTCCTTATAAGGTTACATCACACAGTGCGACCAAATCGTTAATTATATGTCAATCAAATTTCATATAGTTAGAGTTGGTGCTTTTGTGCTGATCTGGAAGAATACAAGCTGATCAGGAGTGTAGACCTTTCAAAGTTGACGACCTCGGATATCTTGATTTTTTTTTAAATTCACCAAGAATGCATTAATGAATTAAGAGAAAAGAAATATAGATAATCCTTGTCAATGTTTATAAAAAATATGCTTACAAATTTTTTGTTATCTCTTATAGGTTTGGAGATATTCAAGTCGAAAAACATTCTAGCCCATTTTTAGCACTGTGGTTTTCAGGATAGGTGACTTATTTTAGGTCATAATTGTATAAATATGTACCAGATTTCCTTGGAAATTAAAAAAAATATTAAAAGCAAAAAAGTTATATTAATCTAAACAAATATTTTTATGGGTATTTTTTACAAAAAAGTGGCAATACGCAAACTAAATCCAGATGAGTTTGGGTAGAGAAAGGCCCACAAGCCCTTTCCAAACTTGGTCAATTTTGAACAAAAAATACTTTTTTGTTTCTTCTCCAATATCAAAACTTTGCGCGTAAACATTCCACCCTCTGCTATACAGCACTGAGGAAGGCTAGGATAAAGCGGGTAAAAATAACACTTGAAATTAGAATTTAAAAAGAAAAAAAGATAAAAGAAGGTTACATTTTTTTCAAAACAAAAAATTAATTTTTCAAATATTATTTACGATAATTATGAAAAATATAAAAGTGGGATTGTCCCACATTTAAAATAATATTTGCTTTTTTTCCTCCTTTTATACTAAGATGAACGGGGGTGCGGTGTACTTCCAATCGGCGCGACACAGACGACATCTTCATATGAAAAAGGGGTAAAAAGGAAAAAAAGAGAGGAGAATTTGTTTTAGGCTAAAAATACCTCAAGCTGTTCTCACGTCCGCTGAGTTTACTTTAGCGTCCTGTCCTAAGTGGATGTTCTCTATCTTACCTAAACGACACTCATTGGGGTATATTATATTGACGGACAACAACTTGGAAATTCCGTTCCGGATATTTCGATTTTACCTTACGATGAAGTTCTTTGAGGAATTCTTCTTTTCATCGTTTGGCAAATATTGAATTGAAAACTTCTTCGTACCAAGACTTTCCTTCTCAATTTGGGGTACAAATTTCTTGTGGTCTGTTTCCAAAATATTAGCCGCATATACAAAAGCTGTTCCGTTGTCGGAGTACAAATGTGAAGGACTGGAGAAAAATCGATAGAATGCTGCAAGGAATGTTTCCGTCGTTTTTGCTGCAAAGCACACGAATACAAACACGAAGCCTCACATAATTCGGCAATCTCTACCAATGTAGATCTTAATATCAAACGGATCTGCAAAATCTAAGTCGGTACGGGTAAACTTGCAGCCATTATATGTTGACCGGACTTTTGTTCGGTAAATAGTTCATTCCTTACAATTATGAATAACTTTAGCAATTAAGTTCTTTAATTTTGGGACCTAAACCTCGTTACGAATCAATCTAATTATTAGGGAATGTCCGCCATGGGAAGAACATTTGTGGGTAAAATGTTCCCAATAAGGCAAAATCCTAGGATAAAGCTTATTATAAGTCAGGTCAGATGATCTGACTAATCGACCAATGATCCTTACTCTTTGATAGTAAGGGTTTATCTTTAGAGAGAATTTTATATTTCGGGATAAAGTTCTGCTGTCATACGAGCACCAATCGGTCACGGGTAAGTTTTATTTCTTTCTGGGATAAATCTTAGGTGATGTATAAACATTTCGAGTTTTAAATATGTTAAACACCTGAACCAACACGATATTATTCGCATTGCTCATAGTAAATCCGAAAAGCGCTCAAGTATGTCATAAACGGGTTTGGTCTGAACAAAAAACGACTGAAATTCTAAGTGTATATGGTCGGTAAAAGATTAATGGGGTCATTATTCCGAGCTAAGAGCTTAAGCTCCGAGACTTGCAAGATCTGCAAAATTATCTTTGGAATCTACGTGATTCCAATTCTCATTACCAACCTTCTTTAAAATAAACGCAACTCTATTTTTGATGAAAGTGGTCCAATGACAGATAAAACAGTTCACAAAAAACTCTTTCTCTTGTCCAGATTTAACTGACCACATAATAATTCTACCACTTTTGCCATCAAAGGCGTTACATAAAGTTTCAGACGGAGTAATGTTTTAGAATTTACAGGAGCTACTTTCGTCTTAAATGCAAGTAAATACATAATGATATTACCCACAATTAAAACCAATTTATTTGCTTGGTAGCGTTGGCAATAATCTGGAAAATACCAAAAATTTATAAATAAAAAATTTTGGACTAATAAATGAACGAAGCCTAAAAATAATTTTAGAAAACTAAGTATAATTTTGAAATCATATAAAATAAGAATTTATATATTTAACTTTTAATTCAAATTATTCAAAATACTCATCTTCGATCCTATAAGAAAAGAAATTACTGAGCATAATTATTATCTCAACACATCACTATTAACATCGCTAATCAAATCATATGCTGAAGGCCTTTATCGTACGAGGACAGAAAGTGGTGTGTTCTAATAGTTTTTTAATTATTTTTATTGATAATCAATGAAATGATGTGATATTACTTTTTCTTGTAATTCAATTGCCTCACTAAACAATATATGTGGGATCAAAATAGAAAGAAAGGAAAAAGCAACTAAATTTTTTTTATTATTTGTTCTTTATGAATGAAATCGTAAAAATATTGTAAAAATAGTCTGACAAAATATTTGGTCATTTGTTTTTAGTTGTTACTTTTTTCTCTTCCATTAATCAGTGATACAATAAGAATCAAAACACAATATATTTTTCTTATTTTTTAATTTTTTTTGTATCTTGTTTTGACTTTATATATCTTTTGTATTTAATGCAGTAGAATCTAAATTAATAGGCACTCTATATCAAGTATAGAAAGAATGTTTGTTAATTATTATTAGTTCGTCTATTTTTTTGTCGAATAATTTTAAATGGTTATTTCTTTATATTAACATATATATTTTTTTGTTTTAAATATAAATTCTTAAATAAATTAGTATAATACTATGGAGTTGTAAATATATTTTTTTTCTGAAAGAAATGCGTTAAACTTCATAAGGTTTGTTATGTTAGGGGTTCTGATAAATACACTTTGGCAATCTTCAGAACAATGGAAAGGGAGGGTAATATATTGCCAGGACTCAACATTATCTCTGAGTTCCATCATAAATGCAGGATGGAAAAAAAAATTGTCACTTTTTCTACTGGGGTTATTAAATGATAATTTAGGAATAATTTTTTTGATAATGAATAATTTTGACAATGAATAATTATTTATTTATATAAAAAGAAACTGAGTTATCAGAATTTTGCACATATTTGGATTATGTCTTAATTGCATTTGAATATTCAATAAAAGCAAATACCTGTTAGTTTCACATATTCTGGTTTGTTACAGTATTTATACACTATGTTTTTTTGTAAAAAATCATAATTTTTCTCATACATTGTCTTGCACCAAATATATAATAAGTATTAATATTCATATGAATTTATCCATCTTTAAAAGGAAATTAATAAATATAAGTTTTTTTTTTAAGCAATAAAGTTGAAAATTTCACTATGTCATTAACTAGACCCCCGCCGACTTCAAATTCTTAACAAGAATGCTTAATAATATCTCAATGTGATCACTCTTTCCATAGAAATTGTATTGAGTGAGTATTATTTCAATCATCAAAATGTACTTTATATAAACGTACATATCAGTTATTAAATTTACGTTATGCAAGGTTACAATCAGTTTTTTCTATTGAACCAATAGTTAGTATATAAACAATGACTATTCCGAATTAAAATAATAATGTAAATACCCAAGATTCAAAACCTCAGGCAAATGCTAATCGTGGAAAATGTCGTGGTGCTCTAGCCAAACAATATCAGACTAGAAGTCACATCCGAAATTTTTTTCAAGAAGCAAATCCTGATCCATTAGTTAGTTAACTTAAATCATAGTAATCTTCGCCGACTAGATTCCGAAAAAAATTTACACACCGCGAAATTAAGCTCCAAGAAGTTAACAAACATTTATTAATTTACTAATCCATTTTTCTAATACCCCTAAAAGAGTAGAAGATAATAATGTTAAAGATTACGCCCAAACTAATGAAATAATAGAAACATTAATTACAAGGTTGTTAAGAAATTTAAATAACTCTACAAATGTAACATGTGAAAATCATTGCACAAATAGAAACTCACATCCTCAACCACCGAATACCCTAGAGAATTTTAGTACAGATTTTGGCGTAATTTGCAAAAACTTACACATCCTTTTTTCTGGAAAACACGAAACTTGTTTTGGAGGTATCACTAACAAGTTCAAAACATTGTAGGGACGATTTTTGTGCGGCTATTTCTTATCAATATAAAGATTTTAAATCCGATTTCGATATTAGAGAGGAAATTAGAAATAGGATGTTGGAAGAATTTTGAATCATTTCATCAGAACTCCCATTTTAGAACAAGAACTAATCGAAATTTTGATTAGATATCTTCGCATGTGCCGATTTATTCTTAAGCTCACCTTCGCAAACTTGTATAATGAGAGATATTTCGGTAGTTGAATTTTGCTAAATACCAGTAGAAATGTGGTAGAAGTTGAAATAGACGATAATGGTCATAAAGTGAAAAAAACGAAAGCACAATGTCGATGCTATACAACAAATTTTTGTTAGGCTATGCTGAAATTGTGATCACTGGCAAGATTGTGTTAAGGAAAGATCTGTATTTTGCTATGGCTATGGAGCTATAGAAACCAACAAACCAAACTGCCTGTCTTGTCAGACAAAACGTGATAAGTCAAAAAACTATCATACAACGAATTTATCAAGGATCGTAGATAGATTGTAATTCCTTATTAAATAAGTACCCAGATTTTTCTGATAAAATAGATAATACTATAATAAATTCTAAAAATTAAAGCTATGACTCCCAAATTGAAATTTTAAAAACTAAGTATTTTTAAGAAATAACGTTGCACAAATCTCTCTACCCAATCCGTCTATACCATCAATGATGGTCAGATTGCTGCTCATAGCAGAATCTTTGAAATAACTTCCATGAACATTAATAGAAGTCTGAAAAGATCCACACTTAGTCTTAGACATTATTTTAAATGTCGCAAATTTGCTTCTAGATTTATAATATCATCTATTGTTTACAATAATTATGATGAACGTTATTATGCCAGAATTAGATTTCTGAATTTCGTTAAACTTGGTCTTTAAGATCCAGGGACGAATGTTTGTTGCATTGGCTCTAATTTAGCTCTTAGTGATTTTTCAAACTTTCTTGTGTTAGAACAGCTTGAAATGTCGTTAAAAATAAAACCCGGCAAATGAAAATATTAATAGTCCCAACTTTATCTCAGAGATTGATTTTAGGTTTGGATTTTTGGAAGACATTCCAACATGCGCCTGATATTTTTGAGTAAGCAATTGTGTCTAATCCATACGTTTACCAAAGTAAGTCAAATATCCAGTCTATATTGTTCGATTTTAATAAGTTCGAAATCGAAAATGTAAATTTTGGAAAATCTTATTCTGATGATTAAAATGAGACAAAATATGCCCTTAAACATTGTCAAATGCAACAATTGGAGACAATTATTGCTCTCTTTCCAAATTTTGAAAAACAAAGATTATGGAAAACCAACATAATTCTTCATGAAATCGACATTGACGATGCCAAGCCGAGAAGTGGAGAATCTAATGCTTAAAAGATTGACCGTATGTTGACACAATGTGTAATTGAACCATAAAATTCTTTATGGAGTTCTCCCATGCGTTTAGTCATCTAACCAAACAAGGACTATCTGTGATGTCAGAAAACTTAATCTCTTGACATAGAAAAATGCTAACATAGAGGGAATATAAAAGCTTGAATTAAAGGACGTATATTGACAAATCGGCCTGGTCGAAGAAGCAAAACCTCTCACAGCGTCACGGTACCAGGGCGACCGCTATACCAATTTAAGGTTATGCCATTTGGACTGTGTAATGCTCCGCAAAGTTTATGCCATTTGGACTGTGTAACGCTCCACAAACTATGCTTAATGGACTTAATCATTCTTGCGGATCTGAAACACTTCGTTTTTGGATACCTTGATAATCTCATTACAGTATCTTCGCATTTTTATTATTACATTTAGCTACATTGGTTAAAATTGCGGATGAGTTCAGAAAAGCAAATTTGACACTTAATATCACGAAAAGCAAATTGTGTGTTAGAGAAATTAAATATCTTGGTGATGGAGGTATTAAAATTGATGTAGAAAAAATTGATTCCATATTGTCTTGACCTACACCTTGAAATGTAAAACAAGTTAGAGGGTTTATAGGTTTAGCGGGGTGGTTTCATTGATCATTTTTCTACGGTATTATTTTTCATCACTCAAGTGGTCACCATGAAAAAGAAATTTGAATGGACTGAGTCAGCTGAACAAGAATTTGAAAATATTACGAATTTACTTACATCGGCAACGTTATTAGCCAGCCCTGAAAATTCTATCTTTATTGCGAAGCAAGCGGCTATGGTATCGGGGCAGTTGTAATTGGATGAAAAAAGTTCTGATAGGCCTATAACCTTTATGTCAAAAAAGCTGAAATCCGCACAGCGGAATTATAGCCTAACGGAACGCGAATACTTGTCAGCTTTAGAAGCGATAAAAAATTTCGATGCTACTTAGAACTTCAAGAATTTGAAGTTATTACCTAAAATGTCCTGACGTAGAGATCATAGACAAATGTATTTGCATTAGAAATGAACATTACATTAATGACATAGAGCAGGATACCGGAAAAACTACGAAGGTTTCTTATCACGCATTTTTTCGACCATTCCAGCGTTTGTTTTTAGATATTCTTGGACCCTATCCTAGGAACATAAATGGCAGTATAGGTATTTTAATTGTGCTAGACCACTTGACCAAGTTTCATTGGCTTTGCCCCATAACAAAGTTTTCCATAAAGGTGATACAGGACTTTTTGATTAAGAATATATTTTATATATATGAATTTAATAGTTTTTTAACCTCATTATTAATTCATTATATGTACACTACAATTTATTAACATCGGTACGCGTTCCGCTCCATTATAAATACAAAATATTTGGTTGGCAATAATATGGAAAAGACCATAAAATTTATATGGAAACCGAAATTGCGTTTGATGTCTATGATATTCTCCTAATATTGCTGAGAAATCTGCATAAAAATTTGGAATTATTAAGGAAAGAACCCTAAAACTAATTTTAGAAAACTAAGTGTAATTTTGAAATTACGTAAAATAAGAATTTATATATTTAACTTTTAAATATTTGATTCAAAATACCAATTTCGATTTTACAAGAAAAAAATTACTGAGCATAATTATTATCTCAATACATCATCATTAACATCGCTCCTATGCTGAAGGCCTTCATCATAGAAGGAGAGAAAGTGGTGAGTTGTTATAGTATTATTATACCCTCCACCACCACAAGTGGTGAGGGTATATTAAGTTTGTCATTCTGTATGTAACGCCAAGAAGGAATCATCTTAGACCCAACAATGTATATATATTATTGCATCAAATCAAAAACTGAGTCGATTTAGCTATGTCCGTCTGTCTGTCTGTTGGAAACATTCTCACGCCTAGAATAATTGACCGAATTCAATAAAACTTGGCCACATTGTTTGTTATTGTCCTAAGCAGTTTGATATTCAAAACCAGCTATATCGGTTTATAAGCAAGGAAGTTATAGACCGATATCTGAAACAACCTCAAAATTTCGAAAATGAACTCTTATAATTTCTTCTAAAAATGTAATTGGACTTAAACAAAAAATTAATTTTAGCATACAATTGCAAGTGCTTCATCATAGTGCAAAAAATTATCAAAATCTGATTAACCGGAAAAAAGTTATAGGCTATAATATGCAATATTTTGATACACCCCAAACTCTTTGATAATTTACTAAAATTTATCATAACTATCTTTTTAACCATTCTTAATATACGTTATAAATTTTATTAACATTGGTCCATATTTTGATATAGCTCCCATATAATGTCCCTTCCCGGAATATGATTTATAGCTTATAACACTTTTAAATTTGAACCATTTCTTTTGAAATTTGGCACAATTAATTTTTAACCATTCTTAATATACGTTATAAATTTTGTTAACATGGGTCCATGTTTTGATATAGCTCCCATATAAGGCCCCTTCCCGGAATATGATTTATAGCTTATAAAACTCTGAAATTTGGACCAATTCTATTGAAATTTGGCACAACTAATTTTTTAGCTATTTTAAATATATGTTATAAAATTTATTAACATATAAATATGTGTTATAAATTTTGTTAACATGGGTCCATATTTTGATATAGCTCCATTATAACGCCCCTTCCCGAGTAAATAAAGACCAATTCTATTGAATGTCGACACAATTATTTTGCTAACTGTTCTGAAGATATTATATTAATTTGTCCTATATCGGTCCAAATTTTCCTATAGCTCGCTTATAACGGGATTTCCCGGAAAACGGATTAGAGTTTATAAAACATTTAAATAAAGATCAATTCCATTAAAATTTAGCACAATGATTTTTCTAACTATTATCAAAGTATATTATAAATATGAACAATCTTGGTCCAAATTTTGCTGTAGCTCCCATATAAGACCCCTTCCTGGAAAATAGTTTTGAGCTTATAACAAGCATATTTTTTGACGAAAATCTCAGTCGATTTTCGTCAATCTCTTTGTCTGCTCACATCCACAAAAATTAACAGAGCTCAATGAAATTTGGTAGAAAAAAGACAGTTCAGTAGAAACATTTTATAGCCTAAATTTTAACTAATTTTATGACAAATTAAGTATTTCTGTGTTATATACATTTGTGAGTCTATGTGTATCTATGGAACCTAACGTATTAACTTTACACGAAATTGTGGTGGAGGGTATTTAAGATTCGGCATAGCCGAATACAGTATTCTTACTTGTTTTTATTTTATTTTCATTGATTATCACATTTCATTAGTTATTGTTTTTTTCTTGTAATTCAATTGCTCCACCAAACAAATTATGGAGAAGAAAAGAAACAACAACTAAATTTTCTTTATTATTTATTCTTTATGAATGATATAGTAAAAATATTGTAAAAATAATCTGACATAATATTTGGTCATTTGCTATTAGTAATTACTTCTTTTCTCTTCAATTGATCACTGAGACAATTAGAATCAAAAGACAATATATTTTTTTTATTCTTTATATTTAGTAGGCACTGAAGATGAAAGTATGTTTGTCAATTATTATGTTTAATTAGATTAGTCTATTTTTTCTCTTTTTTTCTTATATATATATATATATATATATATATATATATATATATATATATATATATATATATATGTATATATATATATATATATATATATATATATATATATATATATATATATATATATATATATATATATATATATATATATATATATATATATATATATATATAAAATTCATGAGCTCCTTCAATACTTTCGTAGTAAAAACATACTACAGATAAATGTTAACAATTGTCCGCACTGAAAATGTTGGAATTGCAAGTTTTCTTTCTTACCTTTTTGTTAGAAACCTGCAGGATGGAGGTTTGTGTTCAGATGTGCTGAATAAGTGTGGATATTATGAGTATCTGTGGATGTTGAAGGGTTAAAACTAATAGCGTTTTGATTGTATGTTGCGTTCTTATTCAGAATGGGCTGCTGGGTATTAGCAGAATTTGAAGCAATACGGTGATACTTCACTAGAACATGTCCCTACGGCCTTAAAGCTCTATGTAACAAAAAGTGATGTCTTTGTTTACAAAGAGAACATACATTAATACTTTAACAGTTTCGTGAGAAGTCGCCAGACAATTAGAACAACATAATTCTTTTCACAGTCCACAATCTCTCATCAACACTCTTACTCAAAAAAAGATGGACAAGGGTCAAAGGGGTGTGATCCTTGGCACAACAATTATCAATTTTTCTATTGTATAGTCTTCCAGATGAAATGAAAAATTTCGTTATAGCCATTAAAAGTCGAGATTTTTTACCGAGGTATGAAAAATTAATATCCAAAATATTTGAAAAAGCATTAAGACAAAATAACAAATTTATTTATAATCAAAATGAAAAGGTGATTGCATTGGAATTAAACTTTTGTAACATTTTCTTTCTATGCTGAAATGAATGCAACAGATTTTAATAGCATTCATATAACTTATTATTCTTATTAATGAATTCAAAAGTTTATATTGAATTTTTTTGCGTAATCGAGTTTAAATCATAATTGAAAATATCCTTTCTATACAAGCGTTGCTGGTTGGTAAAATTAACATATTTAGAACGGCCAATATCTTTAAAGTGAAATGTTCCAGCAGCATAGCAAAAATTATAAAAATTGTTATAAAAATAGAAAAGAATCCGCCGAAGAGTTTTAATGTGTATATTAATGTAGCAATATTTTCATTATTATTTTTTTAATGACGACTTACAATTTTTCCAAGAAAAAATTCAAATTGTAAAAACGAATTGTTTGTACATGCTACCTGATAAGATTGGAAATCTAAATTTAAATTATTAATTTTAATAACTTGAGGTTTTGGAGCAGCATAAATGGAGGGAGTGATAAGTACATTTTATAGTAACAATTCCGGATTTTCTTGTTTCAAAAGTGTATATAAAGATTTATTTTTACCACATTGATTACTATGTGGTAAAATTTAATTTGTTAAATTGTAAAATTAATAATTTGTTCAAAAATTTATTAAAAATCGCCAACAAGTCTGTAAATCATTTGCAAATTTTAGTCGCCAAAGACAAAAAATCGCCACGTTTGGCGAGAAATCGCCACATCTGACAGCCCTGGACATAGGAGCAACGTCACACATGTGAAACAAAGTTTTGTATATTTGTTTTACATAATATTTGGTACGTTCCTAAACTTCATTCAAATTTTATTTCAAAAGCAAAGTAATAAAAACCGGTCACTTTGTTAAATTTGCAAACAATAAAGTTGTTATAAAAAATAATATTTTGACAGATATAAGGTATTTTTGTTGCGAATGTGAGGATAATAAAAGAAATTGAGAAAAAAATAATATTTCTGATTAAAATGTGGCACAACAGATATGGGCAAAACAATATAAATGATTTAAATAAATTATTGTCTAGGAAAATAAAATAAAAATCCGAATAAAATTGATTGTGTTACCTGTGCTGTAAATAAAATGTCAGTGAAACCGTATAAGAATTATGGAAAAAAATGAAGTTTGTTATATATCAAAGATTATCGCTTATATAACCCAGAAACAAAACAAATAGTTATATTCCGTGACGTAATAATTTTTGAGAAATTGTTGAAATAAGTCGAAATGAATAATGATGTAGAAGAATTTGGTTATATTACTTAGAATTCATTATATAAGCGTATTTTGATGAGAATTATGAGGGCTATGTATGTGAAAAATATTTCAATCAACTTCAGGTGAACAACTTTGTAGTTTTTCCTTCTACAAAACAATTGAATAAATCTCAAGAATGTCCATGTGAAACTTCGTTAAATTACTCAATAGTTCAAACGTTAAAAATTATATCCAAAAAAGTGTTTTGGGTCCACTGTGTGATGTGCATTTAAAATGTTTTAATTATTACTTTAAATTTTGTGTTTTACAAATAAATAGTTGATTCAGGATTTCCAAGATTCGTATAAAAATAATTCTATATTATAATATAAATAAGGTTTAGAAATTTTAATTTGTGTTTGAATTTCATATTAAACATTAATTAATTTTTTTGGCTTTTAATTTGACAGGACTTATTTGCTAAAGCGAAAATCATCGTTTGGTGAAGAACCGTGTCAAATAGAAGAACCACATGTTGCCTCACATTTTCAAGATCAAGACTTAACAGCAGTCATTATTGATGAAAAGTCAACATTCAATAAAACAAGAGCGCATCAAGAACAATCCGATTTATCGTATTTAGACGATTCTTCATTTAATAAAGAAGTAAATATTGATTTCGATATTCAATTAAAAAAGGACCTATTAAAAAAGCCACCTGCTGCAGCAGCAAATATAATAAGTTTAAGTAATAATATTAAGTGCCAAATTTTTAATAATTCATTAAATGCTTCATCTGCAACACAAATTCAAACAACAACAAATACAATTAGTAGCAATAATAAAAAACGCCACTACGTAATTCTTAATGATAATAAAAATAACTTTAGGCAACAGCAATCACAGCAACTACCAAATATATCTAAGGGTGAGTCTCATGAACATCACACAAATTTAAATTATTCGATAGCCAGTGATTTTAAAACACTATATGGTACAGAAAAGGCTGGATTTGAAGCAGCTACAATTCGTAGTGAAAAATTGGAATCCTTAGATTCAAGTGAATATCATAAAAGACTTAAATCATTTAGAAGAAATTCTATTAGAAAATCATCAAGTGGTGGTTGTGCTGGTAGTAATTCATCTCCAAAATATTCCAAATATAAACCACGATCACCAACACAAAATTCAGAATCTGAATCTATAGTTGAAAGCACTAAGAAACGCTTTAGTTACTGCAGCAGTTGCAGTAGCATAAATAGTTGCAATTGCGATATCACTGGTGAAAATAGTAATACTCTTTATGAGGGTTTCGGTGTTGGTGTTGTTGTAAGCAGCAGTTACACAGACGATTGCGGAACTGGCAGTGGCGGAACAGTTAGTTTAGCCAGTGCCACAAACGGCCAGGTTCTCCTATCAACATACAGGGAACCTAACAGTGATAGTTCTTATGATCTACAGCAGCATGAAAATGAATGTAAGATTTCATTTGATGATAGAAAAGACAACGATCATACAGCACACAACTCTGGTAATTGTAGTGATTTTGATGAGACTTGTGCTGATCCACCGTCTCTAATAGAAGATTTGCCCCGAGTAGAAACAGAAAATAAAATTTTAAGCAATAATTTAAAAAATTATTCAAAATTTCATGAAAAGTTTTATAAAAAGCAACAACAGCAAAGGTTTTCGCGCTATAGCAGTAATTGCGAACCGATTAATTGCGATTTAGAAAGGAACAGTTATGAAATACAACAAGTTTGTCATTGTGACAAAACACCTTATAACAAAGACTCTTTAGAACACAATTTCTATTTAAGTTATAACAATAACAGTGTAAATTTAAATATGATGAATTTTGATACCGGTAATAAAAATAATGGCCAGAACGAGGTTTTAACCCGATCTAGCCTTGTAGCAAATAATGTAGAAGGTTTTGGAGTACAAAGTGGTGGTGGAGTTGGAGAAGATGGGGATCAAAATGAACTTAATAATGTGTATGGTAAGAATGGTTTCTACTATTTCTATTTTATTTAAAAAACAAATTGAAGTTTGTAGGAATATATAACACAGAAAAAACTTGAAACAAAATAAAAGCTGACAACATACTTGAAATAATATTATACATATTAGATTCTTTTTATTTTATTTTATAAAAGTACAAAATAATATTTTTTTAAATTACTTTTTAGTAATGAAATTTCAAAGAAGAAAAAACTGCATTTTATGAAATCATAACTGCATAAATGTTAAATTGACCTGAATATAATGTAAATTCAACATTGTTTCAGAGTAAATGCAGTTGTTTTGCTTCTTACGAGTTTTACTATTAAAAAGTAAGTTAAACAAATTATTGTTGTATTATTTTTTAAATTATTATCGATAGAATCTAACATATACAATGTTATTTCACCCAAAGCTTAAAAACGATTTTAAAATCAACTTTGATTTTACTTGTTTTATATGTATACTTACATATTGTTTTGTGCATATTACATAATTTTGCTATATGGTAAGGGTATTAATATTCATTTCTACTTATTCAATTATTGTTTCACTGAAAATCTTATGGGAAATTTTCTTTACAGAAAAAAATAATCCAAAAATGGTAAAATTACTAATAGTGTTTTTACTAGGAGTTAAATTCGACATTAACGTGCTTAATATTTAATTTAAATGAATTTACCCAAATATATTCTGAATGGTTTATAATGCCCCATTGTTAAGAAGTAGGAAATAGAACAATTCCTTAGATAAATGAAAAAAAAAACATAAAAGGTTCCATATAATGACAATAAATAACATTTTTATCCTTTGTGGTCGATATATTTTTTATATCATGTTTTTAGGTTTAAAAAAACAAAAAGTGATGATACATTGAAAACTTTTAAAAGTACTATTGAGAAATTTTATTTATACTGCATATTTTTTCTAATCGTCATTTTTATAATAGAACTGCATCTTGTTTATTCTCTATATCTTTTTGTGCCAAAATCAGAAAAATGAACACATGTGATATTGTTGCTGCAGAGTGTAAACGGAAAAAGGAAATTTAAAAAAAAGCAACAAAAAATAAGGGTGCACAATTTTTTCTGATCGGGTTAAAACAGATGTCAGATAAAGCTTACTACTTATATTTTTCTTTTTCGGACAAGTTTTACATTTTTATTCTTTCAATCTTTGAACAAATGGTTCCAACATTAATATATTTAATGTTGGAACCATTTAATTTTTATTTCCTTTAAAATAAAAATGGGCTATTCGTAACTTAAGCAACATTTATCATTTTGTATGATATTTCACTTTAACTCGGCGCACTTTTTGGACAATTCATAAGAATCGTTAGAAGCAAAGCCATGTCTAGGAATCCGTTGATCAACTTTAATTAATGATACAGGCTATTCAAGTGCTAAAAATCTAATAGAAGTGGCATGCCTTACTAACATAGCATAATATAAGGGGGACCAAAGTAAGGCTGAAAGTAAAATTATCCACTTTTGTTTCAATTTTTATTTCTTTTATATTTTTATAAAAGGGACAATTTCCGAAAAAACAGGGGACTACTTTGCCTTTGTAAAACCCCAGATTTAGTCGGATTTACTTTGCTTTTCTTACATTCCACCCGAATAACTAAAACATGCTAAAACAAAATTTAACGAATATATATATATATATATATATATATATATATATATATATATATATATATATATATATATATATATATATATATATATATATATATATATATATATATATATATATATATATATATATATATATATATATATATATATATATATATATATATATATATATATATATATATATATATCTTTTTTCTCACTCTCCCCCAGAAAAGATTCTATAGATTCACAATTGAATTAAAGATTCCTACAATTTCGTTAAATTTTGTTTTAGCATGTTTTAGTTATTCGGGTGGAATATTAAAACGATCTTCAGAAAATTTGGTTTGATGTTTTTGTTGAATAGATCGTAAGCATATAGAAATTTCATAGCAATACTAACATTTTTGCTCTTTAAAGTAATTTTAGCAAGTTTGTCTGCATAGGAGCTACGGTCATTTGTGTACCGAAATTTGGCATGTTGATTTGAACTGATATAAAATTTATTTGTGCCAAATATTTCTTCCCATTGCGGGAGAATATTTGCATTGTAACTATTAAAAAAATTGGATCGAATATGACCAATTTCCTTAGCCCAAAATAATTAAATCATCTAAACCTATACAATTTTCACCATGTTTCCGTGAACAGATGGACGGACATCGTTATATCGAATCAAAAAATGATTCTGATCAGAACGATATACTTAAATTAAATTTAACACATTCTTTTCCTGTATGTTATAAATATCTTAAAGGGAAAAAATTTTATAATATACATAGAACACAGTATTATTTTGAATGTACGACTATTATTTCCTATAGCTCCCATACAAACTCCACTTGGAGTATATCGCTTTAGAGTGCATAAATCTCATATAACTGTTAATATTGTATTCATATTTAGTTAAAATAAGAAAAATATATAGAGTTATCGATGTTCGAAATTCTACTAGGGTCAGCCTATAATTTCCCATAGCTCCCATATGACATTAGTGTAAAAATTCGTTTTAAAAAGAAAATACTATTTTAGCTTAGAGCTGGTGGTATGAAAAGAAATTAAGTTTAGAATGGAAAAAGTTAAATCAAACAAATATTTTCGGATATTTTATAAAATAATTACTTTTATATCTAGCTACCAGTGGTGGTGTTCTAAACATTCCTGAAACTATGAATGGTACTACAATATGTGGAGCTACTCCAGGTGCAGGAGGAAATCAGCAAAAGACAAGTGGTGTCATCCAGAAACGTCCGCAAAGACGTGGTGGTAAACAGCAACCTGATCGTCCAGAAAGAGCTCTTTTTTGTTTAACGTTAAAAAACCCAGTTCGGGCGTTTTGTATAAGAATCGTAGATTCCAAGCATCCTTTTCAAAAGAGAAAATATTTTGATTTAGAAATTAAAAAGCAAACTAAAACTTTTATTTCAAAAAATAGATATAAATAATTATTATTTTTTTATTAATAAATTAATAATTATTATTTCTGCACCATTTTTTGACATATTAGAAAGTGTGTGGTTTTCCTAACTATTGAAATTAAACAATTCAAAATAGAATATTTGAATATTTTATTTTGTTAACAATATTTGCAAATTGTGTGGCCTTAGCCGTATATACGCCTTATCCTTCTGGTGATTCGAATGTTACAAATCAAACTTTGGTAAGTTTTTTTTTAATAAATATTTTTTAAAATCTATAAATTGATTTATTTAGTATAAAGATAATCATAACTCTTGAACGATTTAAGTTACTGTAAAACATTAAAAATTTAATCGCTTAATATATATATTTGTTAAAACAATATTTAATCTTACGTTTTAAAAATAATTGTAAACAAACCTGAAGTTTGGGATTTTTATTCTTTGTAGCTGAAGTATCTTTTATATTTATGAGAAAGAGATTGTATACATAGAAAAAACTTGCAGAAAAATTATCGTTTTAAACAAAGTTGACATTGTCAGGTTTGGGTGAAATAATGAACACATTAGAATCTGTCGATATTAATTTATAAAATTATACGACAATGATTTTTTAAGACTACTTTTTACTAGTAAAGTTTTAAGAAAGAAAAAGCTGCATTTACTGTGAATGTTATTTAAAATTATTTATCTAAGAAACAAACTCAGTTGATGCGTGGCGGCTTGACTGGGTCTGCGTCGAGAACGATGTTGACGAGAGTTTAATACTTGTTCTGTACTCGAATCGGAGCCTTCAGAACTCTAATCTCGTCGAGAAGATGTTCTTTCAACTTCCCTGCGGGCTGAAGAGAAGAAGGGTGGAATTGTGGTCTCACGGAGAGAACGTTCTCTACCCGAGACGGTCTTGGACAGATCGCATATTCCTGGTATTGGTTTCAATAGAGTTCGTCTCCCATTGCTGGTGTAGTTATATGTGGTGTTTCTGATCACATTTCTTACATGTAGCCACGGAGGTATCATTGGACCTGCGATATACAGCTTCTGCAGTACCCATGACGTGGCTCTGGAAGCAAATTAAGCATGATTCAGATCGGAGATTACGGTTCATAATTGATCTGAAACATAATATGAAAGTCATAAAAAGAAAAAAATGGACAAAAATAATAAAAAGTTGCAAATAAAATTACTGGTAACCAACAGAGTTTTGCAATTGAAATAGTGATCAACACATTCTGTAGTCGCACAACCAATTTGTAACGTTTATGGAGTTCTTGCAAATACTCGGCTTTCCAAATCTGTGAAAAACGATGATTCTCTTAATTTTTCTCATCGGTTAAGAAGGGATATATTGAGATCTTCTACTAGTAGCTCTGGTGGTCTCATTGTAGGAGCACCACGGAGAAAATGTCCAAGTGCAAATACATTTAAATTCTCGGGGTCTTCACTCATTGGAGACAAGGGGCGATAATTCAAAACTCCTTCGGTTCTTGCTAAAAGGGTAGAGAATTCTTCAAAATTAAATTTATAATTTCCTACAACCTTTTTGAAATGAAGTTTAAATCTTTTAACACCAGCTTCCAACAGGCCTCTCATGTGCGGTGCACTTGGTGGAATGAATTTCCATTTTAAATCGTGAACAGCATATTTATCAGATTAGAATTGGCTAAACTACCGTTTAATCGCATAATACCATTAGGTTCGAGAAACGGATTTAGAGTTGCAAGAAGACTTTTACGCGAGGCGTGAATTACTAAGATTGGTATATTTATTAAAGTATTATGCCCTCTGAGTCAAGTTTATCAACAAAACCCTTGAATTATTTAATTCATTCTGAGAAAGAGTATTATCGAAAAATTACAAGGTTTGTTCTTTTCTCATGTGAGATTATAAAATCTGTAAATACATGATATCACTCGAAGTGCATGATAATATCTGGTAAATCTAGTGATTACAAAGAATTCATCTCTAATTTACCTTTTGACACGTGCAGTTTGATATTTAGAAGGTGGAGAGTTATTTTTTGAAAAAAAATTTTATAGATTACTGTCAACTGAACTCGTTACGCAATGAGCATTTGTTCATTTGTGTCTGGCAAGGACAGTTCGAAATAAGTCAGTTCTTCGGAACGTTAAGAAGATAAAATGCTACCATAGAGAATTATCCACTAAATCCGATGGTAAATATCCAAGATTAGCCGGATAATCTTCGGTGGACACATGCTTCCAAGACGTATTGCCAACGTTCTCAATAATTATAGTAGCCCTATTAACAACGTAAGTAACTAATTGTAGAATGAAGAGATGATGGAAATAAATTTTAGTTAAAAATATTTCTTAGAATTTTGGAAACCAACAATTCCAATCTCGATAAAGAAATTCTCTGTAATGGAGCGACTTTAGTTTTTGCAATATATACTCGTAGAATTTGAAAAACAGAAATATATAGTAGCGCAATATGCTGATTCTGAAGTATCAACTAATCCATGAATCTGGATTTCATTATCTGTTCGAAATCTTATCCATCGAGGAATTTTTATGTCTTAAATTTTTTATAAATTTCCTATAAATTTGGCAAGAATATGTTCATCAACTTTATCATCTTAATGGACTCCATCTTGCCAAAGTTCCTGGAGTAATATTATAATTATAGGCGTTAATAATTATAGGCGTTAGCCATCCTGCCGGGTTGAAAATTTCGGCCACGCAAGATAAAATTTCACTTTTTGAAATATTATCAACTCACTTCTATACGAAATCGAATCTGTCATTGCATTCCATCGAATTCCTAGAGCATTAGTGGAGCTTGTATCAGCAAATTTAAGAAAGTCGCTATTAATGTGTTTTCATCCTCAATATTTTCCAATATTTTTGAATGATTTGCGGTCATTTTTTAATGGAAACCCAGCAGAACGAAGTACCTTACCTAATTGTTCCTCAGCTTCCGAAGCGTGTTCCAGGCTGTGACCCCTCGATAATATATCATCTACGTAAGTTCCGTTACGTAATATGTTTGACGATATCCTTCACTTGCCAACTGGAGTAGGGTTCTGATAGCTAAATACGGTGAACAATTTACACCGAATGTTACCGTTGTTAACTCGTAATCCTCAATTTTACCACAATCATTATTCAGAAACAAAATTCTCTAAAAAAAACATCTATATCCATTATAAAAAATTCTAACTTTCGTTGATCTTCTTTGTAAGGAATGTCCGGTTATCCGGGTTTGCAGCTGGTGCATACTTAGTCGAGTATAAGTTTCTTACATAAAATTTATAAAAAACACCAGATTCTTTTTCAAAGTTTCAATTCAAATTATATTCTTTATTTTTTATTTTAATGTTATTTATTAAATCAGATTAATTTGAGAATTTTTTTATTGAGAACATGTGCCGTTCTTTGAAGTCTCGGTGAAATAACCAGTACTACACCTTCCATGAAAACTCCTGATATATGTAAAATCTTAGATGTAATTCAACATTTCCCTATATTTTTCGCGTGTTACTTCCAAGAAAATATTTTAGTCTTACAAATGTATATAGTATATAACACATAAATCTTAATTAGTCATAAAATTAGTTATAATTTTGGCTATAAATTTTTTCTACCGAACTGTCTTTTTTCCACTAGGCCAGATTTCATTGAGCTATGTAACTTTTTGTGGATGTGAGCAGACAGACAGATTGACGAAGATCGCCAGAGATTTTCATTTGAAGCAAGAATATATATATATATATATATATATATATATATATATATATATATATATATATATATATATATATATATATATATATATATATATATATATATATATATATATATATATATATATATATATATATATATATATATATATATATATATATATATATATTATGTGGTTTGAAATAATTCATTCTTAGCGTTACACACAGAATGACAAAGTTAATATACTCTCTTTACTACTTGTATTGTGGAGCGTATACAAACAAAAAAAAACTTCATCAACTTCTTTAATTTTTCTTTGTTAAGATTTTGGGGAAGATAAATAAACAACAATATAAAACAACTTATTTCAAAAACTAAATAAATTCAAATGTTTAATATGTTAGAATGTATAAATGTGTGTATATGGTAGTTCAAATTGTGATATTTTGATACGTCCCAGGTTATGTTTTTTTAAAAAAATACAAAAACAAGTGTAAAATAATTTTTTGTCTGGTTTGATTGTAAAAATAGGATACATTTTTTAACAAATGTTCTGGAACATAACTGTAAATAGCTTTGTAGCATCCAGTTTCAATTCACGTAGGTAGCTATATATTTCTCAAAATACATAAAAGATGACCTTTTCATAAAATACTTTTCTATATATCCCACAAAACTTTTGGAAACCTTAATATAAATGAAATATAACCACTTAAAAGCGACAACTTTGGAAATGGTTGTTTAGTTAGTAGATGCTAGACTGAATAGGACCTATATGGAGTCATTGATTTATGTTGGTAAACTTTTATGGAATTAGTGTTATATTTAAACATTTTTAATCTTTCAGGATTGTATTTGTTATAATTCATGAAAAGTATGAGCATTTTTCACAAATACAGCAACAAAATATAATAAAATTATTTAATGATTATAAACGTAGAGTTATGATTTTCTTTTCCAAAAATAAATATAAAAATAAATTGTTTGTGTATTTTTTTCTTTTGTTTTAGGAAAAAGTTGAATACATTTTTTTAGTTATATTTACATCTGAATGTGTTATGAAAATTATAGCTTATGGTTTTGTTTTACACTCTGGGTCGTACTTAAGAAACGGCTGGAACTTTTTGGATTTTTTTATAGTTGTAATAGGGTATTTGTGACTTTGGTTTTAGATATATTTTTTATATTTGATTATTTTATTTCTTAGTATGATATCGACGGCTTTATCAAATTTAGTAAAAGAAGGTTTTGATGTGAAAGCACTGAGAGCGTTTCGTGTATTGCGACCGCTGCGACTGGTTTCTGGCGTGCCAAGTAAGTTGAATTTAATGCGGATTTCATATTACTTTCACTATGTAATTGTGTAGTTTAATTTTATTAAAAAAACTTTTCTTTCAGGTCTACAAGTTGTTTTAAATTCAATTTTGAAAGCTATGATACCATTATTGCATATTGCATTGTTGGTATTATTTGTAATTATAATTTATGCTATAATTGGCCTGGAATTATTTTCTGGAAAATTGCATAAAACCTGTAGGAATCCTATGACAGGTGAATATTTAGGAGATTTAGATGAATTACATCCTTGCGGTGTAGGATTCCCCTGTCCTGAAAAATTTGTATGCTTTGACGAATGGGTTGGACCCAATTGGGGCATTACGAATTTTGATAATTTTGGTTTATCAATGTTAACAGTTTTCCAGTGTGTTACGCTAGAGGGTTGGACGGATGTTTTGTATAATGTAAGCCTGTAAATTGAATAAATAACGAATTTAAATATTGTTAAATACTCTTAGATACAAGATGCTATGGGATCAAGCTGGGAATGGATATACTTTGTTAGTATGGTTATATTGGGTGCTTTTTTCGTTATGAATCTAATTCTTGGTGTTTTGTCTGGTGAATTTTCAAAAGAAAGAACGAAAGCCAAAAATCGTGGAGACTTCCAAAAGTTGCGAGAAAAACAACAAATTGAAGATGATTTGCGTGGTTATTTGGACTGGATAACACAGGCAGAAGATATTGAACCCGATACAGATGGGCAATTGATATCAGATGGTAATGCTAAAGCGACAAATGAAATAGAATCACAAAATCATTTGGGAGAACATGAACATGGTTATGAAATACAACAGACTGAATCATGGTTTAGAAAAAAGAAAAAGTACTTGGATCGAATAAATCGTCGTCTTAGAAGATCATGCCGAAAGGCAGTAAAATCACAAGCATTCTATTGGTTGATTATCGTCTTGGTATTTTTAAATACAGGCGTACTGGCCACAGAACATTATAAGCAACCATCATGGTTAGATCAATTTCAAGGTATGATTTTTTTTATTTTTTTCAAATTTAATATACAGTATGCTCCAAAGGACACTATGTGCCTAAAAGTTAACCAAAATCCAAAAACTAAGGAAACAAAAAAAAAACAAGATTTTTGCTAATTCTTGAGGAGCATAAGTGGATAAATCTTTATAAAATAGTGGCTAAAAAATTAGCAAAAATTTTAAAAATGGCTAAAAACGTGAATAAAATTACAATGTAAATTGGCACAAAATTTAATGTAAAACAAAAGTAATTCAATTGTTGAAAAGAGATTATGATTTGAACTATTAAAACAAAAATTACTATTATTTTTTCATAAATAAAATTCAACACAAATACGAAATAAATACGAAGTGTTTCGTCTTCATACATTTCCAGAAGAATGTTAGCTTTATGCCTTTCTCCGTTATTATATGCTTTTCAAAATTATCTTATTCATATACAATTCTGGTATCCGACTTTTCAATTGATGACCATATAGTTTTTGATATTTTTAGTTGATCCTTAAAGTAAAAATTTTACTTTAATTTTTTACAAGAGAATGGTATACACATTAAACCAAAATTTGATGAGGTTCTTACTTTGTGGATACTTAAACCATTTAATCATTACCGAAATGACATGTGTAAATAAAAAAGTTTAAAAATGGTTAAAAATATTTAATGTCAAAATTATATTTTCGTTTGCTAAACGAGACTGAGAATAAATAAATTCAGCTACTTAATAGCTAAATTGGCAAACACTGGATACTAAAAGGCTTGATTTACATCAACTAAGTATTTATAATTTCAGAATACACCAATATTTTTTTTATTGCACTTTTCACCTGTGAGATGATTCTAAAAATGTACAGTCTTGGATTCGAAGGGTATTTCGTGTCTCTTTTTAATCGTTTTGACTGCTTTGTGGTAATTGGTAGCATTACGGAAATGGTATTGACTGGTAGTGAATTAATGCCCCCATTAGGCGTATCTGTGCTACGTTGTGTACGTTTGCTGCGCGTCTTCAAGGTGACAAAGTAAGTTAAAATAAATATACATATAAACGTATGTATATTATTTAGAATGCAAAATTTATTTATTTGAGGAAAATAAATAATAATAAAATCTTTTTAATTCTCAATTAATTTCGTTATTTTGTAGATATTGGCGTTCATTGTCAAACCTAGTAGCTTCCTTATTGAATTCAATACAGTCAATTGCATCACTTTTACTTTTACTGTTTTTGTTCATTGTGATATTTGCGTTATTGGGAATGCAAGTATTTGGTGGTCGTTTCACTTTTAAGCCAGAGGAGGAAAAGCCTAGATGGAATTTCGATAGTTTTTATCAAAGTCTACTTACGGTATTTCAGGTATATATTCATAAAAATTATGTGTATTATAGTGTTTTAATTGTTTAAAATTACGATGGTAAATGACAGATCTTGACGGGTGAAGATTGGAATGCTGTTATGTATGACGGCATAAGAGCATACGGTGGTGTTTTCTCCTTTGGCATTTTAGCCTGTATATATTTTATAATTCTTTTTATATGCGGCAATTATATATTGCTAAACGTTTTCTTGGCTATTGCTGTGGATAATTTAGCAGATGCTGACTCCTTGACTGCAATTGATAAAGAAGAAGAGGAACAACAACAAATGGAAGAAGGAAAAAAATCTAGAAGTCCTACACCAACACTAGATGATATTGATGATGAAGAACATATTAATATGGACATTGATATGGAAGCAGATCAGGAAATGGATGAAAATAAAATGTAAGTTAAACATACATATTTAACTTAAAACACAAGCAAGAATGCTATATTCGGCTATGCCGAATCTTCAATACCCTCCACCACAAATTCATGTGAAGTTAATACGTTAGGTTCCAGAGATATACATATACACACATACACTCACAAATGTATATAGTATACAGAAATACTTAATTAGTCATACAATATAATTTTGGCTATAAATTTTTTCTACTGAACTACCTTTTTTCTACTAGGCCAGATTTCATTGAGCTGGGGTCTGAAATAATTAATTCTTAGCATTACACACAGAATGACAAAGTTAATATACTCTCTTTACCACTTGTATTGTGGAGCGTATAAAAAAATATATATGCTTGTTATAAGCTTAAAACTGTTTTCCGGGAAGGGGTCTTATATAGGAGATACAGCAAAATTTGGACCAAGATTGTTCATATTTATAATATACTTTGATTATAGTTAGAAAAATCATTGTGCTAAATTTTAATGGAATTGATCTATGTTTAAATGTTTTATAAACTCAAACCCGTTTTCCGGGAAATCCCGTTATAAGGGATCTATAGGAAAATATGGACCGATATAAGACAAATTAATATAATATCTTCAGAACAGTTAGCAAAATAATTGTGTAGAATTTCAATCGAATTGGTCTCTATTTACTCGTTTTATAAGCTGAAAACTGTTTTCGATGATGGGCCTGATTTAGGAGCTACATCAAATTATGGACGAGATTGTTCTAATTAAAAATATACGTTAAAAATTCATTGTACTGAGTTCCAATGGAATCGGTCTTTATTTAATTGTTTTATAAACTCAAACCCGTTTTCCGGAAAGGGGCGTTATATGGCAGCTATATCATAACATGGACCCAGGTTAATAAATTTTGTAACGTATATTTAAAATAGTTAAAACATTAATTGTGCTAAATTTTAATAGAATTGGTTCAAATTTAAAAGTTTTATTAGCTATAAATCATATTCCTGGAAGGGGCCTTATATGGGAGCTATATCAAAATATGGACCTATGTTAATAAAATGTATAACATATATTTGAAATAGTTAGAAAATTAATTGTGTCAAATTTCAATAGAATTGGTTCAAATTCTATTTAAATTAAAACATATAAACCTTATATGGGAGCTGGGTCAATTAATAATCCCAGAACAATATGGCTGCTTTAAATTTATTATTTAATGAAAGTAAGTATATGTGACTAATTTCAGTAAATTATCTTAAAAATTGCGGCCCAATTTGGGGTGTATCAAAATTTTGCATATTATAGCCTATAACTTTTTTCCTGTTAATCAGATTTTGATGATTTTTTCACGATGATGGAGCACGTGCAATTGTATGATGAAATAATTTTTTTGTTTTAGTCCAATTACATTTTTAGAAGAAATTATAAGAGTTAATAAATTAATTTTAAGGTTCTTTCAGATATCGATCTAAAACTTCCTTGCTTATAAACCGATATAGCTGGTTTTAAATAGCAAACTGCTTAGGGCAATTATTCTAGGCGCGAGAATGTTTCCAACAGACAGACGGACAGACGGACATAGCTAAATCGACTCAGTTTTTGATTTGATGCAATAATATATATACATTGTTGGGTCTGAGATGATTCCTTCTTGGCGTTACACACGGAATGACAAACTTAATATACCCTCACCACTTGTGGGTGGTGGAGGGTATAATAGCGGATATATAAAAATTTTGTTTATATATATAAATATATATAAAATTTTGTTCGCACTTAACGTAATTGAAATCATAATGGCAGTAAAATTGTTTCTGGAATTTAAAAGTTTCTATTTATATAAAACACTTCTATCTGCCATATTAATTTTAAGTAAAAATCTTTTTCCAGTCTCCAAGATTTTTTTTAATTCTTCAGATTAATATTTTTTAACCATGAAATTCATAGCTCCATTCTAATGGTTATGTAGTTCATAAGTTCATAGATTTCCATAACTCCCAACTTTAAAACCTATAAATTCTACAGGGTCTCTTCATAACGCTTCGATAAATATCATACATACACAGAGTTGTGCGTAAGACATAATCAATTTTTATTTATTATTTTACAGTGATGGCGAAGTTATTTCTGAAGAAGATATGTATTGCGAAGAAAGAGAAATGTGTGAAGAGGAACAGGAAGGTAAGTTGAACAGGAAGCCATTAAAATGGCGATATATAGACACATATTAACAAATATAAATGTATGTATATAGAACATGTATACCTTAAGGTTAAGTATGTATTTTAAGTTTAATATGAAAATATTCCTTTTGTAATAGCTACAATCCAAAATAAATAAAAAACGTTATGTTCCCTCTTACTAATATAACCCAAAAAATCAAACATTTTTATCGCTTCGAATTGCTTTCATAAACTTTACAACAACACAATCGGCTTAAATAGCATCTAGATGTGAAATTTCTACAAGAGTAACTGCACGACCCCGTCGTCTTTCTGAAATGAGCATTAAGAAGACCAAAAAATCCATACCAAAAGGGAGCTCCTTCTTCATATTCAGTCATACTAACAGGTAAAACAATACAAATCAAACAATAAATAAACACATACATACACTAATAACATAGTCAATGTTATTTTTCCAAAAAAAAAAAAAAAAAAAAAAAACGAAAAACATTTAACATACAATATATTCAAACATTTTACTTGTACATATATACACAGTTGCATTGCTACCCAATCTAATCTAAAAAATGTATTTTTACAAATATTTTTCTGTATTGCATTATAAAATTAATATAATTTAAAACCGTATGATTTGAAATTTGTAAACATTGGTAACTAAAAATTATAATGTTCATCTGGAAATTTAATCTGCAATGGTTTATGAAATAGAAACTCTTAAGAAATATTATTGCAAAGAGTTTTTTATTTAAAGGTAACACAAATTTTCAAAAATAACAATTTCTTATAGCAGAATATTTAACATAAAGAAACTTATCCTAATCGAGTTCTAATTTTTTTCAAAGAAGTGTTTACAGAAATTGTAGACTAATATTTCGGAAGTTAAAATTTATTTTGTAACCAATAATTAATTACGTTACAAAAAATCGGTTGAACTTCGATATGTTGACATTACATAAATATTGCAGATTAACTATTGGTTCCATTGTTTTATACAAATTAAATATTTATCGGTCCGACTAAGTGTTATAGTTTTTCACATTTATGCGCACCATTTTGTTGATTAAAATATCTGTTGCGGTTTTTATCAAAGCTTCTCAGTACGAAATTAAAATACCAAATTTTATACTATTTCCTTATCATTTCTAATAATCGTTTCAATTATATAAAATAATTTAACCGTATGGTTCAATTCGCATCTGATAGAAGTATTTATATATTAATTATTTTAAAAAAATATTTAACTTCTCTTATATATAGATTATGATGACAACGGTGTCGCCACTGCCAGACCCAGACGCATGTCTGAGGTTAATACTGCCACAAAAATTCAGCCCATTCCAGAGGGTTCATCATTCTTCTTATTTTCACAAACTAACAGGTTTTGATTTTTTAATAAATTTAGTTCTTTTTTATTTTTTAATGTATTTTTTTGTTTTTTTATTAACTTTATATTACATAAATCTGACAATGAACAATAGTGGTACTGTCAATAACGTGAGATACATTGTAATAGATAAATTTGTCATTAATATCATTGTTTTGTTGATTTATTAAAATATATTTTTTTAATTAAAATATCTTGATTCATATATTTATATAATTTAAAGATTTTATTTAAAATGTTTTCTATATGGATTTGATTAGTACATTAGTTTAATAATGCAAAAGTGATCGAAAGTGGGATAAATTATATTAATGTCGAACGAAATGTGTGAAGTTTCTGATTTTATTTAAATTTTAATGTCAAGATAAAAATCAAATACGCTTTATATTTACATAAAAGAAAATTACTAAATTGTTAATTTCAATTTATAATCGAATATTAAGGCAGACATTAGGATCTTTAGCACCCTGTTGGGAAGTATAGAATAAATAATATCTGTATAAGATGTAAAACTGCTAAGTTTGTATTTTATATAATTGCTGCCTCTATTTTTTCACAGAGTTTACATGGACAGCCAACAAGGCGGACGGTCATCGTTAAATTGACTTAGAAAGTGATTCTAAGTTGAACAGTATACTTAAAAGTGGGGGTGGCAAAATAGTCCCACAACAATATAGTGGTCAACATATAGTTCTGGGACAACTGTTTTGTGTCAGTTTATTCTAAAATATTATGATTAATTGACAACCTAAGTAATGAATAATAAGGTTTTAGGTTTAAGTTTTTAAACAATTATATACTTTTAGCACAATAATATATTTTAACACGTTTACTTAGAATTACTTAGGTAATGAGTTAAGAAGCCTTTCACTTCTTACATATTAGATAAATAACTCATCACTTTGACTTAGCGATGTCATTGGTGGCAACAACTTACCTAGTATTATTATAAATACATTTACATACATTTGTACTTCTGAAATTTATTACTTAAGGCAGACATTAGGATCTTTAGCACCCTGTTGGGAAGTATAGAATAAATAATATCTGTATAAGATGTAAAACTGCTAAGTTTGTATTTTATATAATTACAAGGTGTAGATATATGTACAACATCAACTTCTAATATATCATAATAAATAAATCATAACATATATATTTTTTTTCGAATAAATTATTGTAATATTATTTTAATTTTTCTAATGTTTCGTTAAATTTTTTGCCAGATTTCGTGTTTTTTGCCATAAATTATGTAACCATAGCAATTTTGGCAATTTCATACTATGCTGTATTATGTTTTCCTCGGCCATGTTAGCTGCAGAAAATCCCTTAAAAGCAGACGCAAGTAGGAACCTTGTAAGTATTTACATCCTAGTTAACATTATTGACTTCTGCACTAATTATGCGGATATGAAATGTCTTAAAAATAATTAATCGCCTTGCGCTATTGAAAAAATCCATACAAATGTAAATCATACCAAATTAGAATACTAGAATATGATATGCAAAAAATAAAATATATGTTTTTTCCAAATAATAGCTCTCAAATTTGTCCCAACAAATGCGATTCATGAATAAAAATTTTGTTAAGTTTTTATTTTATTCTCGATCTATCATTTTTTAAAGTTTTTAATAAAATGTTTTATTCAAATACAAACTTGTTATTTTCTATGATTCTTTGCAGGTTTTAAACAAGTTTGATTACTTTTTTACGGCTGTCTTCACAATAGAACTGTTACTTAAATTGATTTCATATGGCTTCGTCTTACATGACGGAGCATTCTGCCGATCAGCCTTCAATTTATTGGACTTGCTGGTCGTTTGCGTTTCACTAATATCAATTGGTTTCAGGTTAGTTTTTATTTTGAAATAAGTTTATATGAAAATACACCTACAAATGCATTCTGATTTATAAATTTTAATATTTAAAATAAAAAAATGTATTAAATTAACAAGTTAAATATACTCTTGCGTGCAGAAAAAATAAACAGAGGGAAAGAAATTAATAGGTGACTTTCGGCAGTCATTTGGTAAATCGTAAATTGAATTTAATTTAAACTCTTTATAAAAACCAATGTGAAAAATAATACAGATAATGGTGATCAACTAAAAATTACCTTTCGCCAAGACCAACAAAAATGTATAAAGTCGGTTGGAAATTACAAAGATAAATAATTTAGGAATTATATTAGATCAAAATATTACACTCAGTTTATTTTGATAACAATAAAATTGTCAGCGGTTCGATATAGAGATGTTTTTACTTTAGTTTAGCATATTAATATTAGCGTCGGTTTTGAGTGAACGTTAATAAATGTAAAAAAAAAACAATTTATAATAAAAAATAAAAAAAAACATCTAAAAAGTTATAGTCGGCCAAGCTCGACTATTTAAGACCCTCCACCACATTTTTGATTATAGATGGAAGTTGATTAAAAATTAAGGAACGATTATCGTATAAATTAATTTTCTAATTTATGTTTATGAGTGTAGTATATTTTTATGGTATGTGAGCATTTTAAAATGTTTTTTTTGGATTAATCAGGGAACTAGAAAAATTAAAGACCGACCCTCTTTACTTTCGCACGCCGATCTTCTTATGTTTATCCTAATTTGATAAATTTTTATTAAAAAACCAACGTATATGAAAGATAAAAAGCTCATCGTGGTGATATTTTGTATGTCTCGTATAATTTTGTATGTCGTTTCCAATATTTCATTCCAAAATGATATTGTCATTGAACAAAAATAGTGATATTTGTCTAGTTTCATCAAGATATCTCTAAAATTGCTGCCTCTATTTTTTCACAGAGTTTACATGGACAGCCAACAAGGCGGACGGTCATCGTTAAATTGACTTAGAAAGTGATTCTAAGTTGAACAGTATACTTAAAAGTGGGGGTGGCAAAATAGTCCCACAACAATATAGTGGTCAACATATAGTTCTGGGACAACTGTTTTGTGTCAGTTTATTCTAAAATATTATGATTAATTGACAACCTAAGTAATGAATAATAAGGTTTTAGGTTTAAGTTTTTAAACAATTATATACTTTTAGCACAATAATATATTTTAACACGTTTACTTAGAATTACTTAGGTAATGAGTTAAGAAGCCTTTCACTTCTTACATATTAGATAAATAACTCATCACTTTGACTTAGCGATGTCATTGGTGGCAACAACTTACCTAGTATTATTATAAATACATTTACATACATTTGTACTTCTGAAATTTATTACTTACAATTCCTTATAGAACTTAATATTTAAAAATATTTTTGTAATATATTTTTAAACAGTTACTGAAAAATTTAAAATCAACAAAATAGAATAGAATGTTGCCATATAATTTGGTTATATATATTTCATTACCATTCCAAAAATAGATTCAGTAAACAACAGTTGAAGCTAAAAATATACTTAATTTTATGACTAGTTGAGTGTTACTTTGTTATATTTAAGAAAAACTTTTACATATATCATACGTCTATGTGTGTGATACATAAAGTATTTGTGGTGAAGCCATAGCCAGTACATGATATTTTTGACAACGTTTATATTCAGCAAGCCTTTTGTTTTTACGAAATTGATTCAAAAAATTCTATTTAATAGCCTTATTCTAAAACTTTTCGTTCGTTCTGTTAGTGTATAGAAACGAAAACGCTAATAGTCAATACGTTTCTGTTAAATTGCTTACGTTTTGTCATTAACAAATTTTAGGTAATTGTTAATTGTATAATTTTCGTGTTTTAAGTTCCAAATAAATTTCATTTCAAAAATTTTATATTTTCATATTTGAAAAATGTAAAAAACTTATAATGAATGGCAATTAATGTTATTGTCATAAAATAAAAAAAAATAACAAACAAACACAAACCAAAATCAAACAATTTTCTTGTTCTTTTTATTAGAAGAAAATATATTTACAACGGATATAAAAATAGTGCTACAATCTGAGTGGCACAGGTTGCATTGACAGCCAGCGCTGCTATTTGTTCAATAGTAACATGAACTGCCAGCAACACGGACTACCATCCTTAAATGTTAATAGGTTTAATTTTATAAGGAATCTGTCACGTATTTTTACAATTAAGGATCTATGTAAATTATCGCCACTAACTTAAAAAAATTAAAGAAGATTTAGGTAAATATTGAACTATAGCAGATAACCTACACATTTAAGTGCAGTTGTTATAGAATTTACAAGTCCTATCTATCCTTTGTTTTGTTTCAATTCATTAATTTTGGACGTTTACCGACTGCGTCCCTGACCTGCACTATTTCAACTATACTTAGAATCACCTCTGCTCTAAACATATAAAATTTCATGAAGATATCTTCAACGGTTCAAAAGTAACAGAATTGTTTCCCAAATATCGATATGACTAAAATGTGGATATAATAGAAGTTAATATTATATTAGTATTTCAATAGTTTTGCGAGAGTATTTCCACAATTTTTGGCAGAAACCTCTTATAACCAACAATTATTCTATTTATTTAATTATTGTCAATTGATCAAATAAGATGCTTTTTAATTCGATCATAAAAATAAATATATTGATATTAAAATTTTTCCAGTGTTTATAAAATTAAATTTTTACTATTTTCTTCTGAAATTCTTGCCATTTTTATCAACATTTTGAGAGAAAGTTTTCTATCACCTACACAATACCTAACGTTGAATTTAAGAGAAATATTGGATTTAACATAGCATAAGATATTAGAGTCCAAAATGTCCCTAAAAATGAAATCTTTTGATTAAATTTCTATAAAATGGCTAAATAAACTGTCCGAAAAACAGACTAAAACCAGAATAGAATTTTTTACATTTAGATCCACCACTAAATTTAAACAGTCAGCAAATATGGCAGGCTATAAACTACTCACAGTAAATTTAAATATGAACATGTAAGAATGCTATATTCGGCTATGCCGAATCTTAAATACCCTCCACCACAAATTCGTGTAAAGTTAATACGTTAGGTTCCATAGATACACATACACTCACAAATGTATATAACACAGAAATACTTAATTAGTCATAAAATTAGTTACAATTTAGGCTATAAAATTTTTTCTTCTGAACTGCCTTTTTTCTACCAAATTTCATTGAGCTTTGTTAATTTTTGTGGATGTGAGCAGACAAAGAGATTGACGAAAATCGACTGAGATTTTGACTTGATGCAAGAATATATACATTATGGGGTCTGAAATAATTCATTCTTAGCGTCACACACAGAATGACAAAGTTAATATTCTCTCTCTACCACTTGTACTGTGGAACGTATAAAAACAAAAAATATGCTTGTTATAAGCTCAAAACTATTTTCCGGGAAGGGGTCTTATATGGGAGCTACAGCAAAATTTGGACCAAGATTGTTCATATTTATAATATACTTTGATTATAGTTAGAAAAATCATTGTGCTAAATTTTAATGGACTTGATCTTTATTTAAATATTTTATAAACTCAAACCCGTTTTTCGGAAAAGCCCGTTATAAGCGAGCTATAGGAAAATTTGGACCGATATAGGGCAAATTAATATAATATCTTCAGAAGAGTTAGCAAAATAATTGTGTCAACATTCAATAGAATTGGTCTTTATAATGGAGCTATATTAAAATATGGACCCATGTTAACAAAATTTATAACACATATTTATATGTTAATAAATTTTATAACATATATTTAAAATAGCTAGAAAATTAACTGTGTCAAATTTCTAAAGAATTGGTTCAAATCTAAAAGTGTTATAAGCTGTAAATCATATTCCGGGAAGGGATCTTATATGGGAGCTATATCAAAATATGGACCCATGTTAATAAAATTTATAACATATATTTAAAATAGCTAGAAAATCAATTGTGCTAAATTTCAAAAGAATTGGTTTAAATTTAAAAGTGTTATAAGCTATAAATTATATTCCGGGAAGGGGCCTTATACGGGAGCTATATCAAAATATGGACCCATGTAAATAAAATGTATAGTATATATTTAAAATAGCTAAAACAATAATTGTGCCAAATTTCAAAAGAATTGGTTCAAATTTAAGAGTTTTATAAGCTATAAATCACATTCCGGGAAGGGGCCTTATATGGAAGCTATTTCAAAATACGGATCCATGTGAATAAAATTAATAGTACATATTTATAATAATTAAAAAATTAATTGTGCCAAATTTCAAAAGAATTGGTTCCAATTTAAGAGATTTATGAGCTATAAATCATATTCCGGGAAGGGGCCTTGTATGGGAGCTATATCAAAATATGGACCATAAAATAATAAAATTCATAATATATATTAAAAATAGCTAGAAAATTAACTGTGTCAAATTTCTAAAGAATTGGTTCAAATCTAAAAGTGTTATAAGCTGTAAATCATATTCCGGGAAAGGACCTTATATGGAAGCTATATCAAAATATGGACCCATGTTAATAAAATTCACAACATATATTTAAAATAGCTAGAAAATTGACTGTGTCAAATTTCAATAGAATTGGTTCCAATTTAAGAGTTTTATGAGCTATAAATCATATTTTGGGAAGGGGCCTTATATGGGAGCTATATCAAAATATGGACTCATGTTAATAAAATTCATAATATATACTTAAAATAGTTAAAACAATAATTGTGTCAAATTTCAAAAGAATAAGTTTAAATTTAAAAGTTTTATAAGCTATAAATCATATTCCGGGAAGGGACATTATATAAGCTGTAAATCATATTCCGGGAAAGGACCTTATATGGAAGCTATATCAAAATATGGACCCATGTTAATAAAATTCACAACATATATTTAAAATAGCTAGAAAATTGACTGTGTCAAATTTCAATAGAATTGGTTCCAATTTAAGAGTTTTATGAGCTATAAATCATATTTTGGGAAGGGGCCTTATATGGGAGCTATATCAAAATATGGACTCATGTTAATAAAATTCATAATATATACTTAAAATAGTTAAAACAATAATTGTGTCAAATTTCAAAAGAATAAGTTTAAATTTAAAAGTTTTATAAGCTATAAATCATATTCCGGGAAGGGACATTATATGGGAGCTATATCAAAATATGGACCAATGTTAATAAAATTTATAACGTATATTGAGAATAGTTAAAAAAATAGTTGGGACAAATTTTAGTAAATTATCTTAAGAATTGCGGCCCATATGGCACAAAGAGTTTGGGGTGTATCAAAATTTTGCATATTATATTTTTCCGGTTAATCAGATTTTGATAATTTTTTGCACGATTATGAAGCACATGCAATTGTATGCTAAAATTAATTTTTTGTTTAAGTCCAATTACATTTTTAGAAGAAATTATAAGAGTTGATTTTCGAAATTTTGAGGTTGTTTCAGATATCGGTCTATAACTTCCTTGCTTATAAACCGATATGGCTGGTTTTAAATAGCAAACTGCTTAGGATAATAACAAAAGTTTTATTGAATTCGGTCAATTATTCTAGGCGTGAGAATGTTTCCAACAGACAGATGGACAGACGGACATAGCTAAATCGACTCAGTTTTTGATTTGATGCAATAATATATATACATTGTTGGGTCTGAGATGATTCCTTCTTGGCGTTACATACAGAATGACAAACTTAATATACCCTCACCACTTGTGGTGGTGGAGGGTATAAAAACTGTTTACTAGAGTTTCTTATTATTCAGGTTAATCGGTTGAAACTGGTTAGTGTATCGGTTTAACGATTTTAATATTAAAAAACAAAAAGAATAAATAGGGATTAAGATTATTAAGAGTTCAGAAAATGCTTATTTGTATTTTGTTATTTTTCACTCAGAAACTCTTAAAAAATAAAAAATCTTGCATGACGGCGAGATTTCAAATAATATTATGTTTTCTGTTATTTTTTATGCCTCCAGACATTTTTTATGAAAAAAGAAGAATTTTCGTAGAATTTTCAACTACAAATCAACATATATAGTATAATTAATATGACTCATTAATGATCTTTTTTAAGAATCTTTTATATACTATGTGCGTTTGGGAGTATATATGCGAGTTTGTATGAACATAAACTGTATATGTACGAATTACAACGTAGTAACGAAGATTCGGTAAAGCTGAATAAAGCATTCCTTTATGTAAATCTTTAAAGACATCAGCAATTGTTTTTAAATAATAAATACATAAAATATTCTATAAATATGATTTTAAACACATGAATTTTTAAACAATTTTTATTTACTTTTAATATTATCAAAAAATTTAATACAAGAATTTATTTTTTAGTTAATATTAAAAGTTAATTAATAGGTAAATGATTTCTAAAAAAAATGAATTAAAAATTCCCTTTTTCCATATAATAGAACTTTATTTATAATGGAACATTCGGTTTAAACTGACTTTTAAAAAATTTGTAATTTTGACATCTAAGCGAATGGAAGAATTTTGAAGTTGCGGTCAAAACTGTTTACCTATTTTTACAAAAAATTTTCAACCAAGGAATAAGCTACTAAACACAAAAATAAAGATACACATTTTTTCGTTAAAAATGTAATTTTCTTTTAAAATTATTATTTTAATACATATAATTAGATATGATTAAAAAAGACATAATTATACATCTTATTCGAAATAACTACGTCTTGTTTTTAATTTTGTCATAAAGTTAAAAAATCAGACTTTAAATAAATATATCTAATATTAGAATTTTTCTTAAAAATATTTTTTTAGAGCGATAATTAACAAAATGCAACATTTAAAGACCTTTTCTTTATCAAATTAGTTTAGTTATTTTGTTAGCTTTCAAAAAATAAAAAATCACCTACAATCCTCAAAAAAAATTTTTTCTTATTTTTGTCTATGACACAAAGTACTGTTCGGCATTGATGAAGAGGTGGCTGAGTTAAAAACAAAGATGAACAATCTCCAGTATTAAGAAGAAGAGATACCAATTAAATCAAACACAAAATATAAATAATTATGCCATCAATTCGAGTTGAATTTTCTTCAAACAAATAAAACAAATAAAAATTTTATGTGTATTTCTTTTAGTTTAAAGACATTTATTTTTAATATTTTTAAAATCAATTATTATTTATATATTTATGTTGGAACCATTAGTTCAAAAATTAAAATGAATAAACATTTTAAAATCGAAAGCAGTTTTAAGGAACAAAAACATAAGTTTGCGTTATTATTTTTAACGATTTTGGGAAAAAAATTATGTTTTGCTCAACTACAATGCATTAATAACATTATAGTTGAGCAAATTTTGAGGTACGTTTCTTAATATTTTGCGTCAAAGTGTAAACCAATTACAATAAATTTTGGCAAATCCTGGACGATTACAACTAAAATCAGTCGGATTCATCTTTTTAAAGCATTTTATTACGAAAGCAATTTTATTAATTTTGCTCAGGTTTTCATGCATTTTACTGCATTTTGTATTTGATACATCTTATAGAAAATCGTATGCTTTTGAATCAATTAAAAAGGCACTTGTTAACAGCATTCACAATCTCGAAGTAATTCGTGAGCTTTTTACTATCCCAAAGCTTCATTTCCCTAAAATGCCTTTTACTCACTGGCACAAAAAATGAGGAATATTAAGCGTTAAAGAAAAGCAAAGTAAAGCAAAGATAAAATGCTATAAACACAATAACATTATAAATCATTAGTTACTTTTATACTAAAGACTTAGTTAACAAAATTACGTCAGTTCCCCCAATCTCTATTCTATAATGCAGCAGAAAAAGCACTGTTATCGCTAGTGGATACATAAATGTTCGAAAACATAATTTTACTACATCCACTGGAGCTACCCAGTTTATAATAAGGCCCTTATAACAATTGAATTGCTATCTAGAGTGATTCACGCACCACTTCTGTATAGCTTGCAACTGTTCACGACCAAATAAATAAGAAAATGACAATTGTTAATATTTAGGATTTACCATATGTTATTGAAGAAAATGCTTTCTCAAAACCAACATTTTTAAAAAACCAGTTTCAAATTATTTGAAAAATGTCTTTTTAGAAAACCCAGTTTGGAATACGGTTTCATATGAAAACCCGATTAAAAGGTTTAATTAAATAATTATAAAATCTTATTTAAAATAATTATTTATAATCTTGTATTAATTTTGTCGAGATCGGTGATATGAAACCGTATACAACATTTATGGATTTATATGGGATTTATTTTCCAAAAAAGCATTTTTGTGAAAGCTACAAGATGTAATAAAGTGGGTTCACGCATTCACTTATATCGTTTTCTTTCTTTTATCCCATTACTTTCAGGTATAAGAGTCTATAAATAACGAATAATGTATTTCAAAGTTTTTTATGACAATAAAACCATTTAAAATACTTTTTTTATTAAAAATCCGATTAACCAATAGAAAAAACGGCTTGTCGAATAATTCGAAAATAAGAACTTTTCGAAAACAGTGTTACCGTACGGTGCTTAACTTGTCTGTAAATGAAAAAAAAAAGTTAGATCAACTTCGAAAATTGCCTGGATAATCTTTCTAATAAACAGCTTCTAAATAACTATTTGCAAATTTCCGAAAGAGAAAACAGTCATCAGTACTTGTAAGGGGTTTGGCCAGTTTTATTTTATACCCTGCGGACCATCCAATGCTAGATTAAATAATTGTTGTGAAGAAAAGTTGTCACGAATTGAGCGGCTTTTTGGTCTTTTCACACGTTATAAACATTTTTTTAATTTTCTTAGTTTTGTTACAGCCTTATGTGGGCTGACCAAAGAATTATAAAACGATCCAAAGTCTATCATATACAACACAGAATAAAACATATTCGATGTTGTTGTATGTTTAAACACCAATGTGACTTTAAACTTGTGGTAATAGCTTTTTCCAGAACTCTTATTAATATGGATTCCATATTCATAATTCCAGACCTTATTTAAAAGTGGACTCAATAAATTAAAGTTCACAAATATCATTTTTAGTATTTTTTTAATTTTTGGAAATTCAGAGAAATTCTTTTAATAAACCAATATTTTTTTTCAACATATTAATTCAAAATCGCAGGATCTAAATTTTCTATTATATTATTTTAATTTAAAATCTGACACTAATTCTTCTTGTTAGCAATAAGTGAAATATAAGGTATAAACGTTTTATTGATTTGCAATAATATATTTATAAATATTAATACAGATATTTAGAATTTGATCTATTCAGTCTACTCGTCTATTTCGGAGAAATAAACGTTTCATTGATTTGCAATAATATATTTATTAATATTAATATAAAGATGTTTGGAATTTGGTCCTATAATTGTCAGGAATTGTAACTAGAGACACAAAACAAGTTTTAGACTGCATTTTAGTTCAAGCTTCAGGCCTTGGAATTTTAGAACATATATAACATATATATTTTAGAGCAGAGCTGATGGTCTTAGTAGCTAATGCTCATAAATATGTATTAGTTTTATAATTAATTATAAATCTAATAAATAATAATAATAATAATAATAATAATAATAATAATAATAATAATAATAATAATAATATATTTTAGAACATATAATTCAAACACGTCGCTTTGTTAAAAATTCTTCGAGTGAGTCTGCACTTAAACGTATAAGATTTGGATACAATATTTAAATTGCAACTTTCTATGTAAGGGAGAGTTTTATAAAAATATAAATTTGAAAAATCTCAAGAAAGAAAACAAGATACTTTGTGTATTAGATTAATAATATTTTTGATGTTGCTTGTTTCATGGTTCAACATAAATCAAAGAAGTAAACATAAAATATAAAATAAAGAAATTATTTGACATAGTAGAACAATACATATAAATAAAGCTAAATTCAAAAATGATGTTTACATTCGGCCATCAAATTTACCAGCGTCCTCTCCGGAATAACTGAAATCATCGCTACTCTGGGTGGTAATAAACACCATGGCTTTAGTCAATATGAGGTACATACCGAATGTAGTGACTTAGTTTACGACTTGAGATCGGAAGTTCTTCAACTACATATCTATCATTGTCGAGGATTTATGTGACCTGAAACGATTTTTAAAGCGTGGTTTTAGTACTCAGTTACCGCTGAGAACCAGTTCACCCATGTTATACTGCGTTGGCTTGAAATGTGACTTATCAAATCTTATTTTCACCTTATTACGGTACTCAAGAATATTCCCGACAGCTGCGTTTCTATGCTTTATAAGATTACCCACTCGATCTTCATAAGCTTCTGAACTCGGATTGCTACCTTGTAGCAAAAATACCATCTTGTTTCCCAGTATGTCACGGAGTTTAAAACAGTAAATTAATTCATGTAGAGAAACTCCCGTTGTCGAATTTTTCATCTCATTAATAGTTCGTTGGATAATTCGAAGATCGGCATCCCAATGGCGATTATTCTTCATAGAAGGCAATAACATTGACAATATGGTACGATTCATTCGTTCGTTCGTTTCTTGGGGTACTTACAGCATTAAGACTATGGTTTAGAGACAAATCGCCATAATATTTTCCAAAATTTTTTGCAGTGAAAGTAGCTCCTCTGTCTGTATATATTCGCTCAGAAGTTTCGAAAAAACTAGTAACCTCATCAAGAATCTTTATAACATGTTTATTGGCTGCACTCGGAACTGCTCTTATAATAGTGAAAGCGTCCACTAATACCATACCTAATACCATAACGTGCTCATTACGTTTATTTGATTTAGGACACGGAATCACATGGCCAAGCTGTATTGTTTTAAATGGTACAAAATCAACATTGCTGAAATAGTTTTACAAATGACTTCACAAAATCCTTCATACGATAGTCCATTTCACACTCAAATTTCTACCCTAATGTGCATTCTGAGTAACCCTATCTTGGAAGACTTTCGCCATCGATATGTGCTATCTGCTGTTCTTTTCGATAATTAATTTCAACGTCGCAATAAAGCCACTTACGCTCAATCTATGGAATCAATTCTCTTTTACTCATAGCTATTTCAGAGCAATGCAGTTCATTAACTGGTTTTCTATACTTATAATACTTAAAGCGTTTCAAGCCTTCCAACACTCCATATTTCCTCTGAAATCCCCTTATCACCCTGCATAAACACAGCTGCCAATTGAGCTTCAGTTCCCGAAACTCCATCTGTCGGAACTCATTTTATTCAAACGGTTCGGAAATTACCGCGTCAGGAAATAACTGCTTAAGCAAAGGAACCGACGAACATCTGTAATATTTACTGGTGGGTTAAAAATAAAAACTGAATCCGTCTTCACCATACCAGTCTTTATACCACCCTCAGTCAGCTGGTAACCCAAAATAAAATAAGTACGTCGAAAGTACTCACACTTACGAGGATTTAATGCTAAATTGAATTCTTAAATATATAAAAAACACGTTGTAATTTTTCTACCATCGCGGATTCGGTTTAAGCTCGCATAACAATATCATCAATTTAATGGATCATGTAGCCAGGAAAAGTTCTCTCCTTCAGTTTTGCCAGAAAATGCTAAAAAGCTATAGGTGCGTTATTCAACCCGAATGGCATCCTCTTAAATTCATATATATCCTTCGTTGTCACAAATTTAATTATTATTTTTAATCAATTTTAGTATTATTTCGACTCTGGCGTTTCTCTGGTATTTGGTAATACCCGCTATTTAAATCCAATATAGAAAATCATGTATAATTCATTGCTTCCTGTAAACGTTTCTCAATATTAGTCATTGGATAAATCTGCTTCTCCATATGTCGATTTAACATTCTATATTTCATCTTTTTTCGTCACAATTACAATATGCTGAGTTATACGGACATAAAATGTAATTTTTGAGAAGATCCCGTACCATTTCAGTAACAATTCTCTTTCTCGGATCAGGTATTCGAAAAGAGGCCTGCGTAATTGGTTTGTCGGTATCCATTTCCATTCTCAATTCAGCTATATTCGTTTTACCAATTTGTGATAAATTATAGGCGAACACGTCAACATACCCCTCAATTAACGAAATCAGAACAAACCGTCGACTCAGTTACATCCCCATATTGCATAGAAATTTCAGCCACATTTGTATGATTGGTTCCATTCTCCTCAACCTTCATTGGCAACCTCAACCTTGAAAGCATGATTTAAGTGTTTGTACACGGCTACAAATACATCGAGCAAGGTTTCAACTTGCATTTCAGGTCCTGAACAACAGTCTTCCGAATCATGCTGCATTGGCTACCAGTGTCAATAAAAGCGGACAGCTCCCTACCGTTCAAATATATATTCTTCGAATAAAAAATTATACGACTCAACGATACTACGTACATTCAGTACTTGTCTTCCACAATTCTGAAGCACGCACTGTCGGTGAACTCTTTGACAGTTTGCATAAAGCTGGCGACATTGCAGCTTGGATAATATGTACCAAAAATGCCCTTCTTCTTAACAATTAAAACACTTTTTCCCTTCTCACCGGATATTCAATTTTTTAATTCTTCACTCTCGCGGACTCGTTTTTCGGAGCGTAAGATGTATTCCGTAAAAATTCGGAAAACGTTTTTGCGAATTTTGCCTTGGTAGCAGATTTTATTATAGCTAAGCTTGTATTTTCGACCGAGTGCATAAATCCTGAAGCAATAATCGATTATACCCTCATTCGCTTCTCTTTGAGTATTTGCAAGTTTTCTGTGAACTTCCGCCTCACAGACCAAACCAAACTCTTCAACCAATTTGGCCGATAATTCTCTCCAGTTGGTACACATTTTCTCCGCACTGTCCATATATATAAACATTAATGTAGATAATTTTTCAGACAAAAAACAGAAAAAATTTTGGAATTGAAAGTTGCTTATTTTAGGACTGGGTCGAGATATTCGCGTCTCTCTTTTTTTAATTTTATAAATAATTTTTTTTATCGTTTTTAATTAAATAAATTAGATCCAGTTCGACTCAGTATCACTTTTAACGATGTGCTTATAAAATTTGGCATGTGATTATTTTGGCCCATAGACAATGCGTATCGAAATAGGTTCCATATAGATGTTCCTCATGGAATGGATATTTAAGGGCACAAAAGTCATAATATAAATTTGAAATTTGACACAAATTAAATTTGTAATATTCTAAGATGATGTGTCAAATTATACGAGGATCGGTCCGTTATTTCTCATAGGATCCATAAAACCCTCCTTAAAAATATAATTTTGAAGGACTTACATCTCACATATACGTTGGTATTGTAATAAGAATTGGTGAAATTAAAATAAACATAAGCAAAAGTGTGATGTTTGACGAGGGTCCGTCCATAATTAGTTCTAATTTCTTATAACGTCCACATAAAAAATCCTTGTACACATGAATTTTGGTACCATTATAATATACTGTACTATAAATTATTAATTAAAAGTACCTTTATACGAGAGTGGTTCATAAATTTTAGGTGACTAACGGTTATAATATACAATGTGGTGTAGGGTATTAAATAGTAAGTTTGAACGCCATAAATAACTTACTTGTTTTTTATTGATTTTTTTTGAGTATACTGCTCCGTGAGAAATTTTTTACGCTAACGACGCTCAGAAAAAAAGATGCCTTTGTTGGTGTTTTTTAAATGTTTTATTCTAAAATTTATATATATATATATATATATATATATATATATATATATATATATATATATATATATATATATATATATATATATATATATATATATATATATATATATATATATATATATATATATATATATATATATATATATATATATATATATATATATATATATATATATATATATATATATATATATATACAATTGTTTTCTTTCTTTTCAATAGTTCGAATGCGATTTCAGTCGTGAAAATATTGCGTGTATTGAGGGTTTTAAGACCTCTAAGGGCTATTAATCGTGCTAAAGGCCTTAAGGTATGTTTTTAATTAAATTACATATTATTTATTTAATTGAATGTATGCCTTAGTGTTACAATTAATAACTTACTAAAACTAAAAATTAAGAAACTGAAAAATATTTGTTCTGTGGCTTTGAAATAATTAATAATTAATTTGACGAATTTAAATGCATTTGAGACTTTTATTGCTTATTCTACAATGGGTTATACCAATGTTTTGTCGTTTCGAATATAAATTTTCAAAACAAAACAACATTTTATAAACACTTAAATTTAATAGAATAAAACACACAAATTATAAGGAAAGTAAAACTTCACTTATCAACATATTTTATTAATTTTACAAACCTTTAAGTAAAATAGTTACAACAGCATGTTTGAGATTTTATTAGTTTTTATAATATACATGTAAACATACACATATTTTTATATATTTATAAACATACGAAAGTACTTAATATAAAAAATAACATTTTGTTGGCTTTTTATTTTTTATACTATTTGAGTGTGATATCAAAATTGTTTCGTTTTTTCTTCTAAAATACTAATTTACTTCAAAAATAATAACAATAATAACCTATCGCATTATATTTTTATCATTCCTTTGGACTAATTTATATTAATTATATAAGCGTATATAAATCATTTTATTATTAAATTCAAGACGTACTGGGCAAGAATAAACCAATTAGTTTTCTTTATTATCTAAAAATATACAATATATATAGTACTGTTCGAAACATAACCCACTTTTCCCCATGAAGAATTCATAGACTTCTATATACTTTTTAAATAGATACAAAAATTGACTTTCTAACTCGCTGGAAAAAATAAAATAGTTGTAATATATACTGCACAAAACTAATAACTACAGATATAGAGAAAAAAAGTTTTTTTTTTTGCATTTAAATCGCAAAAATTATTAAGGCACATCTGTAACTCTGCTCTATACCAAATCGTTTGAACATTATAAATTTATAGTTTTAACACATATTAAAATAATAAAGCTCTTTGGGAAAAACGAATGGAGATAATTAGTAGACGACTTTGAAGTGTAGGAAAAACCAAATTTGCTTAAAAACAGATTTTCACACCAGGGGAGTTTTAGCATTTTAAGAGGTTTGTATAATATTTTTTTGTGTTTAAACTGGAAATTCTATATGAATATTTTTTCAATACACAATCAATTGTTATTTATAGTATTAAAAACGATTATTAGAAACACATTCATGCTTTTCCCATTACTTCAAAAATTTAAAATAATAAAAATTTACTGCCTTCTGGGTAAATCAAGGAATAAATTCGAGGTATATGTGTATGTATGTATGTATGTATATATATATATATATATATATATATATATATATATATATATATATATATATATATATATATATATATATATATATATATATATATATATATATATATATATATATATATATAATTTATTCCTTAATTTACCCAGAAGGCAGTAAATTTTTATTATTTAAAATTTTTGAAGTAATGGGAAAAGCATTAATGTGTTTCTAATAATCGTTTCTGCCCAAAAGTACGTTTAAAAAACAAAGAATATCGCACAAAATGTTGAAAGTTGTTTAAGACACAAACAGAAATTATTTATTATAATTTTGGAATAAAAGGCATAAAATAAAGTAAGGAATAAAAGAAAAAGATTTCATTAATTAAGTTAAGAAAATACGACTCTATAAATACTGAGTGGGAAAAAGTTGCTAAGGTTGCGAACAGTACTGTGTATTATGTTTGCCAATTTTCCATTGTGTTAATATGTTTTTGATTTTAAGTTATTGTTCAACATATATTTACACCTTCTATTTATACAGGTGGTGATGAGTGCATTTATACTATATAATGCCGTGTGTAATGCCAAAAAGAAATCGTATGCGACCCCATAAAGTATTTGTATTCTTTCACCAAATGGAAATCTAAGCCGATTATTCTTGAACATTTGACCGTCTGTATAATTAAAACAATTTCTCGCCTTGAATAATTTGCGTAATTTTAAGATACTTGGTCACATTTTTTGCTTATTATCATTCACAAAGTCATCAAAATCAAGTTTATAAACTCTAAAATCAGTTTTTCGTATACCTTTCTAGCAATTTTAAAAATAATTTTCTGGAATTTGCCACATATTTATTTCGATATATATAGGGTCAATTTTTGCTGAAGCTCCCATAAAGTGTGAGGAAAAACTCGGAGCAAGGCTTTGCAAATCATTGAAACTTTTAAATTGAATTGAAAACATTTAGATAAATATCTTAATTTCGATGAAACTGTTCTATATCAAGATGATTGCTTCTTGGCGTTACACCTTTTAAAGAATAATATATTAAATCTAAAATAAAAGAAATTACTTTATTTCACAAAATACCTTTACGAGGAAATTAGCTTTAATATTCTAACGAAAACAACAATTTTTGATATTAAAAATGAAATGTACCTTCAATATATTATTATTGTATTATCGTATAATTACTATTCCAAAGATGTCAAATGCTTGTATAAATAACACAAGAATAAATTACGAATTAATTGCAAATTGGCTGAAACAAAATTTGTTCGTTGTCTCTACATTTCTGTGATAAATCGTTGCTACATATGAGTACATAGCAGTTTCACACCTATTATTTTTTAACCAAATCGGAGAAAAATTTATAATTGATTTCGAAAAAGTGGTAAGACTTGATAAACATAGAGCTAGTAAATTATTCATGTCCGTGTCCAAAGGTTGTACAACGGTCTAAAGACAAATTATGAATTTTATCTTCTCCAAATCAATTGAAAAATTAAATAGGAATAAATCGGTTTAATTTCATTGAAATATATTAAACGATTCATATAATACAAAAATTCTTGAAAATACATAAGAAACTGCTTTGTGTTTGTATGGAAGAATGACAGATATATTATTTTTTCAGAAAATAATTCCTTGTATATTACACACTTAGCTTATTTTGTTAAACTTTAGTTTGACAATAAAAAAATAATAAATAAAAAAATAACGAAATTCGAATATAGTTAGCGGATAAATATAGATAGCGGAAATGACCTTGGGTCCAGAGAAAAATTATTGATGTTTTTTGCTGCGTTTTTTAAGAGAAAAATAAAAACACTGGTGCATATTCTTATAAACGCACATAGTTTTTTATAAAGAATTAGAAAAACTGAAACAATTAAATATTTAGTGAGCAAAAATAATTCCTTGTATATTACACACTTAGCTTATTTTGTTAAACTTTAGTTTGACAATAAAAAAATAATAAATAAAAAAATAACGAAATTCGAATATAGTTAGCGGATAAATATAGATAGCGGAAATGACCTTGGGTCCAGAGAAAAATTATTGATGTTTTTTGCTGCGTTTTTTAAGAGAAAAATAAAAACACTGGTGCATATTCTTATAAACGCACATAGTTTTTTATAAAGAATTAGAAAAACTGAAACAATTAAATATTTAGTGAGCAAATAATACTTTAATTTAATCAACTAAGACTTGATTAAAATACTGTTAAGAAGAAATTTCATTTAAATTTGATTTATTTTTTTGAAATTACTTTTAGAGTATAAATGGCATTTTTAATTCCTACAAACGCACTTTAGTTTATCATTCTCTATAACCTTATTTAGAATAGATGGATGACCATTTATTGTGGATTACCCCAAAACCATGCTTTTGTTGGAATATGCAATAATCATCCAGTCATGTACGTCTAAAGTATTTTTTTAATCAAAGATAATTACCTTTTTCTTTTCCATTTTATGTTTCCATCCCATGTGAGCAACTTGAATTTAATTTCTTTCGAGTTGCTTCTTACTTTTTTAAGGTTAATCTGTTTTTTTTTAGTTTTGTATTTCCCTTGTTAATTCTTTAATTCCATAATTCTGTCCTTTCATAAAAAATTACACACTTCATATTCCGAAAGCAAAATTTGTAAGCAGTTTTCTTACTGGAACCTTATTAATGAAAAAATTGAATTTAGATCTTTTATTGATTAGAGAGTTCCTTTGGTATATTGTTAAGCACGGATATTTCTAAATATAAGATTGGGAATAAATACAATATTTGAAGTAATTCTTCGGCTTTTCCAACATGGGAGATATATATTTATATATATATATATATATATATATATATATATATATATATATATATATATATATATATATATATATATATATATATATATATATATATATATATATATATATATATATATATATATATATATATATATGTTAAGTTAAATATTCGTTAATACCTAACTTTTACTCAAAAAGCTACATAAAGTAGGGTACCTATTATATATATATATATATATATATATATATATATATATATATATATATATATATATATATATATATATATATATATATATATATATATATATATATATATATATATATATATATATATATATATACGATAACATAAAGTAAGGAAAATATATTATGTACTTACATAGACTTTTCACATCGTTCTGTTTAAATTAAGTTAAAATACGTAATGATTTATATAACTTGAATTTGTATTTAATTGTTCTATTAATATATATTTTTTGTTTTATCTTAAATAACTACTTATATATGAATCTTGGTTTATTTTCTTATGTAATATGGTATTATATATATATTATTATAGCATGTAGTTCAGTGTGTTATAGTCGCTGTAAAGACTATTGGAAATATTGTCCTTGTGACATGCCTTCTACAATTCATGTTTGCAGTAATAGGAGTCCAATTGTTTAAGGTATGATTTAAGTGATATTATTATCGTATTAACTTACAATTTTCTTAAATAATTTAAATATTACTAAGTTTTAATTATGACTTAATAATAATTATAGATATTTTCGAGCCCTTTTGCAATTCAAATACTTTTATGAACGAATCCTAATTATGTGTAATAATGACTACGACCTGATTCCATTGACAGAAAGGTTTTATATTAATCTTTAGATGAATGCAACTAGATGCAAACTTAATAACAGAAATACGATAAACGTGTAAATATAATATGAATTTAAGTTTCAATATTTATTTTTTAACTATTGAGAGCTGTTGCATTTTATTTTGAAAGTTTTTTATATTCACGGACTCTTATATTTATACAACATTTAACTTTTTGACAACACAGTGACATACCGAAAGAAGACATAATTGATATCTATTTGACATTTTATCCTCGTCGAAATGTTTCATAACTCGTAGTATATTAGTTTAGATTAGTTTTAATACGAATTAAGTAAACGTGAAAAATATCATAGTCAATAATTACTATATTTCTTACTAATAAGCAATGCAAATGTATGCATAAAATATGTAACATATTGGAATTTATATATAATAAAGCTAATCCTTAAACATATTTTTTAAAATAATATTATTTACAAAAAATATTGATAATAATAATGATGATAATAGTAATAATAATAATAACAATAATGATAATGTTCCTGCATGCATAGTTTAGATTTATTCATGAAATAAATGCCAATACTTTAAGGAATGCATATCTCTCTTCAAGAAGGAACTTGTTATAAAGAAAGTTTCTATCTGAATGGGAAAGGTAAATATGACTAATGTATGTGTGTTTGGTGTAAATCTTGTTGAGTTTTCTCATAAAAATATTTATCAGTTCTATTATATTTAAGGTAGGAATCAGTGTTGCCAATTTCGATATTTTTCCGTTAAATCTGGCGATTTTGAAGTGCCCATCATGGAAAAAATTTAGTTTTAGAGATTACCAGAAGTTCTAGGGGTTTGTAAAACTCCTTAGGCAATAAAAAATTTGTGTAAATAAGTAGTACAATACCAAAAAAAAAAAAAAAAAAAAAAAAAAACATCCTTGTCTGCAACATGCAGTGTTGAAATTTTTCTTGTTTTCTTCAATTTAGCCGATTTTAGCATTCAAAAAATTTTGCGTTTTGATACCGTAACAAGCGCAAATTCGATTTTATTGGATTGAAGTTTTGCAGCTTTACAACTCGTGAACTATGAACATCAAAGTGGGTTTTAAAACTTACAATTTTTTATTTGTAAACTAATCAAAAAATTGTTACACCTATAGATACTGATCCACTTTCATAGTTATAAAGCTAAACTTCTCTGCTTTTCGAATGAATCCAGCCAGTCAATAAGATTTATTATCTCCCACTGTGCAACATGTTGCAGGCAACGATGTTATATTTTTTTGTATCTAATACCTTTTTGCACAAAATGTTTATTGTCTATTGCTAGAATTTCCGTTAATCTCTAAAACTAAATTTTTCGCAGAAGGACACTTCGAAATCGCCAGATTTAGCGGAAAAGTATCTAATTTGGTAACACTGACAACATGTTGGACCGTGTTGGAGAATAAATCTGATTTTCTGGTTGTATTCAATTTGGTAAATTTGATGTATAATAGCAGAAAAGTGTAGCTTTATTACATTGAAAATGGACCTATAAGAATGTGAAATAATTTTTAGATTGGAAAACAAATAAACATTTTAAATGTTGACACCCACTTTGGTGTTCAGAGTTTACAAGTTATAAAGATGCAATACACTAATCCAATAAAATTGCAGATGCGAACCTTGGCGTTTTTGAATGCTAAAATCCGCTAATTTCAATATAATCGATAGAAAAAAATTGGCAACACAAGGTATAATGTATAATTTACTTAGTATGGGAACTGGTTATCGTTTTTACAACTACAATAATTCCCTCATTTGCACATATAGGTACTGTGTTAAACATATTTTAAACACATCACAATTGACAATTCTTATTACATATAAACAAAAACATTATTTAATCAAAATTTGTTAGTTATTATTTTGAAAAAGTGTTAATTATACATAGGTATCATTTATATCATTTAAGATGTGGTCTTATGCGTTTGTACCGAAGTAACAGAAAAATGGTTTAAAGCCTATTGTCGAGTATACCGATCGACTCAGAATCACTTTTAAAGCAGAAATACAAATATATACATATAGCGTATTAACTATATATATTTTTGTTTAAGATCGAGGAAATCTAGTTGAAATTAATTATGTTCTGTCCAATATTTCCGATATATACCATACAAATATACCCCAATACTGAGATTTGAAGTAAATAAAATATATTGATATGAACATATTTTTATTAATTTTACTTAAAAATAAATATAATTTTAAACAACACTTCTACGGAAGGAGATTTTGAATAACTCCTCATGGAATAGTAAACATTTGTTAACCTTTTAAATTAATTACATGTAATTTTATAAAAATTTTAATATAAATTAATTTTTGGTATCTTTTCTTTCTTTGACATTAAAAAGTTAAATTTGTTTTATTTTGTTCTGTTTACATCTTATGACATAAAGTAATAAAAGCTGAATTTCTTAAATATTGAAAGTAATTAATTTTATTGCTTTATTCTTTGTAAAACATACATAAATTTTCAAGATAATGTATATATACAAAATTATTTTTATTATTAACATCAAATATATTAACAATAATTACATAAAATTATAAAAATACAGCTGAAAACTAATTCAGAATAATTAATTATTTTGATACTACTCTTATAAATAACTAACCGCAGAAATTAAATGCTGAGTTATATTTTTCTTCACCAATACTATTTCACACAAATTTACCAATAAATTCTTAGATTTAGGTATGGAGTTCACTGTTGCCAGATTAGACGATTTTTTACCCAAATTTGATAATTTTAAAATTTTATATTTGTTATTCAAGGCTTTTATATAATTCATCACTAAGTCTTGAACAAAATTGAAAATTTTTGCCCGCCTTTAATAAACTTAATTCAATAAAAATTACCCAAAGCTCATATAATGACTTTGGTATAAAGTCAATGAAATTTTCTTAGTAACAATTATCTTACACATCGGTATCTCCGGGTACTTCAAGACTTAAAGAAAATATTGCAATAATATATTTTAAGAAAAAAATTTCAGTATGGTTTCAATGTTAATTTATTTAAAAGACTGAAGTAAAACAAGATCTTTTGAACTGTACTATAACATTTTGTTCTCTCAAATAAATAAACAAACTCTGTGAAATGAAAACAAACCTTTACAAAATTATTTTGTCTTTGCCAAATAGAAACGAGCTTTCCGAAAAATTTCCGATTTATGTTTAAAGCTATTCAAAAAGCTATTCAAAATATTTATTTTTGGGAAAACAACTATATTTATCGATTATTTTTAATATTTATGATTTTATGATGATTCCGAAAAGTAAATTTTCTCAAAACTATTTGATACCTGTGACTGAGTTATTTACTAAATGAGAAAGTTTTCATACTGTGTATACTATAATATGGTCAGCGTTGCCAGAATGAAGATTATATTGTATTTTAGCTGATTTTTTGAGGAGAATGATGATTTGATGAAGCTTTTACCAAAATGATGATTTCTCTTTATGAAAAGTAGGTTCCGATTTTCCTCTAAAATAGAAACACAACAATCAGAATAATGATATGTGTTCGAAGTTTAAGTCTTACTTTTATGGAAAAGTATTTAACTTAAATTGAAAGAGTTGAGTTTTTTTATTATCATTGAATTAAGAACGAATTTTTTAAATTTTTATCATTGAATTAAATACGAATTTTGAAAATTTTGTTCAAAAGCACCTAGAAACAATAGTTATAGGCTGTAGCTCTGGCGCAAGTTTTAAATCCGAAATTTAATCAGTATTAACATTGAAAGTATTTACAACATGCGAAAATAAATATAAAAAAATATTTTGTTAATTAAATTTATTGTCTCCAAAATGATGATTTTTTCATGTCAAAATATTATTTTCCTCACAATTTTCTGGCAACGCTGGCTATGTATAAATTATATTAAAGTAGCGAATAAATGTTGAGAGAGTGAGAATGTAATAAAGTTTACCTTTCTGCCCATGGTTACCAAATTTTATTTTACCTCTTTCGCCAAAATTTTAACTCGAAATCGAAATTTAAACGAAATATTATTTTTAAAAATCACTTTTCTATGATGAAATCTAATAACAGAAATGTATGAACCTCAATTGATTTTAAAAATTTATGAAGAATTTAAAATTTAGATTTTTTTGTAAAATAAATTTAATATTTAAACTTTAATCTAGTCGAAACGAATGACGATATTTATTTGATGAATGTAAATGGATCAGAAAATTTAAAATAATGTTTCAATGTTCCTTTTTTCCTTAATAATCCCTTTGTCATTATAAGAATCGTACGGAGGAAAGTATCTTTTGGGTGTTTATCGTAATAAATCAATGTTAAAATGAGTTTGAAATTTATTTCGATTTGAACTTGTATTCCAAGCGTCAATGTGGACAACTCGTGCCAATCAATATCTCAGCTCTAACCATTTGTAACTTTATTAAGAGATTTTCAGTTCTTCAAAATATTAAAATATATTTATTTATTGTTATCAATATTGCATATAAATGCTAAAATATTGCACTTCTAAGGACATACATATTTATACATTTCAAATAAATAAACAAAAGCATATACTTTATATATTTAAGGCTTGAGGATGACTTGACATGCGTATATTCTTTTTTTCTTCATTTCTGCACAAGGAATTGAAGTTTCGAGTTCTGTACATATTTTTTAATGTATACAAATATCTATGTATATCTATCCAATTTTATTAAGTAACTAAATTTACTTTTGGATTATAATTAAATTGGTCATGTCGTGTAACTGACCCCTTTTATTACATGTATTTCATGTAATTTTCAATTATTACTCACCACTTCCTGAATTTTCGTTTTTTTTTTTTAAGTTATAAAATGTTTCATATTATACATATTTGCTGTATTATATTAATACCCTACATTATATTGTATGAGAAGTAATGGAACGATCCTCGTATAAATCACACATTTAAGAGTATTATTGGAACTGCTTTGCCAAATTTCGTTAAATCGTTTTATATATGGGACTTTTATGACCTCATAACCCAATTCTGGGAGGAACATGTGTATGCGAACTAGATCAAATAATCAAGCTATCAATACCAATATGAATTCACATCGTCCTTTTGCCAAAAGAATGATACGTGTCAAGTTTTATATAGATGTCTTAAAAATTGCGATCTACATTTTGTGCACAAAGTTTACATGGACTGCCAGCCAGGCGGATGTACGGAAGGGTGGACATCGTTAAATCGGCTAAGAAAGTGACTATGACTAACAGTAAAATTTTGTTTAATGATATCTATGAAAAAATCGTTATTTTAATTTGAAATGTATTCCAATTTTTAAACATTCCTGAATTCTATTTTGAGAAGATAAAGTTATAGCGAATAATGTTATTATCTCGCTGCGAATTTGCTAAAATGTAAAATATGGATTGTTTATTTTGTTGAAATTATATTTTTATTAACATAAAACTAACAATATAAACATCTTTTTTGTAATTATTAACATACCATCGGCTTTTTTTTTTTTTTGCAATTTGAAAAAAAATTATTTCTAATAGAGTGTTCTTTGGCGTTTATGTGGTATTTCTTAATTTTCTGATTCTGGAGTTATTTTACTGTGTGCATTTCTTGAACAGTATATGTTGTTGGTTCATTGTTGTTCATTATACTGTTGAATATTGTAATTGTAAGTTTTTAAAACATAACTGTATCGCTACTTACTACATCTATGTTGAAGCTGTCGGGGCAGTTATCGTTTCCTACCATATACTCCTATCAGCAATTCCCACAACTTGTTTCTCTAAAAGAGTGAGGGAGTCTTTAGTTAGCAGTTGGTTTCCAGTCATCATTCTCTTCTTCAATATTAAGATACAAAATAATTCTACTTAATATTTGCCACTGGTTTGCAGTTTATATTGCTCCAAGAATCTTATTTAATTAGCTATCTAGCTCCAACCTTTTCTTTTTAGCCATTTCCTTGCCATGCATTGCTGCAAACTTTCCTTCAGCAAGACGTTTCTCCTCTTCCGAAAAACTCAAGAGTGCTACGTGCTGATCTGTAGTGGTTCGTGCACGTCTTACTTTGCGCCAAAATGAACAAGATTAAAAATAAATTCCCTTTTTTATAAAATTATTAAACAAATTGTATTTTAATTTAAAATATTTTTATTTTATATTATTTAACATCTGGTATTATTTAACATCTTAATATTTCTATCGATATTTTTATCGTCGTTAAAATTATTTACGAAAAAATCGTAGCTCATATTAAAGAATAGCCAAATCGTTAAAACAGTTGTTTTTTTTTACTAAACGATATCGGTAGTTAACTTAAGTTACGGAATTTTGGTACTGCTCATGACACGCTGCGTAAATTTTGAATAAATCATGCTCTTTGCATGATTTTTTTGTAGGAATCAAGTCTTAAGTGTAACGTGTTCACCTTTTTTAAAAGTAGTTCGTCTTACAATTTATTTGACTCGAAATATTTTAGATCAGTTAATAAAGTAATTGTATCCATTTTGTACATTTTAAAGACGAGATGTTCCTTAAGAATAGTAGATGCTTTAAACACTGCATTATATATATATATATATATATATATATATATATATATATATATATATATATATATATATATATATATATATATATATATATATATATATATATATATATATATATATATATATATATAATATATAATATATATATACACACAAACATACATAATGGCTTATATACTGCATATTAAACTTCAAAAAATTTTTTATATTGTGAATAATATATATATATATATATATATATATATATATATATATATATATATATATATATATATATATATATATATATATATATATATATATATATATATATATATATATATATATATATATATATATATATATATTATTCACAATATAAAAAATTTTTTGAAGTTTAATATGCAGTATATAAGCCATTATGTATGTTTGTGTGTATGTCAAAAAATATTGCAGTTTTAACATGATATGAGATATATATTTTTTATTAAAAAGTAGTTAGAAATTTAAATTTTAACAGTTATATACAGGGAACGCTAAAGCTTCGATAAAAAATCTCATTTTTATCCACCTTCGCGAAAATGTAATAAATGTATACAGGACCTTCTAATGCTTAGACGTTCGTATTTGTATTTGAAACAGACATATCCTCAGTCTCTATACATAAGTCTGTTTACTTGTTTGATTATTTAAAACACAAGTTGAAATGTTTGCTCTAACATGACTAACAGGATTTTTCCCGAAAAATGTTCACAGTTTATGCATAAGTACAAATATTGTGTCAGGTTTACACAGTCGGTCATAACCAGCTATAACCAGGGACGGTAAATAATTGAAATATTACGAAGAATCATATTAATCTGAATACCAACAAAAATATTTTTTAATTATTATATTTTGTTTATAATAAGCTTTGCCACCTACTATTTGTTTTAAAAGTATGAAAAATTATGGTACTTGTTTTGTTAATATCTATTTCTAAATAAATCAAATTAAATCAATAAATTTCTTCATTGTTAAAAGTATGTCGATAATTAAAACTTATCTACTTGATCTCGTTTTTGTAACGATAGGTGTCAATCGTCAATGTGTTTGGGTTATAGAAGGAAAATGCAGTGTTGCTACAGATTCATAGAAAAACACTCATGGGAATTTTCCCTAAATTCGTTCATCACAACTTATCATTGAAATCTTTCCCATTGTGTCATTGACTTCAAAGTAGGCATTTATGCACTTCCTTTGCAAAATAAAAACTACATAATCCTTTTAAAAATCTTTATGAAAGTATGAAATTTCATTGAATTTAAAATAAAGTAAATAATAATGAAAAATCAAATAATAAAAATAATATCATAATATCATTGACACAGCAAAGTTTGTTAAAAGTTTTATTTGTATACCCATGACTCAAATGCTTCTGCTGTTTTTTTCTAAAGGGTTTAATTTTTAACAATGTTGAATTTTAAAAGGAGTAAAAGTCTTATTAATTTTTCAGAAATATTATTTCATCTTGACTGTCCGTTCCACACAGTTCGTGCATATAAGTTTACCTATTCATATTTGTTCCTATTGTAAAATATATAGCAAAATCATATCTACATAAATGTTAAATTAACCTAATTCAACATTCTTTCTCGATAAATGCAGTTTTTTCTTCCCTGAAATTTTACACATAAAAAGTAATTTAAAAAAATTTTTTGTACGTCTTAAAAACGTTTAATTTTAACTGAAAGAACAAATTTAACTATCTTCGAAAAATTAACCAGAACATATGAAAATGAGTTGCATCAGTTATGGATGAAGAATAGTTGAGAGATTCATTGAAATATCCAATTAAGAATTGTGAGTTCTGCTTGGTATTTGCCGTTTACTATAGTATAGAGTGTTAAGCACAGTATGGAGATGCCTTTTTTAAAGTTAGTAGTAGCCCCTTTTACTCCAAGAAAGAAATAATGTGGAGTCGTATATGCACAGCTATGGCTTCGATGTCTTCTTTCAGAATTTCTTCTTGTATGTCATCTTCCAGCTTCCGAATTGTTTTATTTATCTTACTT